>OY482672.1:89520266-90028076 GCA_960531455.1 Urophora cardui | reverse complement strand
TATCTATATCTATATCTATATCTATATCTCTATCCCTATCCCTATTTCTATCCCTATCTCAAAATGTATTGGAAAATAATTTTTTTTTTGCATTTTTCGAGAATTTTATTGGATATTCTCCTATTCTGGCCAGAGAACAATCTGAATTGGTGTCAATCATCCAAATCGGTGCAGGCGTTCTTGAGTTATAGGCGTTTGTACTAACGCCACTTCCTTTTATATATATAGATATACAAAATGTATTGGAAAATAATTTTTTTTTTGCATTTTTCGGGAATTTTATTGGATATTCTCCTATTCTGGCCAGAGAACAATCTGAATTGGTGTCAATCATCCAAATCGGTGCAGGCGTTCTTGAGTTATAGGCGTTTGTACTAACGCCACTTTCTTTTATATATATAGATATACAAAATGTATGGGAAAATAATTTTTTTTTTGCATTTTTCGGGAATTTTATTGGATATTCTCCTATTCTGGCCAGAGGACAATCTGAATTGGTGTCAATCATCGAAATCGGTGCAGGCGTTCTTGAGTTATACGCGTTTGTACTAACGCCACTTCCTTTTATATATATAGATATACAAAATGTATGGGAAAATAAATTTTTTCTAAAATGGTGTCAATCATCCAAATCTGTGCAGGCGTTCTTGAGTTATACGCGTTTGTACTAACACCACTTCCTTTTATATATATAGATATACAAAATGTATGGGAAAATAAATTTTTTTTTTTTAATTTTTCGGGAATTTTATGGGATATTCTCCTATTCTGGCCAGAGAACAATCTAAATTGTTGTCAATCATCCAAATCGGTGCAGGCGTTCTTGAGTTATACGCGTTTGTACTAACGCCACTTCCTTTTATATATATAGATATACAAAATGTATGGGAAAATAAATTTTTTTTTTTGAATTTTTCGGGAATTTTATGGAATATTCTCCTATTCTGGCCAGAGAACAATCTAAATTGGTGTCAATCATCCAAATCGGTGCAGGCGTTCTTGAGTTATACGCGTTTGTACTAACGCCACTTCCTTTTATATATATAGATATACAAAATGTATGGGAAAATAAATTTTTTTTTTAATTTTTCGGGAATTTTATGGGCTATTCTCCTATTCTGGCCAGAGAACAATCTAAATTGGTGTCAATGATCCAAATCGGTGCAGGCGTTCTTGAGTTATACGCGTTTGTACTAACGCCACTTCCTTTTATATATATAGATTATGAGGTGGGTTTTGTCGAAGGCTGGGGTAATAGGCTTGGGTAACTCAGCACTGAGTCATGACTCCGTGTCAACTCCCATCAGTGAGCTGCACGCTCAAGCTCACCTCACGATAAAATTATAACTCAGTAGCACACTTGACTCCGTTGGCACGTTTATAGCACATTAACTCAGTAGCACACTTGACTCCGCTGGCACGTTTATAGCATGTTATCTCATTAGCACACTCGACTCCGCTGGCACGTTCGATTTCGCCTCTTATTTAAGTGTCATCTTGTGCATGCTTACTTTATATGGCACTTGGTGTATTTTGGTATTGGGGTGGTCACATATTTATGCATTTTTTCCTTTGTTCCAGGTGATTTAGGCAAATTTGGTGTATATAGGTGTATTCTGCATTAATTGTACTAACTTTCGGACACTAACCCGTTTTTGTATGGACACTTATTTTGGGTTTTTTTCGGTTGTTCCCCTTAATTTTGGTAAATTTGGTTATGATATTCAGAAGCTAGATGATTTTTCCCAACTTTTGGACTATAACCCATTATCGTATATCGTGCATATATAAAAAGATACATTCATTTGAAATTTGTAATTGATCTTATCAACTAAGTTTATATTGGCACACATATGTATATTTTATTTATCCATCAGATAGCCCAATATGTGTACTTCATGAACATCTCAAAAATCCCTAAATACCCTATATCTCAGAGCTACATAGGTCTAAATCAATAATCAACAACAAAAACGACATTAATTAATTAACTAATTAATTTTCCATATATTTGCCCACCCACACCTATCACTTCAATTCTATTATTGATTTATATGCCATTCTCGTACATATATCAATTCATCATCGGAGCGACTCTTTCACTGACACAGTCTCTGATAGCACACAGTAACACTTTTTGGTTGACAATAGCACGAAAGTAATATGTGCTGTAGTACAATCGTGCTGTAACACAAGGTGTTGTAGCACAATCGTGCCAACTCAGTGAGTCGACTCTTTTTAGTGAGTCAGTGCTTATGTGTCAACTCCCAAAAAATCGTGTCATTACTCACCCCTAGGGGTAATGCTCAGCCTGTCCAAGGTCGAGTAGAAGTCCCACAAACTCCCACTGAATAAAGAACACAGTATCTATGTGTTAAATTCGAACACACACACACGCCGCTTGCGATATGGATGGGCTAACAGCTTTCCGTCACAAGAGAGAGAGAGAGTAGCTAGCAGCGGTTGGATGAATCGGGAGAGTAGCTAGCAGCGGTCGAATGAATCGGGAGAGTAACTAGCAGCGGTCGAATGAATCGGGAGAGTAGCTAGCAGCGATCAGATGGTAGAGAGAGAGAGCAGCCAGCAGCGGTCGTACGACGGAGAGGTGCAGTCGGCGTCCTGAAGTGCGGTCGGTATTATTACCTCTCTTTGTCAGCAGCTCGGTTGACTTCGAAAACCTGCGGTTAGTTATCTGACTCCTCCGCTGGACACCACCGCTCTCCCTGGTTGCCTAACCTGAAGGCATCAGGAGAGCGGAGTTGTGCCAGCTGAGACTCCGTGGATCGACCCGTGAGCAGGGGAAAGCGCAATTTATTGTCTCCCAATGCTCACGCTTCGTTTCACGGACGGAGCCTTGGCCGAGCGGGGGAGTGTCAGAAGAGCAGCGGCCCGCCCTCACTCAACTGGTACGCCGGCGAGATGATCCCGCCTGCGTCTCAGCTAAGCGAAGGACGACCGATACCAATGACGGCATCTCCTCGCCTTAGCCAATCCAAAAAAGCCTGGCTCTTCTGCATCCATGATTTGTGGTCATGGAAGCGGCGCAGCCCAACGCCAAGCCAGGGCTAAGTGGTGTAGGGGTTGAAGTGTCAGAAGAGCAGCGGCCCGCCCTTACTCAACTGGTACGCCCGCGAGATGATCCCGCATGCGTCTCAGCTAAGCGAAGGATGACCGACACTACTGACGGCCTCCTCCACCCAGGCTAGCTAGCCAGAACCAATGTCTTTGCAGACATGTGTTCCCGCCGGCTTACCTGCGGAGACTGACTTGAGTTTGCTTTTATATGTCCGCTGCGTTAGGCTGTCTGAGAATTGACGTATTTCTTGCATGCGTAACAATTGTAGTGCGAACGAACAAGTGAAACACTGCTGGTGGTTGATGCTAACCAACATAGTTGTTGGTAGGTATGTATGTCTATTATTAGCACGAGTGTTATTGTTGTGCTGGTCATCGGCTGGCATGCAAGTGTTATTGCTGTTGTTTGTGTTTGCTTGCGAATGTTATTGCTGTTGTACTGGCATGCAGGTATACTTAGTGGTAGTGTATAGCGGGGGGAGTAATATTATTGTAATGTAACATTACAATATCAATACTATGATTTGGCTTTACTATGAAAATTTTCAATTAAACTACAATATGAGAGTGACACATATGTGGTATAGATCGCAATATTTCTATTATACTACAATGTGTGTCTCTAGCATTAGTGTAGAGAATATTTTAAATTCCATTTTCTTTAAGCATTAAATAAACCACAAAAATATATAAAAATGTGTTTTAGCTAAAAAAAAATTGGGGCCACTTTTTTTAATTTTATGGGCCACCTTTTGAAATTTTTGAGCGACAACACTGATCAGTGGTCCGCATTTCTGCAAACAATTGTTTGCGCTCAAATCACACCGACACGTTACGCTCTTTCTTTACTAGATGATTTAGTCGTCTCTCAGCAAGTGGCGTAGCAACATCGAGAGTGCTTGTTGCTTGTTTGCACGTTGAAAACAATTTACTATGCTACCTAACATCGACGCACGTCGTCATTTTACTATCAAAAATTTCTCATACCCACACAAATTCTATAATGTCTGTAACCGAAATTGAAGGGCGTGCGTATTAAGCAAACTCGACTCCCAATTTTCGTTTTGCTGACAGTTGAAACTAAGCATTGTGGGTGATTATTTGCAAAAAAATGACATTTGTTTTGATATCGTGTATGTTAGGTACATATTCCACAAAATAACAAGATTTTCTCGGATTTTCTATATTTTTCAATTTCTTTATCTGTATACGCACGTAAGTCAATTTCGGTTCATCGCATATGGAAAATTTGCGGGCGTGCGTCAATTTGAGGCTTGTGTACATATATATGTATTATTTACGCATTGCATTTGCCCGATCACAGTTCGTTCGACCGACCATAGCGCTCTCACTAATACAATCTCAATTTCAAATTTGCCTACCACTGATGTAAATATACATACATATATATGTACATATATTCATTTGCATCTAACTTGGCCTTTACTCTTTGCCACTCAGGACGAAAAAATAGCTACCCTTTACTTGAAAAAAATCTACCAAATTTGCGAGGAAATGTGCAAGAAGTACAACATGCAATTAGTTAGTTTTCTATTATTTGCTCGATTGCATCTAAAACAACATGCCGCGTCCTAAAAATAATATATTGTATGCCTTTTTTCATGTGATGGAAAATAAAACATGTGTTTGCAAAAATGAAGAGTGCAAAAAAATTTTAAAAGGACATTCACCAAATTTAGAGCGACACTTAAAAATTTTCCACCCTAACTCTTACGAAAGTTATGTTGAGGGGAAAAGTGGCTTATTGCTAAACAAATCAAAAGAAAATACAATTAAGTTCACATGTACAATTAATAAGGACAGTCTAGAAGAAGCTGTTGTAGAGTGGTTCACCAAAAATGGCAGACCTCTGCATATGATTGAAGACAGCCCCTTCAAGTTTATTACAAAACAGATTTTCGACGCAGCAAAATTCAAATTAAATGAACACAACATAATTGAAAAAATTGTAAAATTTTCCTCATTTTTTGTTTTTTACACTGAATAAATGCGTTATATGGAATCATTTATAACAACAGTTTTTAATTTATGAGGCAATTTAAATTTTACATATCGCCGCCTGAGAAAACGAACGGCGTATGTTACAAAACACAGTTTTGAGAAAATCGACTTTAAAGTTTAAATTGGAATTTTACAAAATCTATTCGGCAGATTTTTGTAATTTTTAGACGAAGTTTTGCCGAACTTAAAGGTTATAAAGGCGGATTCATTGTTCGAATTCAGAACCAAAGTTGAATTTGAGTTAACTAATAAAAAGAGCTCAGATCTTTTCGGAATTCCTCTCACACTCCGAAAACACAACAACAACCACATGGCAAAAAAGTTCTGAACTCGAACGATGAATCCGCCTTTACGTTCACATTTTTTGAGATATGTGCTTGAAATTCGGCACATGCATATATTTTGATGACCATTTCATCATTTGCCGGTATCGACCAGATAGGACTATACTCTAAGATATATCTCCTACATATACAACTGATTGTTCAGATATAAGCATTTTCGTTTATAACTTTTTTATTTCACAATGAAATTACATTAAACGAATTAGTCTGCATCAAAAACTAAAAACCGTAGATTTTCGTTTTCTCAGGCGACGATATGTATGTGTACATACATATGTGCATCCATTAATGAAAAACATACGTTAGTACCCCGCAGCGAAAGTAACCAGTTGCAAACTAGAATTATACCAGCTTGCAGGGTACAGCCAACTACTTGCCCGACTGTAAATTTCCCATGTAAACATCTGGTATTTTTCGTGTGTTAATCTCCTACGAAATGGCAATTGTCTTTCTCTGCATCAGCTCATACCAGTTAAATACCAGTCGAACACATACCAAAAAAAGTTAGTTCACATATACAGTTGAAGTGCAGCTTTTGACATGCTCAACACAAGTCGTGCGATGGCGCGTTGGTAGGGCGTCTGGCTTCGAATCGAGCAGGTCGCGAGTTCGAATCTCGTCGGAGCCAGGTGACTAAAGTTTTTTTTTTTAATTAAATTTTTTTTTTTTATAAAAATGTAAAAAAATATTTAATAAGTAAAATAAATAAATAAAAATGAAAAAACCTGTTCATTTAAACATTTTAAACACCGCATCGGATACATTATTTGAACCGCTTAAGCTAATATACCCGAAAGAGGACAAAAGACCTAAAACCGACATAAACAAAACAACACACAAACGGACAATAACGGACTTTTACCCACTTGGTTAATGAGGGTACAATAATGAAAATATGACAAAAAAATAGATTTGCATACCTAAACACACAACACAGACTCACACACACACACACACGGCACCCGAACGCACGAATACACGAACACATCACATGAACACGAAGTACCTGAACAAAACGACGGAAGTTAGTTACTATAAATGCTATCGAACTTACAGAAAATAACTCAGAACGAAAGAAGACACTGAAGATGGCGCATATTAGCCGAAACCGGTTTGTCTCCAAACCAAACTTGACAAGGGATGACGGAAAATCGTTCCACAATACATCATATTCCTACCCTGTCGGAAAAACAAGCAACCAAAGAGTTATTAAAATAAATACCTACTTATGTATATCTTTCCTTTGTATGAATATAATTGGTTAAAATTTTACCAGGTTTAGTAGCCCCGGAGCAAAATGAAAAGTATACATTAGAGTGCGTTTAAAATTCAAATTAACGGTATTTTACTGTATCGCCCCCTAAATCTGTAGTAACATGGTCAAATATATCACACATAAATTTTGGTCCCGATTGGTGGCGGTTAAGGCGTGGCGCATTGAGGTCAAAGTTCAGAAAACTCTATGAAGGGTCAAATAAATTACTTATGTATATCTTTCCTTTGTATGAATATAATTGGTTAAAATTTTACCAGGTTTAGTAGCCCCGGAGCAAAATGAAATGTATACATTAGAGTGTGTTTAAAATTCAAATTAACGATATTTTACTGTATCGCCCCCTAAATCTGTAGTAACATGGTCAAATATATCACACATAAATTTTGGTCCCGATTGGTGGCGGTTAAGGCGTGGCGCATTGAGGTCAAAGTTCAGAAAACTCTATGAAGGGTCAAATAATCAAAATATTTTTTTAAATTATATTATACCCAAAATTAATACTTCTATACCCAAGGATAACAAATATAAATTTTGGTTCCGATTAATGACGGTTTAGTGATGTTTTAAGGGGGTCAATGTTCAGATTGCCATAGAAGACTTACATTTTTAGTTTCTCACACTAAGCCACCCTAAATTTCGACAAATATAAGCAAAATTTATAAAATACTGACCAGCAACAACTATCCAACTCACCTAATTAAAACACTCATTTCAGATCACATGCTAGTAACAAATCGAACTCACAATAAAACGGTTACCACACCAATTACTGACGAAGCAATGCAATATTACAGTGTCACTTATATACCAGGTTTAACAGAGAATCTTGACCACAACATACGTAAAAAAACATCTCCCTAGCGTACAAATCAAATCACACTCTCTCGAAAATTTACAGCAAAACCAAAAGCCCAATCAACCCTCATCAACAAGCTAACGTAGTGTACGAAATCCCCTGCAAGGACAGCGGGGAGTCGCACTGTAACAAAGTATACATAGGGACAACAAAAATACCACTGGGTGTACGCCTAACTGAGCATGATACAGACATACGGAAAAAGAAAACAAACACAGCTCTCGCTCAACATATTTTTTCACATGGACATACAGCTGACTTTGAGAATACAAAAATAATAGACGTTGAAAAGAAAGAGAAAACAAGGTTTACGTTAGAGAGCTTGCACATCTTAAAAAATAGAGAGAGAACGGTAAACAAAAAAGAAGACACCGAATACATTGCAGCTACTTACCTCTTTTGTTTATAAATGAGAGTAATATGTATTTAGTTAAGGACAAGTGTACCTGAGTTAATGGTTCCATTTTCATATATAACTTGACAAATTTATGTTTTTATATATCAATGTATTTATGTAATTTAATGTAATTAAATGTGATCAAGTGCTAGGTGAAAAAATTCATGTAAGTTTATGTTTCTTTCGTGTTTTATGTTTAAAAAAAAAAAAAATTTGTTGTTCAAATAACGTCATATGTATAGTAATACTATAAATTTTGTTTTTTTCTGATTTATGTTGTTTTTAAATAAAGATTCGCCCATGATGATGCTAAGGAGTTTAGCGAAACGTTGCACAGTGGGGGCACCTCCATACAAACGCGGCCAAAAATAGTAATAATTGAGCTAGAAACTTTAAACTCGGAACTTAAGCTTTCTTGATTGAAGATAGTAAACTGTGAAAATTTGAACAAAATCGGCCCACAAATACATCCCCCTCCCATATAACGGTATTTTTGAAATTTCAATATTTTGTTAACTATTATAGCTAAAATGCTCAATTTTAATAAGAGCACACATTTTTTAAATATAAATAATATACAGTAATCATTTTGGAAAAAGCGCAAAGTATTCCATGGTTTTCAAATTAAAAATATATGCACTTTTGAGCATTTTATAAGCATTCATCATAAAATTTTCCTTCAAAAAAATCACATTTAAAAAAATGTTTATACCACAAATGAAACTATACTTTTCTAAAGGATTTCAGTGTGCTGAATCTGAATCTGAAGTCAGAATTTTCAAATTGGTTCTAGTTTTTGAGATATTCATGTCCAATTAGGCAAAAAAACACGTTTTTGACTATATTCCCTGCTTAATATCTTGTATGTAATATTTTTTTATTCAAAATCAAATACACCGTTAGAAAGCATAAACCATCCCCCTGAATATGGCGTTTAAATTTTTCAGATATCTTTATTAGAATTGGAGAAATTGTTGTTTAAGTTTCATTAACTTGGCAAATTTTCCCCATACAAAATTATTAATACTTTTTGAAGCATACTTTTGGGGATTTTGTATGAGAAAAATGTATGAAAACTTAGAAAAACTCACTCCATAAAAAAGTTCATAAAACAAAAAAGCGCAAACGAATTTTTAAGATTTCTTCAGCCGTTTATAAAGCACATTCATAAGCACATTCATAAGCACTAAGTGGGGAAAATCCAACAGCTTGCACAGAGTCTCAATGGCCGAGTGTGTTTATCCGTTGGGTCATTGCGGCTGAAGTTGGAATGGACTCGGGTTCAATCCCCGGTGCATCCACTTCCGAAAAGAGTGCTGATGATCGAAAATGGTTTTTCGTGAAATAGCTATACACTCAACCTTCGCTGTAAATAGTTGTTGAATTTTTTTCCACTTACCCCAACAATTAAAAATTGAATTAAAAATAAAAATTTCGTGCTAAGCACTAAAAACTCTTTCAAGTAAAATTGTTAACGTTGTTTGGTATATACATAAAATAAAATACCAACAACAATGTTCATTGCGAACTGCCTACAACAAAAAATTCAGCACGTTTGTGGAGAATATATGCAAAAGCATATACACACTAACGTTAATGTTGAAAATGAAAAAGGCAAAAGTGGGGAAAATCCAACAGCTTGCACAGAGTCTCAATGGCCGAGTGTGTTTATCCGTTGGGTCATTGCGGCTGAAGTTGGAATGGACTCGGGTTCAATCCCCGGTGCATCCACTTCCGAAAAGAGTGCTGATGATCGAAAATGGTTTTTCGTGAAATAGCTATACACTCAACCTTCGCTGTAAATAGTTGTTGAATTTTTTTCCACTTACCCCAACAATTAAAAATTGAATTAAAAATAAAAATTTCGTGCTAAGCACTAAAAACTCTTTCAAGCACCAAATATTAAAAATTTGGGGAGGTCATATTTTTTAATTTTTTTTTATTTCATGTTAAAGTTTTCAATTTTTACACAATTTTTTTTTTTGTTCGAAAATAAAAAAGCTGTAAAAAAAATATTAGCACTGATAAAAAAAATTATCTCAGAAATTGAAAGTATGAACTATTAGCTGTAACATAATGAAGAAATATTCGATTAGTCGCCTAAATATAAAATTTTTCATAATATCAAAAGTAGCCTAATTATTGCGTTTTGAAAAAAGCACTTTTAGTCAAATGGGAGAAAGATTATTAAAACGAAAAGCGCAGGTGGATTTCAAAAATTAAAATGCAGTTTGATTGAGAAGATGTCATTTCAAAACATATAAAAAAATTGGGGAGGTCATATTTTTTAATTTTTTTTTTTTTTTATTTAAAGTTGAAGAAAATTTTTTTTTCTTCGACTTTTTTTGTCAGTGTTTGAAAGCTCATATAAATCCAAGAGTGATCGTTATTTACAAAAGTCTTATTGTTTCTAAAAGACCAAATCAATATCTATGTAATGGTGTATCATTCGATTACGTACGTTAATAATTTAATGAGATACAGCATTTCGTATAAGGTGTAATTGTTGAGAAAAAAAAGGACCTATTTATTGCTCAGCTTTGGGCACCCTGTACGGCTAAACAAAACGAGACTCAAAAAATTTTATATAAGCTTTTTTTTACAAATTGTTGTATCTGTCAATCGCTGTAAAAAAAAATTGATTTGCTCATACTTTAATTTCGATTTTATTTTTGGCCGCTATCACCCAGTGTGCGTTGGGCAGAAAGTGGAAGTTATTGCGTTTGACTTTGCACTGTGCACACAATAGATCAAAACAGCCTATATCAAAAAAACATATTTAAACATTTGCTCAGCAAAAAATCACAAACAATTTTTTCGAAGGGCCTGTCGATATACAACCGTGGTATCTTTTATTTATCTACAACATATTAAAACAACAAAAAATCAAAATGAAACACTATTACCAACATATGAGATATAAATACGGGGAAAACATATGCATGGCATTAAAAGGCTTTAGCAAACAGAAACTAAAATTCACTAAGCAACAAAAAGAACTCAACTTCCTATTAGAATGCAGAAAATATGACACAATTCCCAACCATTTAAATAATCCAATAAAAAATTTACAAATAGAGACTACTTCACAAAATGTAAAGAGAGAGTTAGAAAAAGCAAAAGTCACATTTCTCAGAAAAGTATTGAACTTGGAAATCACACAAACAAACATCAACATAAAGAAGATAAGAGACCAGCTGGGCTACACGGAACAATATTTAACACGTAATCTCAGTCAAACTGATTTTGACTCATTTATCTCTCAACAAAAATGCATAAACAATAGAATAGAAAAAGAACTAGAAGAAACCCAACCACAAAAGTTAGAGAAACTTAAACAAAAGCAATTAGAGCTTAGGCATATAAATATAAATAGCGAGTGGTTTGTTAACAAAACGAACATAGAGTTCCCCGATGACATAAAATGGTTACTCTCTCTGGGCCGAAAATTTACTTTACCAACCACTAACAAAAGTTTAAATCCCTTAAAGATCATCGCGGAAATGGAACAAGCAATCCAACAAATACCCGACGAAAGAGACAAAGAAATTGAGAGAAACAGACTGAGCAATGGTATAATACAACACAAACGGCGCATCAAGCATAACCCAGAGACAAATTCATATTAGAAACATTATCTAAGTAAAAATCTTTTTTAAGTAAATATAGGGATGAAATCATTGTAACAGATTCAGACAAAGGAAAAAAGACAGTTGCAATGTACAGTCATGACTACAAAGAAAAAATTAATGAGTTACTGTTAGACAAGAATACATATAGACCAGCGAGAAATGATCCGACAAATACGTTACATAAACAGAATAACGCTATAATTGAAAACTTATACAAGAACAAAATAATTAACTTCACCGAAAAGCAACAACTCACATGTAATTCAGCATTTGCCCAAATTATCGAAATTTATAGGAAAAATTCTAAACAACATCACATCTGACGAATACAACATTAAAAACTCCTTTAAATTAAAATAAAGACTAGACAATAGAGAGCTAAGAAACGACGAGATACTCATATCACTAGATGTGGTATCACTATTCACCAACATACCGACCTACCTCGCCATAAAAATAATAACACAGTGCTACAAAAAAAAAAGTAAATACACTCATCAAGCGACCTAGCTAAGATTGTTTATCTAGTCAAGTGTAACACGAAACGGTATTTGAAAAATCCGCTATACCCTCAAATTTTTTTTTATTGCGAAAAAACCGTTATTCCATGCTTTTCGGCATATAAAAATTCCTAGAGGGGCTATTTTTGAACCGATTTTAATTTCTCCAACGGTTTCGGAAAGTTAAATAATGGTATTCTTAATATATAAACAGCAGTTTGTTGGTTTATAAGGTATAAGAAGAAATTTTTGCACTTAAATCTGAAATTTTCTTTAAATTTTTTCGTTTTTTCGAGTTTGACGCCATTTTTTTGGTACAATTCGCAAAACATGCTTTAATTACAACAAATATTATTGTTCTACTATTAATTCTGAGTAAAACTAGACCTTATTTATTGAAAATTTTTAAAAATTGACGAAGTTATAACGCTTTTTCGAAAACAAGAATTTCAACGTTTTTACCACCCACTGCATAGCATAGCATATACCGAAGATGAATTTCATATCAAAGGCTGAAAAAAAACGAACATTTTGAACCCGACCCCCTCAGAAATTTTGCATAGAGGTACATCTTACCTACCCAAACACAACCTCATTTTTACAAATTGCATTTTCGAAAAATTGTGGGCGTGGCAAGGTATCGAAATATAATATTTGTTGTAATTAAAGCATGTTTTGCGAATTGTACCAAAAAAATGGCGTCAAACTCGAAAAAACGAAAAAATTTTACGAAAATTTCAGATTTAAGTGCAAAAATTTCTTATACCTTATAAACCAACAAACTGCTGTTTATATATTAAAAATACCCTTATTTAACTTTCCGAAACCGTTGGAGAAATTAAAATCGGTTCAAAAATAGCCCCTCTAGGAATTTTTATGTGCCGTCAAGCATGGAATAACGGTTTTTTAACAATAAACAAAAATTTGAGGGTATAGCGGATTTTTCAAATACCGTTTCGTGTTACACTTGACTAGATAAACAATCTTAGCTAGGTCGCTTCATGAGTGTATTTTCAGTGTAGCACTGTGTAATGAATAAATTCAAACTCAAACCAAAATACCAAAGAATACGTTCCTTTAAATCCTTAATTTTTGCTTAAAAGACAACAACTACTTCATGTATGACCAAAAAATTTTCACTCAAAACTTCGGGATGCCGATGGGTAATCCTCTCTCCCCAACAATAGCCGACATAGTAATGGACGACTTATTAGATTACTCCTTATAAAATTTGAAACGATATCACAACATCGACATCAGATTTATAGTTAAATACGTTGATGACATTTTTGCTATTGTTAAAAGAAATGACGTAGAAACTATTCTCAAGACTTTCAATAACTATCACAACAAATTGAATTTCACAATAGAGCAAGAAAATAATTCACAACTCCCTTTCCTTGACGTTCTTTTGCACAGAGAAAATAATAAAATTATACTTGACTGGTATTCCAAACCTATTTCTTCAGGACGTATTATTAACTTTCTATCTGCCCAACCCATTAAATACAAAATAAATGCGGCGAAAAACTTAATAAATAAAATTCTCACACTAAGCCACCGTAAATTTCGACAAGGAAATATAAGCAAAATTTATAAAATACTGACCAGCAACAACTATCCAACTCACCTAATTAAAACACTCATTTCAGATCACATGCTAGTAACAAATCGAACTCACAATAAAACGGTTACCAGACCAATTACTGACGAAGCAATGCAATATTACAGTGTCACTTATATACCAGGTTTAACAGCATACCTCGGCGTTTCATAGATCTTAAGATCAGACAAACAGGTTGCGCTCTTCAAACAGACAGGTTGCGCTCTTTGTTAAAAAAATGATTTAGTCGTCGCTGAACTAGTGATGGGCGAGTCCGAGATGTTTAGACAATCGAGAGAATCGCCTTCGTTGCAAAATCACAATCGAGTCAAAAGTTGACTCGCTCCTCGACTACACAATCGAGACGTTTTTGCGATTGTTCCGAGTCGGCGAGTCGGAGGTTGTTTCGATGATATCTCGACTACACAACCGAGATGTTTTTGCGATTGTTCCGAGTCGGCGAGTCGGAGGTTGTTTCGATGACATCTCGACTACACAAGCGAGATGTTTTCGCGATTGTTCCGAGTCGGCGGGCCGGCTGTTGTTTTGATGATATGTTTTAGTTGATAAAATAAACTGAATGAGGGTTGTTGATAAAGAAAGTAGGATTTTTAATGGAAGTGAGGTAACTACATATATAAATGAACCAAATTGAAAAATATGCTATACATAGACGCTGCATTTTTGAAATCAGAACTAAAGAGTGTCGTGCATAATAATAATAACTAATTATTTAAACATTAATCAATTTTCTGAAGTGCCTACGCTTATGAAATAAAGGAATTTTACGAGTAGCAACAACGGCAATAGATTTGTACCACTCTGTATGTTTTTTAAAGCAATTTTGATATTCAAGCGGCAACAACAAATATTGTGTATTTTTTGCAGCGAGTCCAAGATGTTGTAGGGTTGCTTTGAAAACGAGAGGAATCGTTGGCGAGTCCGAGATGTTTTAGCGATTGTTTCGACTGATGGCCATTTACGACTTGACTCGAGTACGAATGAAAACCATCGAGAGCATTCGAGATGTTTCAACAATCGAGAGAATCGAATAAAACATCTCGGACTCGCCCATCACTACGCTGAACAAGTGGCCAAACAACATCGTGTGTGGCTATCGCATGTTTGCGCAGCTAATGTTAAAAATACGCATGTACGTATGTATGTACATATATGCATGTACATATGTATGTTTGTTCGCCATACCCTGCAAAAAAATGTGCGATTAATCCCGAAAGAGGTTTGTCCCGGATTCATCTCTTTCGGGAACAATCGGTCCACAATTAGTACCCGATTGTTCCCGCACGGGACCAATTGTTTCCGAAAGGATATAAATGTAGACCAATTGTTCCCGAACGGGTACAAATCTAGATTGATTAAATGTAGAAATTTTACAAAAATATTCAATGTATGAATTAAAAAAATTTTATAATAATAGGTAAAACTGAACACCGTTTCTTTTAATAACAATGATGAATAATAATTTAGCAAAATGTTACCAAAATAAACTTTCTTCTAACATATATAACAATTAATAATTTTTACATTTTCATAAAAATAGGCTTGGCTTAAAACTTTGGACGAAAGCGATTAATCTACATTTGTACCTGTTCGGGATGAAAGCGATTAATCTACTTTTGTACCCGGGTATACAAATTGGACAATTAGTCTCTTCATAGGACATTCTCGAACAAATGCGATCAATTCGCCCCATATAAAGGGATGTAAAATTGTATTAGTCGCATGCTCCCTTGCGATTGATCCCGGACACGTCCCTAATTAATCGCATTTTTTGCAGGGTAGCGATCAAAGCGCTCTCACTTATACACCTGCATTTACAAATTTGCCTAGCCCTGTTTAACAGAGAATCTTGACCACAACATACATACGTAAAAAAACAAAAAACATCTCCCTAGCGTACAAATCAAATCACACTCTCTCGAAAATTTACAGCAAAACCAAAAGCCCAATCAACCCTCACCAACAAGCTACCGTAGAGTACGAAATCCCCTGCAAGGGCAGCGGGGAATCGCACTGTAACAAAGTATACATAGGGACAACAAAAAGACCACTGGGTGTACGCCTAACTGAGCATGATACAGACATACCGAAAAAGAAAACAAACACGGCTCTCGCTCAACATATTTTTTCACATGGACATACAGCTGACTTTGAGAATACAAAAATAATAGACGTTGAAAAGAAAGAGAAAACAAGGTTTACGTTAGAGAGCTTGCACATCTTAAAAAATAGAGAGAGAACGGTAAACAAAAAAGAAGACACCGAATACATTGCAGCTACTTACCTCTTTTGTTTATAAATGAGAGTAATATGTATTTAGTTAAGGACAAGTGTACCTGAGTTAATGGTACCATTTTCATATATAACTTGACAAATTTATGTTTTTATATATCAATGTATTTATGTAATTTAATGTAATTAAATGGGATCAAGTGCTAGGTGAAAAAATTCATGTAAGTTTATGTTTCTTTCGTGTTTTATGTTTAAAAAAAAAAAAATTGTTGTTCAAATAACGTCATATGTATAGTAATACTATAAATTTTGTTTTTTTCTGATTTATGTTGTTTTTAAATAAAGATTCGCCCCTGATGATGCTAAGGAGTTTAGCGAAACGTTGCACAGTGGGGGCACCTCCATACAAACGCGGCCAAAAATAGTAATAATTGAGCTAGAAACTTTAAACTCGGAACTTAAGCTTTCTTGATTGAAGATAGTAAACTGTGAAAATTTGAACAAAATCGGCCCACAAATACACCCCCCTCCCATATAACGGTATTTTTGAAATTTCAATATTTTGTTAACTATTATAGCTAAAATGCTCAATTTTAATAAGAGCACACATTTTTTAAATATAAATAATATACAGTAATCATTTTGGAAAAAGCGCAAAGTATTCCATGGTTTTCAAATTAAAAATATATGCACTTTTGAGCATTTTATAAGCATTCATCATAAAATTTTCCTTCAAAAAAATCACATTTAAAAAAATGTTTATACCACAAATGAAACTATACTTTTCTAAAGGATTTCAGTGTGCTGAATCTGAATCTGAAGTCAGAATTTTCAAATTGGTTCTAGTTTTTGAGATATTCATGTCCAATTAGGCAAAAAAACACGTTTTTGACTATATTCCCTGCTTAATATCTTGTATGTAATATTTTTTTATTCAAAATCAAATACACCGTTAGAAAGCATAAACCATCCCCCTGAATATGGCGTTTAAATTTTTCAGATATCTTTATTAGAATTGGAGAAATTGTTGTTTAAGTTTCATTAACTTGGCAAATTTTCCCCATACAAAATTATTAATACTTTTTGAAGCATACTTTTGGGGATTTTGTATGAGAAAAATGTATGAAAACTTAGAAAAACTCACTCCATAAAAAAGTTCATAAAACAAAAAAGCGCAAACGAATTTTTAAGATTTCTTCAGCCGTTTATAAAGCACATTCATAAGCACATTCATAAGCACTAAGTGGGGAAAATCCAACAGCTTGCACAGAGTCTCAATGGCCGAGTGTGTTTATCCGTTGGGTCATTGCGGCTGAAGTTGGAATGGACTCGGGTTCAATCCCCGGTGCATCCACTTCCGAAAAGAGTGCTGATGATCGAAAATGGTTTTTCGTGAAATAGCTATACACTCAACCTTCGCTGTAAATAGTTGTTGAATTTTTTTCCACTTACCCCAACAATTAAAAATTGAATTAAAAATAAAAATTTCGTGCTAAGCACTAAAAACTCTTTCAAGTAAAATTGTTAACGTTGTTTGGTATATACATAAAATAAAATACCAACAACAATGTTCATTGCGAACTGCCTACAACAAAAAATTCAGCACGTTTGTGGAGAATATATGCAAAAGCATATACACACTAACGTTAATGTTGAAAATGAAAAAGGCAAAAGTGGGGAAAATCCAACAGCTTGCACAGAGTCTCAATGGCCGAGTGTGTTTATCCGTTGGGTCATTGCGGCTGAAGTTGGAATGGACTCGGGTTCAATCCCCGGTGCATCCACTTCCGAAAAGAGTGCTGATGATCGAAAATGGTTTTTCGTGAAATAGCTATACACTCAACCTTCGCTGTAAATAGTTGTTGAATTTTTTTCCACTTACCCCAACAATTAAAAATTGAATTAAAAATAAAAATTTCGTGCTAAGCACTAAAAACTCTTTCAAGCACCAAATATTAAAAATTTGGGGAGGTCATATTTTTTAATTTTTTTTTATTTCATGTTAAAGTTTTCAATTTTTACACAATTTTTTTTTTTGTTCGAAAATAAAAAAGCTGTAAAAAAAATATTAGCACTGATAAAAAAAATTATCTCAGAAATTGAAAGTATGAACTATTAGCTGTAACATAATGAAGAAATATTCGATTAGTCGCCTAAATATAAAATTTTTCATAATATCAAAAGTAGCCTAATTATTGCGTTTTGAAAAAAGCACTTTTAGTCAAATGGGAGAAAGATTATTAAAACGAAAAGCGCAGGTGGATTTCAAAAATTAAAATGCAGTTTGATTGAGAAGATGTCATTTCAAAACATATAAAAAAATTGGGGAGGTCATATTTTTTAATTTTTTTTTTTTTTTATTTAAAGTTGAAGAAAATTTTTTTTTCTTCGACTTTTTTTGTCAGTGTTTGAAAGCTCATATAAATCCAAGAGTGATCGTTATTTACAAAAGTCTTATTGTTTCTAAAAGACCAAATCAATATCTATGTAATGGTGTATCATTCGATTACGTACGTTAATAATTTAATGAGATACAGCATTTCGTATAAGGTGTAATTGTTGAGAAAAAAAAGGACCTATTTATTGCTCAGCTTTGGGCACCCTGTACGGCTAAACAAAACGAGACTCAAAAAATTTTATATAAGCTTTTTTTTTACAAATTGTTGTATCTGTCAATCGCTGTAAAAAAAAATTGATTTGCTCATACTTTAATTTCGATTTTATTTTTGGCCGCTATCACCCAGTGTGCGTTGGGCAGAAAGTGGAAGTTATTGCGTTTGACTTTGCACTGTGCACACAATAGATCAAAACAGCCTATATCAAAAAAACATATTTAAACATTTGCTCAGCAAAAAATCACAAACAATTTTTTCGAAGGGCCTGTCGATATACAACCGTGGTATCTTTTATTTATCTACAACATATTAAAACAACAAAAAATCAAAATGAAACACTATTACCAACATATGAGATATAAATACGGGGAAAACATATGCATGGCATTAAAAGGCTTTAGCAAACAGAAACTAAAATTCACTAAGCAACAAAAAGAACTCAACTTCCTATTAGAATGCAGAAAATATGACACAATTCCCAACCATTTAAATAATCCAATAAAAAATTTACAAATAGAGACTACTTCACAAAATGTAAAGAGAGAGTTAGAAAAAGCAAAAGTCACATTTCTCAGAAAAGTATTGAACTTGGAAATCACACAAACAAACATCAACATAAAGAAGATAAGAGACCAGCTGGGCTACACGGAACAATATTTAACACGTAATCTCAGTCAAACTGATTTTGACTCATTTATCTCTCAACAAAAATGCATAAACAATAGAATAGAAAAAGAACTAGAAGAAACCCAACCACAAAAGTTAGAGAAACTTAAACAAAAGCAATTAGAGCTTAGGCATATAAATATAAATAGCGAGTGGTTTGTTAACAAAACGAACATAGAGTTCCCCGATGACATAAAATGGTTACTCTCTCTGGGCCGAAAATTTACTTTACCAACCACTAACAAAAGTTTAAATCCCTTAAAGATCATCGCGGAAATGGAACAAGCAATCCAACAAATACCCGACGAAAGAGACAAAGAAATTGAGAGAAACAGACTGAGCAATGGTATAATACAACACAAACGGCGCATCAAGCATAACCCAGAGACAAATTCATATTAGAAACATTATCTAAGTAAAAATCTTTTTTAAGTAAATATAGGGATGAAATCATTGTAACAGATTCAGACAAAGGAAAAAAGACAGTTGCAATGTACAGTCATGACTACAAAGAAAAAATTAATGAGTTACTGTTAGACAAGAATACATATAGACCAGCGAGAAATGATCCGACAAATACGTTACATAAACAGAATAACGCTATAATTGAAAACTTATACAAGAACAAAATAATTAACTTCACCGAAAAGCAACAACTCACATGTAATTCAGCATTTGCCCAAATTATCGAAATTTATAGGAAAAATTCTAAACAACATCACATCTGACGAATACAACATTAAAAACTCCTTTAAATTAAAATAAAGACTAGACAATAGAGAGCTAAGAAACGACGAGATACTCATATCACTAGATGTGGTATCACTATTCACCAACATACCGACCTACCTCGCCATAAAAATAATAACACAGTGCTACAAAAAAAAAAGTAAATACACTCATCAAGCGACCTAGCTAAGATTGTTTATCTAGTCAAGTGTAACACGAAACGGTATTTGAAAAATCCGCTATACCCTCAAATTTTTTTTTATTGCGAAAAAACCGTTATTCCATGCTTTTCGGCATATAAAAATTCCTAGAGGGGCTATTTTTGAACCGATTTTAATTTCTCCAACGGTTTCGGAAAGTTAAATAATGGTATTCTTAATATATAAACAGCAGTTTGTTGGTTTATAAGGTATAAGAAGAAATTTTTGCACTTAAATCTGAAATTTTCTTTAAATTTTTTCGTTTTTTCGAGTTTGACGCCATTTTTTTGGTACAATTCGCAAAACATGCTTTAATTACAACAAATATTATTGTTCTACTATTAATTCTGAGTAAAACTAGACCTTATTTATTGAAAATTTTTAAAAATTGACGAAGTTATAACGCTTTTTCGAAAACAAGAATTTCAACGTTTTTACCACCCACTGCATAGCATAGCATATACCGAAGATGAATTTCATATCAAAGGCTGAAAAAAAACGAACATTTTGAACCCGACCCCCTCAGAAATTTTGCATAGAGGTACATCTTACCTACCCAAACACAACCTCATTTTTACAAATTGCATTTTCGAAAAATTGTGGGCGTGGCAAGGTATCGAAATATAATATTTGTTGTAATTAAAGCATGTTTTGCGAATTGTACCAAAAAAATGGCGTCAAACTCGAAAAAACGAAAAAATTTTACGAAAATTTCAGATTTAAGTGCAAAAATTTCTTATACCTTATAAACCAACAAACTGCTGTTTATATATTAAAAATACCCTTATTTAACTTTCCGAAACCGTTGGAGAAATTAAAATCGGTTCAAAAATAGCCCCTCTAGGAATTTTTATGTGCCGTCAAGCATGGAATAACGGTTTTTTAACAATAAACAAAAATTTGAGGGTATAGCGGATTTTTCAAATACCGTTTCGTGTTACACTTGACTAGATAAACAATCTTAGCTAGGTCGCTTCATGAGTGTATTTTCAGTGTAGCACTGTGTAATGAATAAATTCAAACTCAAACCAAAATACCAAAGAATACGTTCCTTTAAATCCTTAATTTTTGCTTAAAAGACAACAACTACTTCATGTATGACCAAAAAATTTTCACTCAAAACTTCGGGATGCCGATGGGTAATCCTCTCTCCCCAACAATAGCCGACATAGTAATGGACGACTTATTAGATTACTCCTTATAAAATTTGAAACGATATCACAACATCGACATCAGATTTATAGTTAAATACGTTGATGACATTTTTGCTATTGTTAAAAGAAATGACGTAGAAACTATTCTCAAGACTTTCAATAACTATCACAACAAATTGAATTTCACAATAGAGCAAGAAAATAATTCACAACTCCCTTTCCTTGACGTTCTTTTGCACAGAGAAAATAATAAAATTATACTTGACTGGTATTCCAAACCTATTTCTTCAGGACGTATTATTAACTTTCTATCTGCCCAACCCATTAAATACAAAATAAATGCGGCGAAAAACTTAATAAATAAAATTCTCACACTAAGCCACCGTAAATTTCGACAAGGAAATATAAGCAAAATTTATAAAATACTGACCAGCAACAACTATCCAACTCACCTAATTAAAACACTCATTTCAGATCACATGCTAGTAACAAATCGAACTCACAATAAAACGGTTACCAGACCAATTACTGACGAAGCAATGCAATATTACAGTGTCACTTATATACCAGGTTTAACAGCATACCTCGGCGTTTCATAGATCTTAAGATCAGACAAACAGGTTACGCTCTTCAAACAGACAGGTTGCGCTCTTTGTTAAAAAAATGATTTAGTCGTCGCTGAACTAGTGATGGGCGAGTCCGAGATGTTTAGACAATCGAGAGAATCGCCTTCGTTGCAAAATCACAATCGAGTCAAAAGTTGACTCGCTCCTCGACTACACAATCGAGATGTTTTTGCGATTGTTCCGAGTCGGCGAGTCGGAGGTTGTTTCGATGATATCTCGACTACACAACCGAGATGTTTTTGCGATTGTTCCGAGTCGGCGAGTCGGAGGTTGTTTCGATGACATCTCGACTACACAAGCGAGATGTTTTCGCGATTGTTCCGAGTCGGCGGGCCGGCTGTTGTTTTGATGATATGTTTTAGTTGATAAAATAAACTGAATGAGGGTTGTTGATAAAGAAAGTAGGATTTTTAATGGAAGTGAGGTAACTACATATATAAATGAACCAAATTGAAAAATATGCTATACATAGACGCTGCATTTTTGAAATCAGAACTAAAGAGTGTCGTGCATAATAATAATAACTAATTATTTAAACATTAATCAATTTTCTGAAGTGCCTACGCTTATGAAATAAAGGAATTTTACGAGTAGCAACAACGGCAATAGATTTGTACCACTCTGTATGTTTTTTAAAGCAATTTTGATATTCAAGCGGCAACAACAAATATTGTGTATTTTTTGCAGCGAGTCCAAGATGTTGTAGGGTTGCTTTGAAAACGAGAGGAATCGTTGGCGAGTCCGAGATGTTTTAGCGATTGTTTCGACTGATGGCCATTTACGACTTGACTCGAGTACGAATGAAAACCATCGAGAGCATTCGAGATGTTTCAACAATCGAGAGAATCGAATAAAACATCTCGGACTCGCCCATCACTACGCTGAACAAGTGGCCAAACAACATCGTGTGTGGCTATCGCATGTTTGCGCAGCTAATGTTAAAAATACGCATGTACGTATGTATGTACATATATGCATGTACATATGTATGTTGTTCGCCATACCCTGCAAAAAAAAATGTGCGATTAATCCCGAAAGAGGTTTGTCCCGGATTCATCTCTTTCGGGAACAATCGGTCCACAATTAGTACCCGATTGTTCCCGCACGGGACCAATTGTTTCCGAAAGGATATAAATGTAGACCAATTGTTCCCGAACGGGTACAAATCTAGATTGATTAAATGTAGAAATTTTACAAAATATTCAATGTATGAATTAAAAATTTTTTATAATAATAGGTAAAACTGAACACCGTTCTTTTAATAACAATGATGAATAATAATTTAGCAAAATGTTACCAAAATAAACTTTCTTCTAACATATATAACAATTAATAATTTTTACATTTTCATAAAAATAGGCTTGGCTTAAAACTTTGGACGAAAAGCGATTAATCTACATTTGTACCTGTTCGGGATGAAAGCGATTAATCTACTTTGTACCGGGTATACAAATTGGACAATTAGTCTCATCATAGGACATTCTCGAACAAATTGCGAACAATTCGCCCCATATAAAGGGATGTAAAATTGTATTAGTCGCATGCTCCCTTGCGATTGATCCCGGACACGTCCCTAATTAATCGCATTTTTTGCAGGGTAGCGATCAAAGCGCTCTCACTTTTATACACCTGCATTTACAAATTTGCCTAGCCCTGTTTAACAGAGAATCTTGACCACAACATACATACGTAAAAAAACAAAAAACATCTCCCTAGCGTACAAATCAAATCACACTCTCTCGAAAATTTACAGCAAAACCAAAAGCCCAATCAACCCTCACCAACAAGCTACCGTAGAGTACGAAATCCCCTGCAAGGGCAGCGGGGAATCGCACTGTAACAAAGTATACATAGGGACAACAAAAAGACCACTGGGTGTACGCCTAACTGAGCATGATACAGACATACCGAAAAAGAAAACAAACACGGCTCTCGCTCAACATATTTTTTCACATGGACATACAGCTGACTTTGAGAATACAAAAATAATAGACGTTGAAAAGAAAGAGAAAACAAGGTTTACGTTAGAGAGCTTGCACATCTTAAAAAATAGAGAGAGAACGGTAAACAAAAAAGAAGACACCGAATACATTGCAGCTACTTACCTCTTTTGTTTATAAATGAGAGTAATATGTATTTAGTTAAGGACAAGTGTACCTGAGTTAATGGTACCATTTTCATATATAACTTGACAAATTTATGTTTTTATATATCAATGTATTTATGTAATTTAATGTAATTAAATGTGATCAAGTGCTAGGTGAAAAAATTCATGTAAGTTTATGTTTCTTTCGTGTTTTATGTTTAAAAAAAAAAAAAATTTGTTGTTCAAATAACGTCATATGTATAGTAATACTATAAATTTTGTTTTTTTCTGATTTATGTTGTTTTTAAATAAAGATTCGCCCCTGATGATGCTAAGGAGTTTAGCGAAACGTTGCACAGTGGGGGCACCTCCATACAAACGCGGCCAAAAATAGTAATAATTGAGCTAGAAACTTTAAACTCGGAACTTAAGCTTTCTTGATTGAAGATAGTAAACTGTGAAAATTTGAACAAAATCGGCCCACAAATACACCCCCCTCCCATATAACGGTATTTTTGAAATTTCAATATTTTGTTAACTATTATAGCTAAAATGCTCAATTTTAATAAGAGCACACATTTTTTAAATATAAATAATATACAGTAATCATTTTGGAAAAAGCGCAAAGTATTCCATGGTTTTCAAATTAAAAATATATGCACTTTTGAGCATTTTATAAGCATTCATCATAAAATTTTCCTTCAAAAAAATCACATTTAAAAAAATGTTTATACCACAAATGAAACTATACTTTTCTAAAGGATTTCAGTGTGCTGAATCTGAATCTGAAGTCAGAATTTTCAAATTGGTTCTAGTTTTTGAGATATTCATGTCCAATTAGGCAAAAAAACACGTTTTTGACTATATTCCCTGCTTAATATCTTGTATGTAATATTTTTTTATTCAAAATCAAATACACCGTTAGAAAGCATAAACCATCCCCCTGAATATGGCGTTTAAATTTTTCAGATATCTTTATTAGAATTGGAGAAATTGTTGTTTAAGTTTCATTAACTTGGCAAATTTTCCCCATACAAAATTATTAATACTTTTTGAAGCATACTTTTGGGGATTTTGTATGAGAAAAATGTATGAAAACTTAGAAAAACTCACTCCATAAAAAAGTTCATAAAACAAAAAAGCGCAAACGAATTTTTAAGATTTCTTCAGCCGTTTATAAAGCACATTCATAAGCACATTCATAAGCACTAAGTGGGGAAAATCCAACAGCTTGCACAGAGTCTCAATGGCCGAGTGTGTTTATCCGTTGGGTCATTGCGGCTGAAGTTGGAATGGACTCGGGTTCAATCCCCGGTGCATCCACTTCCGAAAAGAGTGCTGATGATCGAAAATGGTTTTTCGTGAAATAGCTATACACTCAACCTTCGCTGTAAATAGTTGTTGAATTTTTTTCCACTTACCCCAACAATTAAAAATTGAATTAAAAATAAAAATTTCGTGCTAAGCACTAAAAACTCTTTCAAGTAAAATTGTTAACGTTGTTTGGTATATACATAAAATAAAATACCAACAACAATGTTCATTGCGAACTGCCTACAACAAAAAATTCAGCACGTTTGTGGAGAATATATGCAAAAGCATATACACACTAACGTTAATGTTGAAAATGAAAAAGGCAAAAGTGGGGAAAATCCAACAGCTTGCACAGAGTCTCAATGGCCGAGTGTGTTTATCCGTTGGGTCATTGCGGCTGAAGTTGGAATGGACTCGGGTTCAATCCCCGGTGCATCCACTTCCGAAAAGAGTGCTGATGATCGAAAATGGTTTTTCGTGAAATAGCTATACACTCAACCTTCGCTGTAAATAGTTGTTGAATTTTTTTCCACTTACCCCAACAATTAAAAATTGAATTAAAAATAAAAATTTCGTGCTAAGCACTAAAAACTCTTTCAAGCACCAAATATTAAAAATTTGGGGAGGTCATATTTTTTAATTTTTTTTTATTTCATGTTAAAGTTTTCAATTTTTACACAATTTTTTTTTTTGTTCGAAAATAAAAAAGCTGTAAAAAAAATATTAGCACTGATAAAAAAAATTATCTCAGAAATTGAAAGTATGAACTATTAGCTGTAACATAATGAAGAAATATTCGATTAGTCGCCTAAATATAAAATTTTTCATAATATCAATAGTAGCCTAATTATTGCGTTTTGAAAAAAGCACTTTTAGTCAAATGGGAGAAAGATTATTAAAACGAAAAGCGCAGGTGGATTTCAAAAATTAAAATGCAGTTTGATTGAGAAGATGTCATTTCAAAACATATAAAAAAATTGGGGAGGTCATATTTTTTAATTTTATTTTTTTTATTTAAAGTTGAAGAAAATTTTTTTTTCTTCGACTTTTTTTGTCAGTGTTTGAAAGCTCATATAAATCCAAGAGTGATCGTTATTTACAAAAGTCTTATTGTTTCTAAAAGACCAAATCAATATCTATGTAATGGTGTATCATTCGATTACGTACGTTAATAATTTAATGAGATACAGCATTTCGTATAAGGTGTAATTGTTGAGAAAAAAAAGGACCTATTTATTGCTCAGCTTTGGGCACCCTGTACGGCTAAACAAAACGAGACTCAAAAAATTTTATATAAGCTTTTTTTTACAAATTGTTGTATCTGTCAATCGCTGTAAAAAAAAATTGATTTGCTCATACTTTAATTTCGATTTTATTTTTGGCCGCTATCACCCAGTGTGCGTTGGGCAGAAAGTGGAAGTTATTGCGTTTGACTTTGCACTGTGCACACAATAGATCAAAACAGCCTATATCAAAAAAACATATTTAAACATTTGCTCAGCAAAAAATCACAAACAATTTTTTCGAAGGGCCTGTCGATATACAACCGTGGTATCTTTTATTTATCTACAACATATTAAAACAACAAAAAATCAAAATGAAACACTATTACCAACATATGAGATATAAATACGGGGAAAACATATGCATGGCATTAAAAGGCTTTAGCAAACAGAAACTAAAATTCACTAAGCAACAAAAAGAACTCAACTTCCTATTAGAATGCAGAAAATATGACACAATTCCCAACCATTTAAATAATCCAATAAAAAATTTACAAATAGAGACTACTTCACAAAATGTAAAGAGAGAGTTAGAAAAAGCAAAAGTCACATTTCTCAGAAAAGTATTGAACTTGGAAATCACACAAACAAACATCAACATAAAGAAGATAAGAGACCAGCTGGGCTACACGGAACAATATTTAACACGTAATCTCAGTCAAACTGATTTTGACTCATTTATCTCTCAACAAAAATGCATAAACAATAGAATAGAAAAAGAACTAGAAGAAACCCAACCACAAAAGTTAGAGAAACTTAAACAAAAGCAATTAGAGCTTAGGCATATAAATATAAATAGCGAGTGGTTTGTTAACAAAACGAACAT
Source organism: Urophora cardui (assembly GCA_960531455.1). NCBI lineage: Eukaryota > Metazoa > Arthropoda > Insecta > Diptera > Tephritidae > Urophora > Urophora cardui. The sequence goes on along the minus strand of OY482672.1, from coordinate 90,000,619 downwards.
AGAGTTCCCCGATGACATAAAATGGTTACTCTCTCTGGGCCGAAAATTTACTTTACCAACCACTAACAAAAGTTTAAATCCCTTAAAGATCATCGCGGAAATGGAACAAGCAATCCAACAAATACCCGACGAAAGAGACAAAGAAATTGAGAGAAACAGACTGAGCAATGGTATAATACAACACAAACGGCTCATCAAGCATAACCCAGAGACAAATTCATATTAGAAACATTATCTAAGTAAAAATCTTTTTTAAGTAAATATAGGGATGAAATCATTGTAACAGATTCAGACAAAGGAAAAAAGACAGTTGCAATGTACAGTCATGACTACAAAGAAAAAATTAATGAGTTACTGTTAGACAAGAATACATATAGACCAGCGAGAAATGATCCGACAAATACGTTACATAAACAGAATAACGCTATAATTGAAAACTTATACAAGAACAAAATAATTAACTTCACCGAAAAGCAACAACTCACATGTAATTCAGCATTTGCCCAAATTATCGAAATTTATAGGAAAAATTCTAAACAACATCACATCTGACGAATACAACATTAAAAACTCCTTTAAATTAAAATAAAGACTAGACAATAGAGAGCTAAGAAACGACGAGATACTCATATCACTAGATGTGGTATCACTATTCACCAACATACCGACCTACCTCGCCATAAAAATAATAACACAGTGCTACAAAAAAAAAGTAAATACACTCATCAAGCGACCTAGCTAAGATTGTTTATCTAGTCAAGTGTAACACGAAACGGTATTTGAAAAATCCGCTATACCCTCAAATTTTTTTTTATTGCGAAAAAACCGTTATTCCATGCTTTTCGGCATATAAAAATTCCTAGAGGGGCTATTTTTGAACCGATTTTAATTTCTCCAACGGTTTCGGAAAGTTAAATAATGGTATTCTTAATATATAAACAGCAGTTTGTTGGTTTATAAGGTATAAGAAGAAATTTTTGCACTTAAATCTGAAATTTTCTTTAAATTTTTTCGAGTTTGACGCCATTTTTTTGGTACAATTCGCAAAACATGCTTTAATTACAACAAATATTATTGTTCTACTATTAATTCTGAGTAAAACTAGACCTTATTTATTGAAAATTTTTAAAAATTGACGAAGTTATAACGCTTTTTCGAAAACAAGAATTTCAACGTTTTTACCACCCACTGCATAGCATAGCATATACCGAAGATGAATTTCATATCAAAGGCTGAAAAAAAACGAACATTTTGAACCCGACCCCCTCAGAAATTTTGCATAGAGGTACATCTTACCTACCCAAACACAACCTCATTTTTACAAATTGCATTTTCGAAAAATTGTGGGCGTGGCAAGGTATCGAAATATAATATTTGTTGTAATTAAAGCATGTTTTGCGAATTGTACCAAAAAAATGGCGTCAAACTCGAAAAAACGAAAAAATTTTACGAAAATTTCAGATTTAAGTGCAAAAATTTCTTATACCTTATAAACCAACAAACTGCTGTTTATATATTAAAAATACCCTTATTTAACTTTCCGAAACCGTTGGAGAAATTAAAATCGGTTCAAAAATAGCCCCTCTAGGAATTTTTATGTGCCGTCAAGCATGGAATAACGGTTTTTTAACAATAAACAAAAATTTGAGGGTATAGCGGATTTTTCAAATACCGTTTCGTGTTACACTTGACTAGATAAACAATCTTAGCTAGGTCGCTTCATGAGTGTATTTTCAGTGTAGCACTGTGTAATGAATAAATTCAAACTCAAACCAAAATACCAAAGAATACGTTCCTTTAAATCCTTAATTTTTGCTTAAAAGACAACAACTACTTCATGTATGACCAAAAAATTTTCACTCAAAACTTCGGGATGCCGATGGGTAATCCTCTCTCCCCAACAATAGCCGACATAGTAATGGACGACTTATTAGATTACTCCTTATAAAATTTGAAACGATATCACAACATCGACATCAGATTTATAGTTAAATACGTTGATGACATTTTTGCTATTGTTAAAAGAAATGACGTAGAAACTATTCTCAAGACTTTCAATAACTATCACAACAAATTGAATTTCACAATAGAGCAAGAAAATAATTCACAACTCCCTTTCCTTGACGTTCTTTTGCACAGAGAAAATAATAAAATTATACTTGACTGGTATTCCAAACCTATTTCTTCAGGACGTATTATTAACTTTCTATCTGCCCAACCCATTAAATACAAAATAAATGCGGCGAAAAACTTAATAAATAAAATTCTCACACTAAGCCACCGTAAATTTCGACAAGGAAATATAAGCAAAATTTATAAAATACTGACCAGCAACAACTATCCAACTCACCTAATTAAAACACTCATTTCAGATCACATGCTAGTAACAAATCGAACTCACAATAAAACGGTTACCAGACCAATTACTGACGAAGCAATGCAATATTACAGTGTCACTTATATACCAGGTTTAACAGCATACCTCGGCTTTTCATAGATCTTAAGATCAGACAAACAGGTTACGCTCTTCAAACAGACAGGTTGCGCTCTTTGTTAAAAAAATGATTTAGTCGTCGCTGAACTAGTGATGGGCGAGTCCGAGATGTTTAGACAATCGAGAGAATCGCCTTCGTTGCAAAATCACAATCGAGTCAAAAGTTGACTCGCTCCTCGACTACACAATCGAGATGTTTTTGCGATTGTTCCGAGTCGGCGAGTCGGAGGTTGTTTCGATGATATCTCGACTACACAACCGAGATGTTTTTGCGATTGTTCCGAGTCGGCGAGTCGGAGGTTGTTTCGATGACATCTCGACTACACAAGCGAGATGTTTTCGCGATTGTTCCGAGTCGGCGGGCCGGCTGTTGTTTTGATGATATGTTTTAGTTGATAAAATAAACTGAATGAGGGTTGTTGATAAAGAAAGTAGGATTTTTAATGGAAGTGAGGTAACTACATATATAAATGAACCAAATTGAAAAATATGCTATACATAGACGCTGCATTTTTGAAATCAGAACTAAAGAGTGTCGTGCATAATAATAATAACTAATTATTTAAACATTAATCAATTTTCTGAAGTGCCTACGCTTATGAAATAAAGGAATTTTACGAGTAGCAACAACGGCAATAGATTTGTACCACTCTGTATGTTTTTTAAAGCAATTTTGATATTCAAGCGGCAACAACAAATATTGTGTATTTTTTGCAGCGAGTCCAAGATGTTGTAGGGTTGCTTTGAAAACGAGAGGAATCGTTGGCGAGTCCGAGATGTTTTAGCGATTGTTTCGACTGATGGCCATTTACGACTTGACTCGAGTACGAATGAAAACCATCGAGAGCATTCGAGATGTTTCAACAATCGAGAGAATCGAATAAAACATCTCGGACTCGCCCATCACTACGCTGAACAAGTGGCCAAACAACATCGTGTGTGGCTATCGCATGTTTGCGCAGCTAATGTTAAAAATACGCATGTACGTATGTATGTACATATATGCATGTACATATGTATGTTTGTTCGCCATACCCTGCAAAAAAAATGTGCGATTAATCCCGAAAGAGGTTTGTCCCGGATTCATCTCTTTCGGGAACAATCGGTCCACAATTAGTACCCGATTGTTCCCGCACGGGACCAATTGTTTCCGAAAGGATATAAATGTAGACCAATTGTTCCCGAACGGGTACAAATCTAGATTGATTAAATGTAGAAATTTTACAAAAATATTCAATGTATGAATTAAAAAAATTTTATAATAATAGGTAAAACTGAACACCGTTTCTTTTAATAACAATGATGAATAATAATTTAGCAAAATGTTACCAAAATAAACTTTCTTCTAACATATATAACAATTAATAATTTTTACATTTTCATAAAAATAGGCTTGGCTTAAAACTTTGGACGAAAGCGATTAATCTACATTTGTACCTGTTCGGGATGAAAGCGATTAATCTACTTTTGTACCCGGGTATACAAATTGGACAATTAGTCTCTTCATAGGACATTCTCGAACAAATGCGATCAATTCGCCCCATATAAAGGGATGTAAAATTGTATTAGTCGCATGCTCCCTTGCGATTGATCCCGGACACGTCCCTAATTAATCGCATTTTTTGCAGGGCAGCGATCAAAGCGCTCTCACTTATACACCTGCATTTACAAATTTGCCTAGCCCTGTTTAACAGAGAATCTTGACCACAACATACATACGTAAAAAAACAAAAAACATCTCCCTAGCGTACAAATCAAATCACACTCTCTCGAAAATTTACAGCAAAACCAAAAGCCCAATCAACCCTCACCAACAAGCTACCGTAGAGTACGAAATCCCCTGCAAGGGCAGCGGGGAATCGCACTGTAACAAAGTATACATAGGGACAACAAAAAGACCACTGGGTGTACGCCTGACTGAGCATGATACAGACATACCGAAAAAGAAAACAAACACGGCTCTCGCTCAACATATTTTTTCACATGGACATACAGCTGACTTTGAGAATACAAAAATAATAGACGTTGAAAAGAAAGAGAAAACAATAGAGCTTGCACATCTTAAAAAAATAGATAGAACGGTAAAAAAAAAGAAGACACCGAATGCATTGCTGCTACTTACCTCCTTTGTTTATAAATGAGAGTAATATGTATTTAGTTAAGGACAAGTGCACCTGAGTTAATGGTACCATTTTCATATATAACTTGACAAATTTGTGTTTTTATATATCAATGTATTTATGTAATTTAATGTGATCAATGTAAAAAAATTCATGTAAGTTTATATTTCTTTCGTGTGTTACAGATGTACGTAAATAGATAAAAATAGGTATATACATATCTGAGGTCAAATTTTAAAAATAATTTTTCAATTTTCATTTCTGTTGTAAAAGAAAAATGATTGTTCATAATATTAGGAAAATACTTACCTTTCCAGATATTGTAAATAAATTGAAAAATAGAGTGAAATTCAAAAAACCAAAACATTTTAATGTTAATCGAACCTACCATTTGCACGCAAAACGAATCGAATCCGTTTGTATCATTTAAACGAATTGCTTTACTTTTGGTCGTATATACATATGAGGCATTCCATATGAAAAGATAGGTCGACCTCTCCGATTTCCTTCAAATTCGGAATACATGTAGTATTTGACGTCTAGAATTGTGTGCCAAAAATTTTTTTTTGAAATTTTCAATATTTTGGATTTTATTGACATTTGAAAAATTTTGACAGCTTTTTTTTGAGTTAAAATATCTTTTAAACTATTAACTTTAGAAAAAAATCTTATACTACAAAAAGTTTTTAAAATTATTGAAATTTATAAAAAAAATAAAATTTTTTCAAAATTTTTAAAAATACTATGTATTAAAAAAAATGTTTTTTTTTTTCAGTGTAAAGTCATGAAGGATAGCACCGATTTTCTTTAAAAAAATCTCTAATAAACTTCAAAGTATCCTTAAACTACCCTCCAAATTTGTAAGAGGGTTTTTTTTTGTTTTCGAGAAAAAAATTTTTGAAAATTTTATGTTGATTAAATCTATGATTTTTACACACTGTAAGTTTGTGATAGAACAACTGTTGGACTCCATAACACTCCGAAATGGCATAAATATTATGAACAGATGTTTTCTACATACATATTTACCTTCTTATTGGTCAAACCTATTTTATTTTCCGTGAATAAGGCCGTTATTTAATATCCAACGCGAATTCGTTACAGGTGGAAGCATTTACACATATTTTCCCATAAACTTTGTTCTTGTAATTCTCTAAAAAACACGACACACATGCATACACACGCGTTTAAAATTCTCCGGGGTTTTAAAGACATCACATTTTATAACTAATGTAAATTAAAATAAGTGAATATTTTAAAAATATAAATCCACGCGCGCCATCTGCTGGAACATAGCGGTGGTTATAACCTAATCTCATTTTTTTTTTATTCTATCTCAGTAGTCATTGATTTTGTACACTTTTTATTATTTCTTACCTTTCTCATGAAATTTTTTTGGATTTCAAATTCAATTGCTATTTGATTCAGATAAGAAAAGGTCTTCTCCAACGCTTTTCGCTGTATTTCGTTACAAACTATCGCACATACATATATATTCCGATTCCCAAAAATGCCAAACAAAAAATTTCGTTGTAACCCATTTGATTTGCCTAATCACAACTGGGTTAAAAAAAATGTAGGTAAATCTCCGCCAGCACTATTAAAAAAGCTACCCAATTTGGGGGAGTATGTCTGCTTTTCCTGCAAGATTAACATTCTAAAAGATACTGTACCATCTAAAAAGGTTAGTAATAGTATTGTTAAAAGTCCATTGAATGAAACTAAATTTTCCAATCTAAAAGCATATTCCGAAGGAAGTCCATCGCCAAATATATGTTCTGATGAAGAGGGTGAAGGTTTTGCAGAAGGAGATGACGGTTTAGAAATGTTATCATCTATAAAAAAAAAGTTTCAAACCGTTTCGAATTATTCAGACAAGATTTTTTGGTTGACAGTTACTCCACCAAGTTGGACAGCATACAGCCTCCAAAAAGAATTTAATATAAGTTATAGGTTAGCTTCTCATGCGAAAGAAACTCAAAATAAATTTGGGTTTGGTTCCCACCCAACTCAAAAAATATCAGGACGGAAAATCTCGGAAAATGATATTTCGATAGTACAACATTTCTATAGATCAGAGGATATTAGTCGACTTATGCCTGGACAGAACGATTGCGTATCTATAAGACAAACGGATGGAAAAAAGTCAAAAATTCAAAAACGATTGGTCTTGTGCAATCTAAAAGAAGCTTATGTCGAATTTAAGAATATGTATCCTGATTTAAAAGTGGGATTCAGTAAATTTGCTGAATTGCGTCCTAGGGAATGTATTTTAGCAGATGCTGCTGGAACTCACACAGTGTGTGTTTGTAAAATTCATCAGAATTTCAAATTAATGATGGATGCTTTAAAAGTTATATCAAACTAAATTTCTATTGAAAAATATGAAGATGTCTTACGTGAGATGACTTGTGAGAAATTCGAACCTAATTGTCAACTTAGAAAGTGTAAACTTTGTCCAGGTTTTGAAGGAATAAGCATTGAACTTGAAAAAGCATTCGAAGAAAATAATATAAAAAGTTTAGAATTTTTACAATGGACCAGTACAGACCGTTCTTCTATAGAAACAGTGAATAGAGATTCTCATACGTTTATTGAAATGCTGAAATCCGATGCATCAGTTCTTTTATCGCACAATTTTATAGCCAAGAGCCAAAACAAATTCTTCAAATCACTGAAACTTCAATTGAAGGAAGGCGAATTTATAGTGGTAGGTGATTTTTCTGAAAATTACACGTTTTTGGTGCAGAACGCTATTCAGGACTACCACTGGAATAGCAATCAGGTTACAGTTCACCCCTTTGTTATTTATCGCGCAGAAAAAGATGAAAATGAGAGCTTAAAATTTGAGAGCTTTGTACTCATCTCAGAGTGCAATATACATGATACCACTGCTGTTTATTTATTTCAGAAGAAAATGCTTAATTGGCTTTTATCAAAATATAATAATGTTAAAAAAATTTATTACTTCTCAGATGGCGCAGTTTCGCAATATAAAAATAAATACAATTTTATCAATTTGATGTATCACTTTCAAGACTTTAATATAAAAGCGGAATGGCATTTTTTTGCTACATCGCATGGTAAAAACTCTTGTGATGGAATTGGTGGCACGGTAAAAAGATTTGTTCGACGAGAAAGTTTACGCCGTCCTGACTCCACGCCAATTACTACACCAATTGAATTTTTTAATACTGTCAAAAATGAATTTAAAACAATACAGTTTGATTTCTGTTCCAAAAATGATTATCAAAAAGAAAAAGATTTCTTAAAGAATTGTTTTGCTAAAGCTATTCGAATCAATGGCACACGGTCATTCCATAGCTTTATACCTTTTTCAAAAAACGAAATTAAATGTAAAGTTGTATCTGCTTGTGATGAGAGCGATTGTAAAATTTTTAAAGTAATATAATATATTTATAATCTAATTTAAAAGACAAAACTATACTTTCATAATATTTATGCCATTTCAGTGTTATAGAGTCCAACCGTTGTTCTATCACAAACTTACAGTGCGTACAAATCATAGATTTAATCAACATAAAATTTTAAAGTAATCACCTACTACTATAAATTCGCCTTCCTTCAATTGAAGTTTCAGTGATTTGAAGAATTTTTTTGGCTCTTGGCTATAAAATTGTGTGTTAAAAAGTACTGATGCATCGGGTTTTAGCATTTCAATAAAAGTATGAGTATCTTGATTCACTTTTTCTATAGAAGAACGGTCTGTACTGGTCCGTTGTAAAAATTCTAAACTTTTTATATTATTTTCTTCACACGCTTTTTCAAGTTCAATAATTATTCCTTCAAAACCTGGACAAAGTTTACACTTTCTAAGTTGACAATTATGTTCGAATTTCTCACAAGTCATCTCACGTAAGTCATCTTCATATGTTTCAATAGAAATTTGGTTTGATATAACTTTTAAAGCATCCATCGTTAATTTGAAATTCTGATGAATTTTACAAACACACACTGTGTGAGTTCCAGCAGCATCTGCTAAAATACATTTCCTAGGACGCAATTCAGCAAATTTACTGGATCCCACCTTTAAATCAGGATACATATGCTTAAATTCGACATAAGCTTCTTTTAGATTGCACAACACCAATCGTTTTTGAGCGATTGTAACATTTTTAAAGTAATATAATATATTTATAATCTAATTTAAAAGACAAAACTATCCCTTCATAATATTTATGCCATTTCGGAGTGTTATGGAGTCCAACAGTTGTTCTATCACAAACTTACAGTGTGTAAAAATCATAGATTTAATCAACATAAAATTTTCAAAAATTTTTTTCTCGAAAACAAAAAAAAAACCCTCTTTCAAATTTGGAGGGTAGTTTAAGGATACTTTGAAGTTTATTTGAGATTTTTTTAAAGAAAATCGGTGCTATCCTTCATGACTTTACACTGAAAAAAAAATATTTTTTTTAAATCATAGTATTTTTAAAAATTTTTTAAAAATTTTATTTTTTTTATAAATTTCAATAATTTTAACAACTTTTTGTAGTATAAGATTTTTTTCTAAAGTTAATAGTTTAAAAGATATTTTAACTCAAAAAAAAGCTGTCAAAATTTTTCAAATGTCAATAAAATCCAAAATATTGAAAATTTCAAAAAAATTTTTTTGACACACAATTCTAGACGTCAAATACTACATGTATTCCGAATTTGAAGGAAATCGGAGAGGTCGACCTATCTTTTCATATGGAATGTCTCATATGTATGTATCTTCATGTCATTTCTTTGCTTGTGTACATATGTACGTGGGTATGTATTGTTCTCGTTATTTTGCCTTCTGCTTTACCGATTGCTTGTGGCGACCAACCATGCGCATGACGCTTTTTTCAAAAATTTATACTATTCTTTATAATATTTTTGTTATTTAAAAAGAGAATTTATTATTTTTTTGAATGCAGAACTTTAGTAAAAGGTTCAAAGTTTCATTTCCAAGAAGAAATATTTAAATCGGTTGATCCGGTTTTGATTTATGGCCGTATAAAGCTAAGTTTGGTTGGTTTTTACACATTTTTACATAAATTTATGCTGTTTGACCAAAAATTTAAATAAAACCTATTTGACTACTCAATAGGAGCACAATTACATGTTATTACCAAATATCAAAATTGGTTCAATAGTTTAAAAGTTTATCCCGCACAAAGAATGTTACATGAGATTTTTATATATATATATATTTTATATTTATTTTTCATTTAATCAACGAATATCCGAATTTGAGCCTACATAGTCCAACTATCCATTGACTGAACAAGTTCCCCTTTAATGTGCATTGACGTATCCGGTGTCGTAGTCGCTGCCAGCGTTGTCATATGAACTATTGGTTGTTGTTGTACTTCATCATCTTTATCATTCACAAATTTATGCTTATTCTTCATATGCGAGTTCAGACCCACAAACTGATGGAAACGTGCGGCACATAACTTACAAGCATAACGCTTAACTTCCGAATGGATTTGTTTATGTCGCATCAATGCATGACTGCTATGAAAGGCTTTGCCACATACGGGACATTTATGATTGCGTATATTCAGATGGGCATTCATGTGATCACGCAAATGGCATTTGAGATAAAATGTTTTCGGACATAGCTCGCATGGGAAATCCCGCCGTCGCAAATGTATGCGTATGACATGTTGTTGCATATTGATCTTTCGTCTAAATGTTTTGCCACATGTTTCACAAACGAACGTCTTTTCACCGGTATGCGTTTGGCGATGTAACATCATCACGCTTTGCTGCAAGAACCCGCGATTACAAACATCACAATATACCGAAAACTGTTTCAAGTGTACACGTCGCAAATGTACGTCCAGTTGGTTGTGTGTTTGGAAATCCCGTCCACACACTTCACATTTAAATGGATTTGTCCCAATATTATGTGCGGCATATTTGTGGGCTTGTAAGGTATATTCGGTTAGGAAATTTCGTTGGCATACTTCACACTTCATGCGTATAATTGGTTTGGGTGTTGGTAAGAAGCTGCACATGTCTTTGAGTCGCTGCGCAGATTTGGATACCACTCTACGATCCTCTATACTGGTTAATGTTCGTCGCAGCAATTTCAAATTTAATGCGAGATCCCTATAGTTTAGTGTGACATTGTGCTGCTCTTGAAAAATTGGTATCCATGATTCGAGAATTCTCTTGCGTTCGGTTAAGCCTTGAAATTTACCGGTTTCCCATAATACTGGATTTTCACGCAATAACTTAACAAATTCCTCGACAAGTGGATTTTCAGGCATATTGAAGCCAATACGTTTTCCGTCACGCTATATTTATAAAATTAAGAAAGCATAGTTTGTTAGACTACTTAGTATAGAAAATAAATATGTATATGTACCTATGCTTATCATCGCTGCGCCCATAAAAACAGTCATGTGTAATAGTTCAACCAGTCAACGACGCCCGCACATAGCCCGTGTCAGCTGACACGACTTGTCTGAAGGCCCTTGGCTACTTACAATCTGGATTGAGAGGAAGTGTATATGTGTGAGTGTCGGGTGATTGACGCAAATATCTAAAATTTTTGATTTTCATCAAAGCGAGCCGACAACAAGTACGTGTAGCACGACGACTGCCGATTACACTCCCACACACAAAAAAACACTCAAACTGGACAATCCAGATTGTAAGTTGCCAAGAGCCTTCATGGAGTTGTAGTGTAAATGCCTAATCACCAACGCATAACGGCAACCCACCCGTTGCCCGTAGCGGAGAAACCTAGCGCAATTTGATTTTTCCCTAATAACGTGTCAGCTGATTGCTCTATTTGCACCAGGGTTGCGGAGCGATCATTTTTTAATAACTTAGTACGCGACTTTCAATATATTCCCACAACACCTCAATATCTATTCCAAATGTCGATTATAAAGTCAATGTATACATATATGTTTTTTGTTTTTTATATCGAGATAAGTAAACAAAAAAATAAAGTTTTTTCTTACATTTTTTTAATTAAATCTGATTATTGTCACAATCTTTCATATTTTTTATATGGAGATAAAATGCATGTAAACATAGATGTATGTATTTATTTTTTATTTAGAGATAAAATAAGATAAAAACTAGAAAAATTAGGGTTTTCAGGCGTTTTTTTTTATTGAATTTTACTATTGAGACGTTTTTATTTGTTTTTTTATGGAGATAAAAATTTAAATAGGAGAAATTAAGTTTTTTCTGCGTTTTTTTTTTTATAAATTTTACAATTGTGGAAATTTTTGACTATTTCACTTGAGAAAAAGTACCTGGATACCAAATTTTTTAATGCTGCAAGGTGAATTTAATTCGTTAAAATTTATTTGTTCCACTATATTTTTCTTCAAGAAATAAATGGAAATCGTTTATTTCTTTGAAAAAATAAAGTTTCTTAGTGCACATTCTTTAAGAAATAGTAGAAGATAGTGTAGAAACACGGAGAGAGAAGTAAACAAAACTGCAATAAATATTTGTTTTCTAATTATAATGACAATTAAAATTTTTTTTATTTGACATATATTTAAAAATACAAACTTAATAAAGTCCATGAATTATACGAATTCCAAGAAAAATTCCAGCAGTATTTGAGGTAAGGAGGTGCATATTCAGTAGAATATTCAATATGAAAAATACCCTGAAACTGAGTTCAAAATTCATTGCTGAAAAAATAACTGAACACGCAGTGAAGACATCAGGGCCCTATTCCACAAAGAAACTTATCAACTTTGCACTTTGCACTATCGATTTTATTGCAAAGTGTTTCTGTTCCACAATATTCTTTGCAAATCTCACTATGCGTTGCGCTTAGTTTTGCAAAGTCTTTGCTAACGGAACATATTTTTGCAAAGACTTTTCACTCTCTGCAAAGTCTTTGCGTTCTATTGAAAAGTGAGCGTGGAAGGTGTTCCACAAAGCATTGACACGTCTTTGCATTTGTTTTGATTCTTTTCACTTTGCATTGTGTGTTTATGAGCCGAAAAATAAAAATAGAGAAAAAATTAGCCGTACTAAAGCTATGTAATTAAAGAACAAAAAAAGGAAACTTAATTTGCTAGCTTTCGAAACAATAAAGTAAGTATGTTTCTATAAAATTATTGTGAGTATTTAGAACATATTTAAGCTTATATTTCATTTTGAAGGTTAATAAATTAGATAAGCAGGCAGCTTGGGAGGAAGTTTTAAAAAAAATCCCAGTCACTGCAACTGGCGTCGGCCCAAAAAACATGGATTTATGCGAGGGATAGCTTCACTGTTATAAATATTGGAATATTTTTAAAACTTTGATTTGGTTTGAAAGAAATTTAAAACTTTTTTGGGTTAAATTTTGAACCTTCGAAAGTTTAAAAGTTTGTTATGCTTTTTTGGTTTAAAATTAAAACTTACAAAAATTTAAATACTTCTAAGTATTTTTTGGAATAAATTTCATACTTTTTTGGCTTAAATCTTACATTTTTTCTCATTTAAACTTTTAAGGTTTAAATTTTAAACTTTTATTGGTCGTAAGTTTTTATTTCAATGAAAAAATTCTAATTTTTGATTTGAAATTCCAACTTGCTTTTTCGAGAAATAAACAATATAAAAGGCTCACATATAGGGGCGTCAGAATGAATACTTTTCCGTCAATCCAGCAATCCGTTTAACTGACAGCAGAGTGGAATTATATGTAATTGAATGCCGATCGACACATTCAGTACTTCAACTTTGCCGTAAAAAATATATGATATTGAAGTATGTGTCAGTTAAACGGAGCTGGATTGCCGGAAAAGTATTCATTCTGACGCGCCTATTATAGTTATTAGACAATTTGAATGAACGACTGTGTGGCGTTGTTTGAATGGAGAAAAAAATAAACAAAATAATTATGGAAACAGATAAAATGAAGAAGGAAGAAAAGGAGAAACGGAGGATAGGAAAAAGATGAAATATGGAAAAGGATGAAGGGGATGTTGGGGGCAGAACAATATGGAAGAAAAGGAGAAAAATAAGGTAGGAAAGAAGATACAATAGGGAAAAGCATGAAGAGGATTTGGGAGAAGACATTTTTTTTAATTTAAACCAAAATAAGCAAGGAAGCCTAAGTTCGAGTGGAATCGAACATTAGATACTCAGCTGTATGCTTTCATTGTTTGTTTGCGTTTGATGGAAACACGATGTACTTCATGGCGTAGCCACGCCCATTTTCAAAATTTTTATCAGTCATCCAACTAAGCATATGAATCTTATTCTTTGTGCAAAATGTCATTTCTTTATGACTTATAGTTACAAAGATGTCACGTTACACATTCCCAAAGAGTGTTCCAGAAATATCTGTTAAAAAGTAGGCGTGGTCATAAACCGATTTCAATAAATTGTTGCGTGTCTATTAACACGAGTTGTAAAAGTGTATAAACCAAGTTTCGTCATAATATCTCAATTATTTGTCGAGGTATGGGCTCCGAAATCTCGTAGATTCCTTTGTATAAAATGAGGCGGTGCCACGCCCATTTTCCAAAATTTTTATATTTTTTTGTTTCCGGTCTATTGTAGAACTTATGCCACAAAATTTCAATGAATTATCTTTAAATTTCAATGAATTATCTTTATATATCGCTTAAAATGTTTTTATTAGGCCACTCTATAGTTCCCATACATAAAAGTGGGCGTGGTCGTCACACCGATTTCGCTAAAATTTTGAACATGTATTACCACAAGTAGTAAAAGTGTACACATCAAGCTTCGTCATTATATATCAATTATTTGTTGAGTTATAGGCTAAGAAATCTCGTATATTCCTACTTCTAAAAGGAGTGCGGTGCCACGCCCATTTTCCAAAATTTTTGTGTTTTTTTGTTTTATGTCCAAAGTTGGACTCATGTTCAGTGATAGATATTTATATTTGACAGAGTTATGGCTTAAAATGTTTTTATTAGGCCACTCTATAGTTCCCATATATAAAAGTGGGCGTGGCCGTCAGCCGATTTTAACAATTTTCTGTCCAAAGGTTTGCCTAAGTAAGTAAATCACGCGTACCAAATTTCATCGATATATCTTCAATGGTTTCTGAGTTATGATATATAAAACTTTCAATGTTTGATGCTTAATAAGTGGGCGTAGCACCGCACATTTTCCAAAATTTCACCAAATTTCTTCATAAGGGACTGAGCTCAATACGTGGGTGAAATTTCATCGCTCCAGCTATATTAGTAGCTGAGATACCAAATTTCCGATTTTTTCTATATAGCAAAAGTGGGCGTGGTCATGGTCCGATTTCGCCAACTTGCATTCCCAATTTCATCGAAATATCTAAATTTTTGCGCGAGTTAGAGTGTTGACAGACGGACGGAAGGACGGACGGGCATGGCTCAATCGATTTCTCTTTTCACCCTGATCATTTTGATATATAGAAGTGTATATCTATCTCGATTATTTCATTCTGTTGCAATCCACCGTTATGTGATTAAAACTATAATACTCTGTGTACTAGTACAGCTGAGTATAAAAAGGTTTACATTTTAAACTTTTGAAAGTCTTAAAATAAATCTTAATTTGGAATAAAATTTAACCTTAAAAGTTTAAAAATCTTTTAAACTCTTCAAAGTTTAAATTTTAAGAATTTATCGGTCGTGTCCTATATATCGACCAAAAAAGTTTAAAATTTATACCAAAATTTATTTCAGTGTTGTTTGGGCAATGGAATAGTCGAACATTCGTAAGTAAAACAATTTATTGCCTATACATGCAAATAATTTTATTGGTATCACTTGCTATTTTGTTTATTATTATTATAATATAGTATTTTTGTAAATAAACATTAAGTGAACTTCATATATTTGCTTTTTTTCATATTCACCAACTTTATTTAAAATGAAATCAACTTGTGTTTGGTTTAAACGGAAGCACTCATTAAAATTAAAGCTTTGTAGTCCTGAAAAATTAATGCGGTCTCTATAATTTCTTCCTATAACCGCGTCTTCACTACGTCGAACAAAAACTCACGTCTTAACATTTTGAAAAACTTCACTAGTAATAAAAATGTGAATTTGCAAAGCGATCGTTTACCTTGCAAATTTTTGACAAACTTATCAAATTCGCCTTTGCAAACATAGAATTTACAGTTTTTGAGGAACGAAAGAGCGCATTTATTTGCAAAGTCTTTGCAAGTTACACTTTTCAGTAGTAGCTTTGCACTTTGCACAAGAGAACGTACGTGGAACAGAAATCGAAAAGAGAGTACAAAAACTGCAAAGACTTTTCAAATTACACTTTTCAAATCAACTTATAACTTATCAAATTTTACAATTCTGTGGAACACAAAGTTTTGCAAATTGACGAAAAATTTGCAAAGAGCAAAGTGAAAAGTTGATAAGTTGTTTTGTGGAATAGGGCCCTGGTCCAGATTGGTCCTTAGTTGTTAAAAGTTTAAATGAAAATGCTAATGCTTTAAAATAACGCACATAGAAAAACTAAGATTTCTTCATCTTGTATTTTGCTAAAAATAAATTGGTCTCACTGTTTTCTTAAGCTAAATCATGAAACATATATTTTTCTTGCGTTTCCATAGTTATCCGCATTTTGTTAGCACTCAAAATTGAAATCTCGCAAGAATCATAATACACTTATTTACACAAACTTTTTCCAGAAATTTTTTTTTTCAATGTGTTGATTTGAAATGAGCCAAAGTAACGTTTAATGGGGTCTATTGCGTATAGAAGGAGGTTTTCCATAAAATTCAATATATTTCCGTGGGACATGACAGAAATTTCTTTTTGAAACACCAACATTTTTTTAATTTTCCGTTGGATATTGAAAACCCCCCCAAAATATTTTTCTGTGTGCGCCACTGTGTATATATTTATGTGTATATTTATATATATACAAGAATTGCTCGTTTAAAGTTATTAGATTTAAGTAAATGCTTCACATACAACAACTTTATTTCTGTCCTACAGAGTTTCTAAATGCTACATATTTATGTACCTACTCACATACATACATAAAATTACATTTTTAATAGTATATATGTGCTCGCGTCACATAAATACGTAAAATTTATAAACAAACTTTTATTATCTGAGCAAAAAAATAAAACTCAAAAAATAACTTTTATTATCTGAGCAAAAAAATAAAACTCAAAAAATAACTTTTATTTTCTGATCGAAAAATAAAACTCAAAAAATAACTTTTATTTTCTGAGGGAAAAATAAAACTCAAAAAATAACTTTTATATTCTGATCGAAAAATAAAACTCAAAAAATAACTTTTATTTTCTGAGGGAAAATAAAACTCAAAAAATAACTTATTTTCTGATCGAAAAATAAAACTCAAAAAATAACTTTTATTTTCTGAGGGAAAAATAAAACTCAAAAAATAACTTTTATTTTCTGAGCGAAATATAAAAATCAAAAAATAACTTTTATTTGCTGAGGGAAAAATAAAACTCAAGAAAAAACTTTTATTTCCTGAGCAAAAAATAAAACAGAAAATAATCGTTAAAAATCAACTTTTTGGATATCACTTATAACCGTTACGGTCCCTGATTAAAAATATATACATATGTATGTATGTACATTAGATAGGGTCGAAAAAAAGTTGTAAAAGTCCGCCCCTAAATTTGAAGCTTATGTTGAGAGGGTTAAGGGACACAAAAAAAAAATTTTTTTTTGATCCCGCGAAATACCGCCGAAATTGTTTTTTTCTTGTAACTTTGTTATTTATCATCCGATTTTTAAAATTGATACGTCATTAGTTTCGTATTTTAAAGCTCTAAATTTCCTTCTAATGTCCTTTTGAGCTCTGAAGTCGTTTTCTCATAGTTGGGTCAGCTAACTTATTTGTATGTCCATGAATTATCCTCTTTGTTTTGCCAAATGAAAGTGCTTTAAAATTCATGACAATGTTGCCTTAAAACGGTTTTACTAAATTAATAAACAAAGAAGTTACGTGACGACGAATATTTAACGTAGCTATTATTTAACTAATTTTTTTAAGCAATTCAGTATATGTAAAGTTGTAAAAGTCCGACCCTAAATTTGAAGCTTATATTGAGAGGATTAAAGACAAAATTTTTATTTTTTTTTCTCATCCTGCGAAATACCGCCGAAATAGTTTTTTTTTTATTGTAACTTTGTTATTTGACTTCAGAGTTCAAAAGAACATCAGAAGAAAAGATAGAGCTTCAAAATATGAAAATAATGACGTGTCAATTTTAAAAATCGGATGAAAAATAACACAGTTACAATAAAAAAAACGATTTCGGCGGTATGTACATACATATGTACATACATCATATTTATGGTCTAATAAACGCACGCCATCATCCAAAAACTGCGCCTTCACAATGCCATTAGCTGCTTAAACCTCACAAAAAACCCTTGTGAACGCAATAAAATGATAAACTCAAAGAACGATCACGAACGCATAAAATGATAAACTCAAAAAATGATCGCTAGCGCAAGATTCAATGGCGCTTGCGAACGCATAAAATAAACTCATAGAATGAATTTTCAATGAATGAATTTTCAAACGATCTTTCATTTTAAAATGACTTTATGTAAGAGTTTATCGCCACTGCAGAGACCCATCGATCGCTGTTGACGTTCGTTCGTTTGCGCGTTCGTTGTCACTGTGTGTTTGCGTTCGTAAGGGAGTGGCATAGCTCAGAATTATAAAGTGATAATTCGATTGAGTGAGTTTATTTTGAGCGTTCTTCGCACCCTGCTTGCGATTTTTGAAAAAATTTTGATTTTAAAATTAAGTTTTTTGTAGGAAGTTGGTAAATTCAGGAAAGTATTCTTTTCATATTAGCCTGCATAATTGTGGTTATCGCATTTGTGATTTCCGAAAATAATTTTTGAGTGAAGTGATAACCAAAAAATACCAAATTACCGTTATCTCACAAACTAACAATAGTGGCAATCTTTTGTAAGCAACCTGCAAAAGAATGCACTACCTGCTTTTATTGAGGGATTACTGAGGTATGGTTGAGGAATTTTTTAAATTGTGATTCATTTACAACACTACTGTGAGCTTTCATAATTTGACTTTTTTCATTGCCACTATCCCTGCAAAAAATTCGACTAATTCGGGATGTATCCGGGATCACTCGCAATGGAGCATGCGACTAATACAACTTGTGGTCTCTTTATATGGAATGAAGTTTTCCCTTTTGTTTGAGCATGTCCTATGTGGAGACTAAACGAAGGTAGACTACGCCACTTTTATGCCAATCTGATATCGAATGGAAGTTGTACCCTTTTATACCTGAACAAAATTATATTTCGAAGTTCGTTTATAACCTTTTGAGTACAATTGTCAACAATTTGTCTACATTTTCACCCTTCCAGGTAAAATTGATTATAAAATTATTTATAAAATGTGATCAAAAAATATTACAAAAAGTAATAAGAAACGAATATAATAAGGGTCTTCATCTAAAGTCACAAACTACTGGTGATAAAATAATAATTGTGATAAATTATCTGTCAAAATTTGTATGAAAATATATTTAAGCAAAGTTTATCACTTTACCGAACGATTTTGTTGCGTAAATTTATAAATTTCGGTAAAATTCAAGTCTGACACATTGCCAGTTTTACCTTTTCAATTTAAGAGAGGAAAATGTGTTTTCCTTCGGCATTTTTGCACGATTTATTTAAATAGTTTCTACAAAAATGTTATATGCATTTTTTGTTTATTTTATTGGGGTTTTTATTTATTAATCGAGTTGACACTGACAGCTGACAAGAGTTTAAACAATTATTTACCAAGGTACGTTCATGTAAAAATGCGGATCAACTGATAAACTTTAACAATTTATTATTTTATCACTTTAGATGAAGACCACTAATGTGAGCATAAAATTATATCACATATGATTCAAAAAATAATTGAAAAATGATTGTGAAAAACAATCAAATGTTATTCCAAAAAAATGAAGTAGGAGATTTCAATGATATCAAATTTCATCAAAAAATGATTGAAAAATGTTTAAAAATATAATGATTACTTAAGAATAATCATATTTAGGGTACATTTCTCTCCCGACGATTCACTCATATTCCAATAGAAAATGTTTTTAAATTTGATCGTTTTTAATCATCTGGGCGTATGATATTTGAATATTTTTTGATCAAAATTTTCAAAAAATGCCGGCTGGGAAATTTTTTCATTTCTGATTTTTTGACATTTATTTTGAAATTTTCCAATTACTTTCCGTTGACCATTCACAGTGACGCACGTTTTTAAACTTTTCAACACTGTTTTCAAGTTGGTTATGACTTACCGAGTTATACGCTTGCTGCTTATTTTTTAACTGGTTGCTTATTTTTTTTGTATGAAATTTCTCAATTTTTGTGGTGTTCTTTTGCATGTTGCTTGCAAAATATTACAACTAATAAAAAAAAAATTTAAAAAAAAAAAAATAGTTCCGAGCTCAGCAGTCCCATACCTATCCTCCCCAATACCTGAATTTTTAGATATTTTTTGGCGGTAACCTAGTGTATTTAAATTTTTTGAAGTACGCGTTGTAAGGAAACGTACGTTAGGTATTTTTAAAATCTTTAGAATTCTTGTCGTAATAATCTTGATAATTTCTATTTCCTGATTTTTGGCCATTTATTTCTCAAAGGTTTTTGCAATTTCCTCCCATGAAAAGTAAATCATGGAAGAAAATGCAACCAATATTCCAAAAAAAAAAAAAAATTTTCAATAACCAGGAAAAATTTAATTTTATTTGAGAATTTCACATTACGTACTAAAATAAAATACGCAGCTGTATACTCGGAATTCATCTCAAAATTTGTGCATCCGATTTTTAATTTTTTTCGAATGTTGCATTAATTTTCAGTATTTTGCGGCAAGCTTGGAAATATGCGCTTAAACAAAGTGTGTCGTTAAATTCTAAAAAAATTTATCGGAAATTATCAAATCAGATATCCCAAAAAATTAGTTGTCGTAGCAAAAATAAAGATGTTTACACACAATTGCTACGAATACAGAAATAGAAACAAAGGGCCGTAGTCATAGTCGTTCACTAAAATCGGTTTTAGTTAAAATCGATGTTAAATTTAGAACGACGTTTAAAATAGTGGTGTGTCATAGACGAGTTAGAACAACCTGTTTGCTAAAATGAACTGAAACGGGGTACCCATAAAAAAATAATAAGAATCGCTCTGTTATTTTAAGAAATTTCGAGGGTTTTAAAAGTTCACCCTGTGTCAACCTTTAAATCAGTGATGCACACCGCCGACTGCGCTACTTACACAAGCGCAACATTTTTCTGCATTAGTGTGCGCGTATAAGCAGAGCACTGCAAGAATTTCGCTGTGGTGATTTTCATAGTGGCGTTTAAAATTGTATGATTTTATTGAACTAAAAATTTTAAAGCAAATTATGCATTGACGCTCATAAGAAGGGTTCAAACAAAAAAAATATTTCAATTCCGATTGAACTTTGAATTCTAATTCGGTCATTTTGTTGTCGCATACCTATTGCTCAGAAAAAAAATTCTTTACGCGATCGATGCACACAGCATGAAACTCAAGCGCAGACTAATTGGTTGTAGGCGTCGCAATTGCTTGCTAGCGGCACACACACGACTCGTATGTGTAGCCGAGCAGCTGCGTTTTGCTCCGTATTGCTCTTTCGTTCAACACTGCTTTAAATTCACAAAGAAAATAAGTAACTGTGTAACCTAAATCAAACGCAAGTCGTCAATTTAACGCACGCACGCAAATTTTTCATATGCGTTGAACCGAAATTGACTTGCGTGCGTGTTCAGATAAAGAAATAGAAAAATACAGAAAATTAGAGAAAATCTTGTTATTTTGTGGAATATGTACCTAACAGACACGATATCAAAAGTAAGTGTCAATTTTTTTGCAAACAATCACCCACAATGCTTAATTTCAACTGTCACGCAAAACAAAAATTGGGCGTCGAATTTGCTTTTTACGCACGCCGTTCAATTTCGGTTACTCCCATACAAGTTGTATGGGCATGAGAAATTTTTGACAGTAAATTGACGGCGTGCGTTTGATTTAGGTTACACAGTAAGCGTATCATCTCTTCGACATTTTGGTTTTTGCTTGTCTGCGGGAAAGCATTTAGAGCCCGTGCACAATTGACTTCTACCTCGCTTTGCTTCAGAGTTTTGCTTTGACAGTTCCGTTCAGCATGTGGTTTTCAAAGGGACATGTTCACAATTGAGGTGAAGCGAGTAAAGCAAAGTATAAAGTTAGCCATGTCTCAACTTTTTTGCACTTTAACAAACATCTCCCCTTGTGTGCGTGTGTATGTTTGTATATCTAAACTTATTTTAGCGATTTCGCGCAATTTCGTGAGAAGTGAACAGTGAAAAGTAAAAATAACAGAATAAGCAGAAAAAAGCAAATTCCCCAAATAGTTTACCAAAAATCAGGTTTATAAGTTATACTGATTTCAGACAGAAAATTAATGTAGTACATTACATTTATAATTCAACAATAAATTTTTGTGTTTCACACACACTCAATTAACAAGGAGATGTCAATTTTCATAAAATAATTTGTTGTTATTGACAACAATTTTTGAATAAATAATCCCAGTAAACATTCGGGTCATAAAAATTCTTTTGTTTTTGCAGTTTCCTTCCCCTGACCCAATTCTCTCCATCCTATCTCTCCCTTCATCACAGATTATTCTCCTCTTCTCTCATTGGTTGCGTTCAGAAGTCGCAACTGTTGAGCAAAACACCGAGCGGAAAGTGATATAATTTGCGCCTTCTGAACGAGCTGATACAGATAAAAAAAAAATTATTATTATATCTAAATACCTATCCCCAACATAATCGGCAATAGCTTCGCTGCTTTGAAACATTTTTATTACATTCAAAAATTCGTAAATATATGTAGGTATTTATATTTTTGTACATATGTCAAAATCGTAAGCACAAAGTGAAGTGAACATAAAAAATTTATGATGGAAAAAAGTGTCCAAACTCACATCATGTTGTGGTGATCAGAAATACTCAACTATCTACTCAACTTTACGTTCAGAAGATAAAAACACAACTGTTGCGCAACCGTTGGGATTCTGAACGCAACCATTGTGGAACCTTCATTGCTTGCTTTATAGTGTTGTCTATTGGTATTTTCCTCCGAATTCGAACCTGAAATTCAATACAACGCCATAATATAGTGGAACATTCAACATTATATTGAACTTTAGTGATACTTTTATACCTACTTCCCATTTATCGAATTACAATTATCATTTAAAAAAACAAGAAATTATAAAAATTGTTCCTTATAGCTTAAACAGACTCAGACTCAGCGTCGGACGAATTTTCGTCGGCCGCGGCTTCTGTCAAACGATTAAAATACACGACAGTATATGAGAAAGAACAGAACGAAAACGCTGGCGAAAATCGCCCGGCGAAAATTCGTAAGAATAGACTTATTTCTAATTTGGACACAATCGCCTGTCAAATAAATTATTTGGAACTTGATAAAAACGTGTAATAAAACAAAAGTATATGTTTTTTGATATGGAAAAAATTTAAAATGTGTACAGAAGAGAAGAGTCAATTGAAGAAGTAAGGATACATCGTAATTATAAAAATATGCATATGGCAATTTCGCATTGATTCTGTTTTACTGGGCGATATTCGCAAACAAATGTCATCGCCGCACCACGCGAAAACACGACCGGCGATCGGTTCTGTTTAAAGCTCACACATATTTCACACATGTTTGTGATTCATATCCGACTCCAAATTATGAGTGCTCTGAGAATGTTTGCTGGGATAATAAATTCATGCCAAACTAATTGACGGTTGACACTGAAAATTTCAAAATTAAAAAAAAACGAACTTACCTCCCAGAGTTGTATTGGATTTCTATTCAATTAAAAATTCAATTAATTAGTAATGGATCCATTAAGAATTGAACTTCTGTATGGAAAATCGAGCTTCGTTATTGACTTAATGAAGAAAATGTGAATAATTACTCCATTAACCGCCTGTGTGAAACATAGATGGGCACTTTTAAGTACAATTAGTAATTCATTATTTTTACCCTTTTTACTGCTTACTTAAAATTTTTTACAGTAATAAGTAACGCGTTACTTATTACTTAAAATTTTTTACAGTATTAAGTATCGCTTTACTTATTACTTAAAATTTTTTACAGTATTAAGTACCGCGTTACTTATTACTGTAAAAATTTTACAGTAATAAGTAGTCTTTACTTACTACTGTAAAAAGTTTACAGTATTTCAGTATTATTTACTGTTTACTGTAAACTACTGAAGTAGCGAGGATACAGCCCTGCAAAAATTCCGAGTACTCCATTCGCTAATCCATGGAGTGCTCGCTATGGACCAACCGATTACTCCATAACTTGCCACATTTCATACAAAAAATATGGTCCATTTAACATTGCATGTCATTGCAATGGAGTATATACTCCAGTCCCGCATAACAATCATATTAATCCATGGAGTACCTACATTGGATTAATTGATGGAGTACCTAACAGTTAGCCGAACATAACAACAAAAACCATTCAAACATATGTATGTATGTAGCTATGTATGTATGGATACACATATCGTCTTCGTCGCGATAAAAATTTGGTTTTGGTCTAACTACGAACCGACGCAGATACATGAATCGGTCGTTTGGGCTATGTTAGTGGTCATTTTGAAAGTACTCCAACTTACCACAAATGGAGCATATAATCCAATGATTTTTGCAGGGAGTAGTCTAAGAATTGGCATACACACACACGCACATTGATGAGCACAAGCGCATGCGCTAACGAGCATATGAGGTATATATGAGGTATGATGCCCAATAAACATAATAGAAAAAAATCTCGAACGTTGAAAAAACGTTTATACGCATTTCTAATTCCAGGGCATTTTGAAATTCACAATTAAACGTACTTATTCTCAATTTTTTCTCAAATATACCAAGGTAAGTACCCAGGTATGTATAAATTAAGGATATGAAAATAAAAACTATATTTTTACCACAATGCTCGGTAAAACGTCAGGAAGCAAAAATTGACTTAATTTTTTTTTATAAAATCTTAACCTAGAATACAATTAAGATATTTGTTGCCACTGCTTCAAATAACATTTGGATGAAAAGCAATTTTATTTTTTCAATTGATTTTTAAGTAAATTTTTGCTTCCCGACGTTTTACCGAGCATTGTGGTAAAAATATAGTTTTTATTTTTATATCCTTAATTTATACATACCTGGGTACTTACCTTGGTATATTTGAGAAAAAATTGAGTATGGGTACGTTTAATTGTGAATTTCAAAATGCCCTGGAATTAGAAATGCGTATAAACGTTTTTTCAACGTTCAAGATTTTTTTCTATTATGTTTATTGGGCATCATACCTCATATGCTCGTTAGCGCATGCGCTTGTGCTCATCAATGTGCGTGTGTGTGTATGCCAATTCTTAGACTACTGTATCCTCGCTACTTCAGTAGTTTACAGTAAACAGTAAATAATACTGAAATACTGTAAACTTTTTACAGTAGTAAGTAAAGACTACTTATTACTGTAAAATTTTTACAGTAATAAGTAACGCGGTACTTAATACTGTAAAAAAATTTAAGTAATAAGTAAAGCGATACTTAATACTGTAAAAAATTTTAAGTAATAAGTAACGCGTTACTTATTACTGTAAAAAATTTTAAGTACGCAATATTCTTTTACTGCTTACTGTTTGCTTTACTGAATTACAATTTTACTTCAGTATGCCCATCTATGGTGTGAAATCAGTATTAAAGCAAAGAAGTGAAGTGGAGATTGTCAAAGTGTTAATTGTAGCAAGCATCTGAAATTTCGCTTTGCTTTAAGGTTTTTTCTATCAAAGTTGGAGCAGACAAAGCCAATTGTGCACGGGCTCTTAGTGCCACCTAACCTATGTACATATGACTCTGATAAATATTTCGACCTAAAAGCGTAATTTAGTCAGAACTTCCAAACCGGGTGAGATTGGAAGTCCCCTATTACTTACAGGCTAATCAGTATCTATAAAATATTCCACTGTGGTCTTATCAAAGCAAGAAAATTCCCCTTCCACCATTTGGAACGGATCCCATCGGCTCCTATATTAGGGCGGGTCAATTTGTACTGACGGGAAAAAACCTATTTTGTTTCGGCCACAGCTGCATTCTCTGGTCAATTCTGAACAAAAAAGTCCAAGGAGCCTAGTTCTAAAATGAAGTTTAACCCTCCGCAATTTTGATTTTAGATAGTCTATAATGTCCCATTCAGTCACTGGATGTGGCGGCTGTGCATGCTAGCTTAAACCTGGTCAACAGCTCGTCGGATTGGGTGGGAACTTGCCGCCACTTAACCCTCAAACCAGCAAACTTTAAATCGTGATATGAAATTGTTGGGAATTCTTTTCTAGCAAAATTAGGGCATTCTAAACTCAATTCTGTCAAAAAAATTTCATAATGTCGTTTCGTTTGCCTTCCAGGTGAGATTTAAGAAAGAGTGCCTCCAGGCACTCTTGTCGGTTAGAGCCAAAAAATTGACACAGGTAAAATTTGTATTAAGGAACATTTATTTATTTTATTGTGTAAAGCGCAAGGAACAATGGAGTCGAAAACATACATATATATATATGTATCAATTAATTTTGTGATATTTCATAAATCAATTTTTTGCGGCGGAGCAGCATAAATGCAAGTTACATGTCATGCAAATGCATTGTATTTGGGAGGTTTTGTAAAATTTGCACCATTTTTTCCACCTTTTTTATCGAACCAATTCTGCAGATCAACGCTTTTTGGCCAATGCTCAGATGATCAGGTAAAGATTTATTTTGTGTAGCAGTGTAGTGTTGGTCAGCTGGTGGGATTGAATGGAAAGGTTCGTTGAGAATATTGAACAGATTACAAATGCAAAACAACGGGTCATAACCTGGCTGGCCTTGGAATGACAGGAATCTTTTTATAGTTTCAAACGGTTTCAATGGCATTGATTTTCGAATGGGTCCGAATGCGTTGTAGCCCCAATAGCTTTTCAAACTCGGATCGCGATAAATTGAAATGTTTAAATGACATCCAGTACATTGCAAGATATCATCAGAACTCACATTGAATTCTTATGTCTCAGCTCAGAGCATTGAGGTTCGTCTCTTATACAATCATGTCAATTATTTTGTTACAGGAAAAATATAGAAATAGTTCCAAAGGAGTTTTGTGTGCTTTTATGGGGTCAGATAATAGTGTGGAGCCACGAAATGCCACCTTATTTGCATGCAGTTTGAAGTTTGTCATCCGTCAGATCTCTTTCGTGAATTATGTAGAATCTTTGTTCATCGAATATGTAATATAAAGTTCGAACGAGTATTATTTGCATAAAAAAATAAAACCTTCAAAGACATGTAATTACTTCCAGTAAAATCACCATTGTTTGGTACAACTGCTGGACTGGTAGCTTCAGCTCTTGGTAACAGCGAATCAGCTCTTTTATTTGGGTTGACGTTGAAGTCAATGTCTAGTAGGTCGTTGCAATCACATCGGGGATTAAATGTTTTCTTCATCGGCCTTAGCAGTATCGTTTACTGCAGAAGTGGTTAATGAAAAATTAGCTGCCTCGTTGATTAACTTCTCACTTGAATCCAAGTTCATAACGTATTGGGATATCAAATGTTCATCCTCTGGACTCTTTTACTCTAGACTTATTTCCCTCTGGATCGAAGTCCGAATCAACAGAATTATTTTCACTCCTTCATCTTCATGACTAGTATCCAACAATGCCATGAACTCGAGAATTCCTTTGTCCGTTAACTTCGATAGTTTCACAAGCGACATCAGACACATTTTTTCGAATACTACTTATTTGTGCTTACACCTTACGGAAAATAGGTGAATAATTTATAGGATACATGTTGAAGCCGAATAATAACACTTCAGATGGAACGCAATATAAATATGCAAAGTGTATAAAAGTTCACGCAAACCGATAAGAGTGCCCTGAGGCACACTAAGTTTTTTCGTTACAGCACCGAAAATCCAATCACTTTTAATACTTCACATATAAAATCGTAGAGTTTATAAACATAACATTAAGAAAAAAAATTATGGAGCCTTTGAGACTTCTCCAAATTAAAAATTTTTGGGGTCGAAATTCAAATTTTTTTTTATATAAAAATACGACCTTTCTCTGCACTTGCTTAAACAAAACTGATTGTAAAAGAGGAACCTTTAATCGGATACTATTTCAGTTCGAGAAAAAAATGTCAGTAGAAATATGGTGAAGGGAGTTAAAATCATTTTCGAAGGAATAAATTACATTTTCATGTAAAAAATTGGATTTTTGTGAAGCTTGCCCTGAGGCACTCTTACCGGTTAGAGGGTTAACTACCAATAACCTCATTATACAACAAAAGAAATTCATGCACGACTTTTGAGCAACAACAACAACGAAACTATTTAAACTCGCAAAATATCCCCACTCTGAAACGGACGGAATGCACGGATTTAATAAGTAATAGGCTCGTCACATAGCATACGTCAATCCGTCTACGTCGACGTATGTGACTGACAGCTCAGTAAACTGTGGGCATTTAAACGTACATCGGCACAAGTACGACGGATCCGTCGCCGCAACGTGCCAAAGTTGCCCAACATTCAACTTTTGGCATACGTCAATCCGTCGCTATGTCAGCTGATTTCTTTTGATTCTTAACCTTTAGCTACTGTTGAATTTCACTTTTTTTGCAATTTGCTTTTCGACTTTTTTCTAATTTGTAAAACATTCCTCCATAAAACCAAAATCTTCAATAATTATCAGGAGATGTGAAGTTACTGAAAACTGAATTTCAAGAGGGCAACTTAAAAGAGAAATTACAAAATATTCTAAAGAGTTAAATTTTTGCCACCACCTCTGTAGTTAAAGGTTAATCAAACAGCTGATTTATGTATATCCGTCAACGTTTCCTATGTGGCGACCTCTCCGTCAAGTACGTGAGCTGTCAGTCACATACGTTGACGTAGACGGATTGACGTATGCTATGTGTCGGGGCTATATCTTCTAATTAAACCCCACAGGAATGCCATTGCTTAACAGCCTCCTTCTCTTCCCTACCCATCCATAAAGAGATACGTCTTGGCATCGTCAACCCAACCATACATACAAACCTACGGCTTAATCCATCTCACAAAATAAATTTTCCCTAAACAAATATTTTAATATATGTTAAAAAAATGTAGTTGAAGATATTTAATTAAATTTTGAGGTTTACTTGAATGGAACCCATCCGTCGGCCGATGCATCATCGCAAAATCTAATCATACTAGGTAGCAAAGACAGAGTGTCATTAAGCTACTGTTGGTATGTGGATTGTAATATAAGGAAAATTTAAATTTAAGCGAAACAAAGCTGACGGCGGTTGTAGCTCAATGGGATGACATTGGACTACCAATCGAAAAGACCTAAGTTCGATCCTCGGTTGAGGCCGCTGGAAAAAGTCTGATGAGGGGATGTGGTGGTCTCCGAAATGGATCCATAAGTTCTACCAAAATTTTTTTTCAATTTTTCTTAATTATAAACTGGCCAATAGTTCATATAAAATTCACATAAAATAATTATTAGAATTAAAACGGCTATGTAAAACCAAACGTAAATAATCAATTTGGTTGTTTTTTAGGGAAATACATTCATTTTCCTGACCCCTTCTGTAGAACTTCTCCCAATTATACTTGAAAGAGTTTTTAGTGCTTAGCACGAAAATTTTTTTATTTTAATTCAATTTTTAATTGTTGGGGTAAGTGGAAAAAAATTCAACAACTATTTACAGCGAAGTTTGAGTGTATAGCTATTTCACGAAAAACCATTTTCGATCATCAGCACTCTTTTCGGAAGTGGATGCACCGGGGATTGAACCCGAGTCCATTCCAACTTCAGCCGCAATGACCCAACGGATAAACACACTCGGCCATTGAGACTCTGTGCAAGCTGTTGGATTTTCCCCACTTTTGCCTTTTTCATTTTCAACATTAACGTTAGTGTGTATATGCTTTTGCATATATTCTCCACAAACGTGCTGAATTTTTTGTTGTAGGCAGTTCGCAATGAACATTGTTGTTGGTATTTATTTTATGTATATACCAAACAACGTTAACAATTTTACTTGAAAGAGTTTTTAGTGCTTAGCACGAAATTTTTATTTTAATTCAATTTTTCATTGTTGGGGTTAGTGGAAAAAAATTCAACAACTATTTACAGCGAAGGTTGAGTGTATAGCTATTTCACGAAAAACCATTTTCGATCATCAGCACTCTTTTCGGAAGTGGATGCACCGGGGATTGAACCCGAGTCCATTCCAACTTCAGCCGCAATGACCCAACGGATAAACACACTCGGCCATTGAGACTCTGTGCAAGCTGTTGGATTTTCCCCACTTTTGCCTTTTTCATTTTCAACATTAACGTTAGTGTGTATATGCTTTTGCATATATTCTCCACAAACGTGCTGATTTTTTTGTTGTAGGCAGTTCGCAATGAACGTTGTTGTTGGTATTTATTTTATGTATATACCAAACAACGTTAACAATTTTACTTGAAAGAGTTTTTAGTGCTTAGCACGAAATTTTTATTTTAATTCAATTTTTAATTGTTGGGGTAAGTGGAAAAAAATTCAACAACTATTTACAGCGAAGGTTGAGTGTATAGCTATTTCACGAAAAACCATTTTCGATCATCAGCACTCTTTTCGGAAGTGGATGCACCGGGGATTGAACCCGAGTCCATTCCAACTTCAGCCGCAATGACCCAACGGATAAACACACTCGGCCATTGAGACTCTGTGCAAGCTGTTGGATTTTCCCCACTTTTGCCTTTTTCATTTTCAACATTAACGTTAGTGTGTATATGCTTTTGCATATATTCTCCACAAACGTGCTGAATTTTTTGTTGTAGGCAGTTCGCAATGAACATTGTTGTTGGTATTTATTTTATGTATATACCAAACAACGTTAACAATTTTACTTGAAAGAGTTTTTAGTGCTTAGCACGAAATTTTTATTTTAATTCAATTTTTAATTGTTGGTGTAAGTGGAAAAAAATTCAACAACTATTTACAGCGAAGGTTGAGTGTATAGCTATTTCACGAAAAACCATTTTCGATCATCAGCACTCTTTTCGGAAGTGGATGCACCGGGGATTGAACCCGAGTCCATTCCAACTTCAGCCGCAATGACCCAACGGATAAACACACTCGGCCATTGAGACTCTGTGCAAGCTGTTGGATTTTCCCCACTTTTGCCTTTTTCATTTTCAACATTAACGTTAGTGTGTATATGCTTTTGCATATATTCTACCCAAACGTGCTGAATTTTTGTTGGCAGTGCGCAATGAACATTTGTTGTTGGTATGTATTTTTTATGTTACATTTTATGTTACAACAGGTACATATATCTTAAAAACTTGAAATATCTAAGTGAAACGCCGAAACACGCCAAAAAGGAAATAACACCCGCGGGCGTTTTTTCCTTTCTTGAAAAAGAAATAATTCCCGCGGGCGTTATTTCGTTTGATCCACGGGCTTTATTTCTCTTTCGGAAGGGCAATTAAGCCCGCAGACGGGCTTTTTTTTAAATATGGTGTATTAGGGAAAAAAGCGGCGCAGGCGAAAAATTGGAATTATAGTGTGTGTGGAAAATATAGTGTATTATTATTAGAAAAAGCGCCGCAGGCGATTTTTAATTCCAGTTTTTCGTTTTTTTTCTTTTCTTCATATTTGTTTTTATTGAACCTTTCTTGTTTAGAAAATAACAATAATTTCGCAAATCTTACAAACTAATACAATAAATTATTTGTTGCCAATGCTACAAATAGGCTCTGTGAAGATGGCACCGCAACAAGTGAATTTAAAAAAAAAAAATATGTCAATCGTTTGCTCAGGTTTGCCCAGGAAAAATTTTCGTTTGCCCACCCCTAGTTCAAAAATTATTGAAAAAACAAATTTTTCGAATGTGAAGTTGGCTCCGCCAAAATCGAATTTTTGCTAAAAAAAACATAAATCGTTTATTTGAGCAGACTTTTTTGGCTAAATCGTTTGCTCATCGTTGTCTCATCATTTTAAAGAAAGAAATTTCATTTTTTCATGCATATTTCAAAATTTATTGCAAAATAAGAATTTTTTGGGCTGTGAAGTTGGCACCGGAACAAGTGAATTTAGAAAAGAAAAACAAGTCAATCGTTTGCTCAGGTTTGCCCAGGAAAAATTTTCGTTTGCCCACCCTTGGTTCAAAAATTATTGAAAAAACAAATTTTTCGAATGTGAAGTGAATGTGAAAATCGAATTTTTGCAAAAAAAAACGTAAATCGTTTATTTGAGCAGACTTTTTTGCCTAAATCGTTTGCTCATCGTTGTCTCATCTTTTTAAAGAAAGAAATTTCATTTTTTCATGCATATTTCAAAATTTATTGCAAAATAAAAATTTTTTGGGCTGTGAAGTTGGCACCGCAACAAGTGAATTTAGAAAAGAAAAACAAGTCAATCGTTTGCTCAGGTTTGCCCAAGAAAAATTTTCGTTTGCCCACCCTTGGTTCAAAAATTATTGAAAAAACAAATTTTTCGAATGTGAAGTTGGCTCCGCCAAAATCGAATTTTTGCAAAAAAAAAACGTAAATCGTTTATTTGAGCAGACATTTTTGCCTAAATCGTTTGCTCATCGTTGTCTCATCATTTTAAGGAAAGAAATTTCATTTTTTCATGCATATTTCAAAATTTATTGCAAAATAAAAATTTTTTGGGCTGTGAAGTTGGCACCGCAACAAGTGAATTTAGAAAAGAAAAAAAAGTCAATCGTTTGCTCAGGTTTGCCCAGGAAAAATTTTCGTTTGCCCACCCTTGGTTCAAAAATTATTGAAAAAACAAATTTTTCGAATGTGAAGTTGGCTCCGCCAAAATCGAATTTTTGCAAAAAAAAAACGTAAATCGTTTATTTGAGCAGACTTTTTTGCCTAAATCGTTTGCTCGTCGTTGTCTCATCATTTTAAAGAAAGAAATTTCAGTTTTTCATGCATATTTCAAAATTTATTGCAAAATAAAAATTTTTTGGGCTGTGAAGTTGGCACCGCAACAAGTGAATTTAGAAAAGAAAAACAAGTCAATCGTTTGCTCATCCTTTGCTCAGGTTTGCCCAGGAAAAATTTTCGTTTGCCCACCCTTGGTTAAAAAATTATTGAAAAAACAAATTTTTCGAATGTGAAGTTGGCTCCGACAAAATCGAATTTTTGCTAAAAAAAACATAAATCGTTTATTTGAGCAGACTTTTTTGGCTAAATCGTTTGCTCATCGTTGTCTCATCATTTTAAAGAAAGAAATTTCATTTTTTCATGCATATTTCAAAATTTATTGCAAAATAAAAATTTTTGGGGCTGTGAAGTTGGCACCGCAACAAGTGAATTTAAAAAAAAAAAAATATGTCAATCGTTTGCTCAGGTTTGCCCAGGAAAAAATTTCGTTTGCCCACCCTTAGTTCAAAAATTATTGAAAAATACAATTTTTGGAATATGAAGCAATGTTCGAATTTTTGCAAAAAAAATGTAAATGGTTTATTTGAGCAGACTTTTTTGGCTAAATCGTTGGTTCATCGTTGTCTCACCATTCTAAAGAAAGAAATTTCATTTTTTCATGCATATTTCAAAATTTATTGCAAAATAAATATTTTTGGGGCTGTGAAGTTGGCACCGCAACAACTGAATTAAAAAAAAAAATATGTCAATCGTTTGCTCATCGTTTGCTCAGGTTTGCCCAGGAAAAAATTTCGTTTGCCCACCCTTAGTTCAAAAATTATTGAAAAATAAAATTTTTGGAATATGAAGCAATATTCGAATTTTTGCAAAAAAATGTAAATCGTTTATTTGAGCAGACTTTTTTGGCTAAATCGTTTGCTCATCGTTGTCTCACCATTCTAAAGAAAGAAATTTAATTTTTTCATGCATATTTCAAAATTTATTGCAAAATAAAAATTTTTTGGGCTGTGAAGTTGGCAGAGCCAATTTTTGCGAAAAAATGGAATAGAATTTTTGGCTGAATTATGTCAACAGTTACTTGGAGGTTTTCGGCCGATTATTTGAAGACAAAAACAAAGTTTTCTCTTTTTCCTCCTACGCGTTTCGATGTTTTTCAGATCCTCATCAGAGAGTCTGATTTATTAATTACACTGTGGGACAAAATAAACAAAATTTAAAGAACTTTTTTCGAGGTTAACATATGTTGTAGGCCTTATCAAGCATTAACAGACTGCATACTTAGAATTTCCAATGCATCCTCAAAATCTGGAGTTAGGGGCCAAAACCCCCCTTTTCATAGGTTAAGTCATATATTATACCACAAAATTTTCTCTGTTTATCCCAACAATATGATTTTGAATGTCGTTGAAAAGATGACATTAAATCACTTTTAACAGTATACGAACTGTTAATGTATCTTGATAAGTGACAGAAAAACTGTAGAAACAATGTCAAAAATTCAATTTTTGTTAAATTTTTCATTTTTAATCACGTTTTTCTCGAATAATTTCGTAACCAGTGTATGTTTTAAAACATTTCGAAACAATCTACTATTAATTTTGTTTTCAACGACATATAAGTTTTTCATATCCGCGTAGGCGTTCCTAGGATGTTCTACTTTAATTAATTTCTACTGTGAAATTTTTCATACTAAAATTCCTAAATTTGGAAATATGTTGAAATAAAATAAAAAAAAACATTATGCCAAACACATTTAAACATTTTAAAGACATTTTATCAAATAAAAAAAATAAAAACTTTTCAAAAAAAAAAAATATGTCTCGTGCGAGAATTGAACCCGCGACCCTGCGTTGCAAACCTGTAACAAAACCACTCACCCAAGCCGCAACTTGCCGTTGTCGTGTCAAATTCAGCATTTCATTACCCACTACCTCAACATGCGTACGGTATCCATATGTAAAGCATAGACCGAACGGGCAAATGAGAAACATCATACACATTTTAACCAGTAGCTCAAATCGGTCTGCGCTCTCCGATAAAAATTCTTTCAGAATTTTGTCGTACTATAATGTAAAGTCATATATTGTTTACACGGTTACCACTTACTAAATAAATAACACTGCTCTACAGCCAAAAAATACTCTGAACGCGACCATCCTTTCTATATGTAAAATCGGTCGCTGATTCCGAAAATCGGGTTCATTTTTAATTCTATGGGAAGGTTTTTGAAATATCGGCAATTTACCGTTATTTGGCCAATGAGTCCACTTAATCCTGTATATCTCTTTAACACAGTGAGTTATGTTCCTTAGGGTCCGTGCAGAGGCACTGCGCGACTTGGCTGTATTTACTTGATCGCCTATAACTTTTCCATTTTACCATGGATTTTCTTCGTTGATAGCTTATATTTTTCCCAATAGAATGGAGCTTCACGTAAAAGAGTAAAACCGAAGGTGAAGACATTGGTTTTAAAGATATTGTCTGACAAAGTCAATTTTTTCTTCAAAAAATCGTAAAAAATCGAAAAAATTCAAATTTAATCGTCAATATTTCAGAAACTATACGAGTTAGAGAAAAATGTTATAGGAACCGTAAAAAGGAAATTTAATTTTCTTTCGTTTGGTGTCACCCTAAGGAAGATAACTCACTGTGTTAAAGAGATATACTGGATTAAGTGGACCCATTGGCCAAATAACGGTAAATTGCCGATATCTCAAAAACCTTCCCATAGAATTAAAAATGAACCCGATTTTCGGAATCAGAGACCGATTTTACATATAGATAGGATAGTCACGTCCAAAGTACAGACAAAAAATTTCATTTTGTGATCCAGTGTAATCAACCAAATTAAAAAACTACTAATTTGGTATTAACTTATTTATCATCATATCACATATATACATATGTGGGTATTTCATTTTAAATGTATGAATGTACATGCCACGATAAAATATAATTTTATGCTAATAAATTTTACTATTCATAGATTCATTTTGAAGAAAAATTTCTAACTAAAAATAAAACAAGTAAGGAATATATCTATACATTTTTAATATACAATTTTCAAAAAGCGCTGAGATCATATAAAATTTGTTAAAATATCTTTATTTAATTTTAGAAAAAAATTTCATAATTTAATTTTACGCTATTTAATAATTTATATACAGTGAATAATATGAAAACCCCAAAACACATTTCGGTCACCAATGGATACTCTAAAATATGAACAATTGGCAAAAGCTCTGAAACATTAACATTTTTATTTTAAAAACTAACAAATACATATCGCGTGGTTGATAATTCAGGGAATTTCATATTTTTTAGCTTTAAAAATGTATGTATATGCATGCATATATATGTTTAGCTTGGTAATTCGGTGAACCCATATTTATTCGCATTTGAAACATATATGTATATATACATATGTACATATATGCAATGACATCGCCATGTAATAATTAAAACTGAATCACTTAAAAAAAATTTACGTTATAGGTACCTATATCAAAAAATTATGTTTATTACCGTACCTACTTTTTTAAATTTGAAAACCGTTTGGAAACGTTAGTATTTCCCGAAAAGAAAAAAAAAATACCCTTGGAACATTTTGGTTTACTTTTTCGCGATTCTAATATACCTACATACATAGGTATCTTGTCTTTTGACGACACTATTAGCTCTATTCAATAACAAAAAAATTGTTACGAATTTTTCCAAAATAATGACAGTTCTCCATATAAAAGTGACACTTTTTTAGGAAAAATTCGTAACAATTTTTTGTTATTGAACACAGATATTAGATATTTAATAAAAAAAAAATTTTAAACAATAAAATTTATTTAAAAGAAAAAATAACATAGTAGACACGGGAGACGTGAGCGGATCCGAACCCGCGCCGTACAATTCGCAGTCCCTACACCTCAAAAGTGAGCCATTTATATACCTACTAGAGCTGCAAAACCATCGATAGTCAGACCACTCGATAGTTTCGATAGTCGAAAAAAAACTATCAATACTATCGCTAAATGACATCTGGTCAATGTGAAAATTTTTAAGTTTTTGCGATTTTTGAAAAAGTTTTGATTTTCAAATTAAGTTTTTTATAAAAACTTGTAAAAATCAGAAAAGTTTTATATTTTAAAAATTAGCCCGTTTAATTGTTAACGTAATATCAAGGATATCTGATAAAAACATTATTTTTAGGGATTTCTTTCATGTGAAACAAAAAGGATATTTTATGGACGAAAAATTCGGTTAGATGACTCATCCGTGTATAGACAAAAGATAAAATTTGTTTGTGACTTCACCCTCTCATAGGGTTAGCGTTAATCAGAGGTTGAGTAAACGGCCCTTAAGCTAAAGATATAGATACTTATGTATTGTGGAACGATTTTTCGTCAACCCTTGTGAAAAAATCGTTCCACAATACATCATATTCCTACCCCGTCGGAAAACCAAGCAAAAAAAAGGAATAATGAAACATATAACCTATTTTAGTTTTAGATAAATTCGAGATACTATGAGTTGTACTCACAATACCGTTTATCATTTTCATTGATAACTTTTATTTAGTTTGTTAGTGTACATTCCACCCTAATATTTAAAAGGCATACATACACCTTTACATAAGCATACATAATGAAGTAAGTTTTTTTTTTGCTATTGCATACCGCCGACATATGTACATAAATATGATCATTTACATATAATATACATATATACACATAGGTACGTAAATTCAAATTTACCTAAATAATGAATGAATAGTTCGGATTTATTTGTTTATTTACATACATACGTTTATACCAACATACTTATGTATGCCCGCAATGGAAAAATGAAACGTAATTTTAGTTTAATGAGCATTTCTTAATTCTCTTATCTTTTGTTAATTATGAATAAAGAGTAAATTATTACAAGTCTTGTGAGTTGATCATGTAGTCGTGGGGTTTGGTTGGTTGGGTATGGGAGAAGTTGATGTCAACTCTCAATACATGGTAGGGAAGGGAGTGAGAGTAAATAAGGAGGCAAAACAACACCTCAAACCTCCTCTCACAGGTATGTTTACATTTTATTATGCAGGTATTATTTTCGCATAGATAATATTAGTATGATCTGACCAGCCATATCTGCTGGTGGCTTCCTCCGATTAGGAATTTTGTTTTGTTTTGGTCTGTTTGTTTTGATTTCTATTACTATGCTGTTTTAGTCCGTCCGAACATAAAAGAAAAGCCAAAGCTGAGTGCAGTTAGTGTTGTTTTTTTTTGAATGAAGTTTCGATTTGGGTTCGTCCCTTGAAGTGCATGAAAATAACTTTTTATATATGTGCATACTAGGGTGGTTTGTTAGGAGCAAAAACCCCGACCTCCCGAGTGACTAAAGCCCGGCTAACGCAAGCATGCACGCCCGCTCCGCATACCCTAGTGTCGGTCCATGACAACACAAAAGCTGCTGTCAGATACAAATCATTCCGCAGCTAATATATTGGAAACCTTGCACCATGTTCCATGCGAGTTACCGTGTTTTGCACCTTCATTGAATTTAGCTGTGCGAGCAAATTGTTTCTTATTTTAAAGGCAGTACTATTGAATATAAGAAGTTTAAGGCCGCGCAAGAAGTCTATAGTGTTTTGCAAAAAGAAAGTTGTAAAACGACGCCCTATACACGGATGAGTCATATAACCGAGTTTTTAGTCCATAAAATATCCTTTTTGTTTCACATGAAAGAAATCGCTAAAAATAATGTTTTTATCAGATATCTTTGATATTACGTTAACAATTAAACGGGCTAATTTTTAAAAAATAATTTTTCTCTGATTTTTACAAATTTTTATAAAAAACTTAATTTGAAAATCAAAACTTTCAAAAATCGGAAAAAATTAAAATTTTGACATTGACCAGATGTCATTAGCGAGGTGTGGTTCAATTACTACAAGTTATATATCGTTAGAAGCGTGGATTTTAGTCGCCTCTTACGACAGTCATTCCACGGGTATATTCTACGCCCCCTAACCCGCTGGGGTATTAATTTGACCAATTTGATATCGAAATCCAACTCCTCCCTAAAATTCAGTATTCTTCTCTTGGGACAAAACTACAAGAATGAATAGGGATAACCATCGATAGTGGAAAACACTTTTGCCGATCTATGCTTTACACGTGGATACTGTACGCATGTTGAGTTAGTGGGTAATGAAATGCTGAATTTGACACAGCAACAGAAAGTTGCGGCTTGGCTGAGTGGTTTTGTTACAGGTTTGCATCGCAGGCTCGCGGGTTCAATTCTCGCACGAGACATATTTTTTTTTTTCCCGAAAAGTTTTTTTTATTTGATAAAATTATTTTAATGTGTTTGACATAATGTTTTTTTTTATTTTATTTCAAGAAATTTCCAAATTTGGGAATTTTAGTATGAAAAATTTCACATGTACAATATGATTGTACTGCAAACTGGTATTTTCGCTGCAGGGATATGAAAAGCTTAAATACTTATTGCTGAGCGTGATCGTGCAAAAACTACTTACTGAAGTACGCTGTTTGACAACGATGCTGTAGGTATATAAATGGCTCACTTTTGAGGTGTAGGGACTGCGAATTGTACGGCGCGGGTTCGGATCCGCTCACGTCTCCCGTGTCTACTATGTTATTTTTTCTTTTAAATAAATTTTATTGTTTAAAATTTTTTTTTATTAAATATCTAATATCTGTGTTCAATAACAAAAAATTGTTACGAATTTTTCCTAAAAAAGTGTCACTTTTATATGGAGAACTGTCATTATTTAGGAAAAATTCGTAACAATTTTTTTGTTATTGAATAGAGCTAATAAGTGTCGTCAAAAGACAAGATACCTATGTATGTAGGTATATTAGAATCGCGAAAAAGTAAACCAAAATGTTCCAAGGGTATTTTTTTTTATTTTCGGGAAATACTAACGTTTCCAAACGGTTTTCAAATTTAAAAAAGTAGGTACGGTAATAAACATAATTTTTTGATATAGGTACCTATAACGTAAAATTTTTTTAAGTGATTCAGTTTTAATCATTACACACAGTAGGCAGGAAGCGACGATAGGTTGCATGAAAATGTCGAGAAAAAAGGAAAGTGGGGTTGTGTTATGTGATGTTTATAGATGAAACATCCGTTGAAATTAAAATCCGAGCTGCTCCTTTTTCAAGGATATCCATATTTTTTGTTTTTTATGAAAGGATCAAATATTGAGGAATTCGAAAATTCGCCACCGTCCAAATTTTTCCGATTTCAATACATTATTTGGTCGCTAAGGGATACAAAAAAAGGTACTAAAAAGAAAAAAGGACACCTGTAGTGGAAAAATCCAATGTGAACAGGACCTAAAGGATAACCACTGAAATATAAAATAACACAAAAAGTACCCACTTTAATTTGCGTATAACTCCTAAAATGTTAACTCTACGTGAAAATTCCTTATTATATGTTTCATTCAGAATAAATAAAGAAATATTTCTTTAATATACAATTTTGATGTACCTGCAGTGCTTAATGTACTTTTGTGCATCTAAAGTGAAAAATTCAAAAAAAGTACGTTTTTTTTATAGTGCTATTTTAAGTTCAAATATTTTTGTAGTTTATGTAAATATTTTAATCTAATGATCCAACTCTCATTCCTACATATCTATACGTTAATACTAAAAAAGAGTTAGAGCTGAGATACGCGCCAGCTGTGCACGGTGGGCGGGAAGCAACAATAGGTTGCATGGGAATATCGTAAAAACGATGGCCCAACGAATATGTGCCTAGCTGTGTGCTGGTACTAATTTTCGTTTAAAAAAAAATGTTGGAGATTTTATTCACGCTTGCTGTGTGTTTATGAAGTATATTAGAATATCATTTTACGTAAGTTTTTAGCCGGCGATCGTTTTTTCGATATTTTCATGCAACCTATTTTTGCTTACCGCCCACCGTGCACAGCTAGCACGTATTTCAGCTCTAATTCTTTTTAATATTAACGTATAGATATGTAAGAATGAGAATTGGATCATTAGATTAAAATATTTACATAAACTAGAAAAATATTTGAACTTAAAGTAGCACCATAAAAAAAGTACTTTTTTTTTGAAATTTTCACTTTAGATGGACCAAAGTGCATTAACCACTGCAGGTACATCAAAATTGTATATCAAAGAAATATTCCCTTATTTATTCTGAATGAAACATATAATAAGGAATTTTCACGTAGAGTTAACATTTTAGGAGTTATACGCAAATTAAAGTGGGTACTTTTTGTGTTATTTTATATTTCAGTGCTTATCCTTTAGGTCCTGTTCACATTGGATTTTTCCACTACAGGTGTCCTTTTTTCTTTTTAATACCTTTTTTTGTATCCCTTAGCGACCAAATAATGTATTGAAATCGGAAAAATTTGGACGGTGGCGAATTTTCGATTTCCTCAATATTTGATCCTTTCAAAAAAAACAAAAAATGTGGATATCCTTGAAAAAGGAGCAGCTCGGATTTTAATTTCAACGGATGTTTCATCTATAAACATCACATAACACAACCCCACTTTCCTTTTTTCTCGACATTTTCATGCAACCTATCGTCGCTTCCTGCCTACCGTGTACATGGCGATGTCATTGCATATATGTACATATGTATATATACATATATGTTTCAAATGCGAATAAATATGGGTTCACCGAATTACCAAGCTAAACATATATATGCATGCATATACATACATTTTTAAAGCTAAAAAATATGAAATTCCCTGAATTATCAACCACGCGATATGTATTTGTTAGTTTTTAAAATAAAAATGTTAATGTTTCAGAGCTTTTGCCAATTGTTCATATTTTAGAGTATCCATTGGTGACCGAAATGTGTTTTGGGGTTTTCATATTATTCACTGTATATAAATTATTAAATAGCGTAAAATTAAATTATGAAATTTTTTTCTAAAATTAAATAAAGATATTTTAACAACTTTTATATGATCTCAGCGCTTTTTGAAAATTGTATATTAAAAATGTATAGATATATTCCTTACTTGTTTTATTTTTTAGTTAGAAATTTTTCTTCAAAATGAATCTATGAATAGTAAAATTTATTAGCGTAAAATTATATTTTATCGTGGCATGTACATTCATACATTTAAAATGAAATACCCACATATGTACACTCAGAAAAAAAATCATGAACACGATTCATGTAAAATTAACACGATCGATCTTTACACATAGAACAGCAACAATTTTTTTCAAATTACACAATGTTTGAAACATGATTTTGG
Source organism: Urophora cardui (assembly GCA_960531455.1). NCBI lineage: Eukaryota > Metazoa > Arthropoda > Insecta > Diptera > Tephritidae > Urophora > Urophora cardui. The sequence continues at coordinate 89,958,758 of OY482672.1, read as the reverse complement.
CTTTGTAACTGTCATCTGAAAATTTGGTAAATTCAACCAAATTTTATTGTTGATACAACATGAAGAAATTTTAAAATATACAAGATGATTCAAATATAAAATTTTATTCCTAAATGTCATTTGGAATTTGGTTTATTTAACAGGATGATAGTGTCAATATAAACTAAAAAAAATGTTAGAAAAATGACGTCCCAATTTTAGTGTTAATACAACATGAAAACAAATGTGAAAACAACAAGAACCACAATTAACAATAAAATTTGGTTGATATAACACGAAACAATGTTCAAACATAAACGTCATTTGTAATTTTGGTTTATTCAACACGACCATAGTGTCAATATAATCTAAAAAAAAGTGTTAAAAAAGAACGTCAAAACTATTTTGAAACATACATAATTTTTTTGATCATTTGAAGTCTGACTTTCGTGCAAAACGCAAATTATTTAAAAAAAAAAAAAAAAAGGAAAAATTTGTCGGCACAAGTGATGCGAGTTTAGCATCATTGCCAGTTCGCGATAGTGGGTTTTCGATTTATATTTTCAGTTTGCAGGTTAGTTAAAAGAGGATTACATTTTTGTTTCTAAAAGTATTTAATGTTCAATGTTTTTTTTTTCCTCTTCATAGGTTGCAATATCACGAGGAGGTTTTTTAGAGAATGGGGGTTTGCGTGCAGCATGCGGTTGTTGCATTAGCGGCCAAACATTACTCGGTGCAAGTGATAGTACTATCGCCCATGTATAAACTATCGCCGGTACATTTGTGTTCGTATGAGAAGGACGCCTTCAATTTGGTCAGTTGTGCGGGTGATGTACGAATGTGCTTAATTGAAGTGATGATTATATATTTTATGTTTTATATGTTTTTTTATTTAAAAAAATAAATTGTACAATCAACAAGACTTTCTAGTTAATTTAACAATAAATTTAATGTAAAATCAAAAAGATGTTATTGTTAATTCAACAGGACCATTTCGTGTTAATTTAACCAGCTTTTATTGTAACATTAACTAGTTAAAATTGTAAAATCAACAGGAAGACTCAATACTTTTTAGTGTTAATTCTACAGTTGTCATCCTGTTAAACTAACACTTGACAGTAGTGTTAAATTTACACGATTACATGATGGCATACATTAAGCATCGTGTTGAAAAAAATTAACCACAAAATTTGTTGATTTTTGGTTGATTTCACACTATTTTTTTTCTGGGTGTATATATGTGATATGATGATAAATAAGTTATTACCAAATTAGTAGTTTTTTAATTTGGTTGATTATTTATTTAGTAAGTGGTAACCGTGTAAACAATATATGACTTTACATTATAGTACGACAAAATTCTGAAAGAATTTTTATCGGAGAGCACAGACCGATTTGAGCTACTGGTTAAAATGTGTAAGTATGATGTTTCTCATTTGCCCGTTCGGTCTATGCTTTACACATGGATACTATACGCATGTTGAGGTAGTGGGTAATGAAATGCTGAATTTGACACGACAACGGCAAGTTGCGGCTTGGGTGAGTGGTTTTGTTACAGGTTTGCAACGCAGGGTCGCGGGTTCAATTCTCGCACGAGACATATTTTTTTTTCGAAAAGTTTTTTTTTTTTATTTGATAAAATGTCTTTAAAATGTTTAAATGTGTTTGGCATAATGTTTTTTTATTTTATTTCAACATATTTCCAAATTTAGGAATTTTAGTATGAAAAATTTCACAGTAGAAATTAATTAAAGTATATATACATATATATACATATATGTTTCAAATGCGAATAAATATGGGTTCACCGAATTACCAAGCTAAACATATATATGCATGCATATACATACATTTTTAAAGCTAAAAAATATGAAATTCCCTGAATTATCAACCACGCGATATGTATTTGTTAGTTTTTAAAATAAAAATGTTAATGTTTCAGAGCTTTTGCCAATTGTTCATATTTTAGAGTATCCATTGGTGACCGAAATGTGTTTTGGGGTGTTCATATTATTCACTGTATATAAATTATTAAATAGCGTAAAATTAAATTATGAAATTTTTTTCTAAAATTAAATAAAGATAGTTTAACAACTTTTATATGATCTCAGCGCTTTTTGAAAATTGTATATTAAAAATGTATAGATATATTCCTTACTTGTTTTATTTTTTAGTTAGAAATTTTTCTTCAAAATGAATCTATGAATAGTAAAATTTATTAGCATAAAATTATATTTTATCGTGGCATGTACATTCATACATTTAAAATGAAATACCCACATATGTATATATGTATGTGATATGATGATAAATAAGTTAATACCAAATTAGTAGTTTTTTAATTTGGTTGATTATTTTTTTAGTAAGCGGCTTGGGTGAGTGGTTTTGTTACAGGTTTGCAACGCAGGGTCGCGGGTTCAATTCTCGCACGAGACATATTTTTTTTTCGAAAAGTTTTTTTTTTATTTGATAAAATGTCTTTAAAATGTTTAAATGTGTTTGGCATAATGTTTTTTTTTTATTTTATTTCAACATATTTCCAAATTTAGGAATTTTAGTATGAAAAATTTCACAGTAGAAATTAATTAAAGTAGAACATCCTAGGAACGCCTACGCGGATATGAAAAACTTATATGTCGTTGAAAACAAAATTAATAGTAGATTGTTTCGAAATGTTTTAAAACATACACTGGTTACGAAATTATTCGAGAAAAACGTGATTAAAAATGAAAAATTTAACAAAAATTGAATTTTTGACATTGTTTCTACAGTTTTTCTGTCACTTATCAAGATACATTAACAGTTCGTATACTGTTAAAAGTGATTTAATGTCATCTTTTCAACGACATTCAAAATCATATTGTTGGGATAAACAGAGAAAATTTTGTGGTATAATATATGACTTAACCTATGAAAAAGGGGTTTTTGGCCCCTAACTCCAGATTTTGAGGATGTATTGGAAATTCTAAGTATGCAGTCTGTTAATGCTTGATAAGGCCTACAACATATGTTAACCTCGAAAAAAGTTCTTTAAATTTTGTTTATTTTGTCCCACAGTGTAATTAATAAATCAGACTCTCTGATGAGGATCTGAAAAACATCGAAACGCGTAGGAGGAAAAAGAGAAAACTTTGTTTTTGTCTTCAACTAATCGGCCGAAAAGCTCCAAGTAACTGTTGACATAATTCAGCCAAAAATTCTATTCCATTTTTTTTGCAAAAATTGGCTCTGCCAACTTCACAGCCCAAAAAATTTTTATTTTGCAATAAATTTTGAAATATGCATGAAAATATTAAATTTCTTTCTTTAGAATGGTGAGACAACGATGAGCAAACGATTTAGCCAAAAAAGTCTGCTCAAATAAAAGATTTACATTTTTTTGCAAAAATTCGAACATTGCTTCATATTCCAAAAATTTTATTTTTCAATAATTTTTGAACTAAGGGTGGGCAAACGAAATTTTTTCCTGGGAAAACCTGAGCAAACGATGAGCAAACGATTGACATATTTTTTTTTTTAATTCACTTGTTGCGGTGCCAACTTCACAGCCCCAAAAATTTTTATTTTGCAATAAATTTTGAAATATGCATGGAAAAATGAACTTTCTTTCTTTAGAATGGTGAGACAACGATGAACAAACGATTTAGCCAAAAAAGTCTGCTCAAATAAACGATTTACATTTTTTTGCAAAAATTCGAACATTGCTTCATATTCCAAAAATTGTATTTTTCAATAATTTTTGAACTAAGGGTGGGCAAACGAAATTTTTTCCTGGGCAAACCTGAGCAAACGATGAGCAAACGATTGACATATTTTTTTTTTTTTAAATTCACTTGTTGCGGTGCCAACTTCACAGCCCCAAAAATTTTTATTATGCAATAAATTTTGAAATATGCATGAAAAAAGTGAAATTTCTTTCTTTAAAATGATGAGACAACGATGAGCAAACGATTTAGGCAAAAAAGTCTGCTCAAATAAACGATTTACGTTTTTTTTTGCAAAAATTCGATTTTGGCGGAGCCAACTTCACATTCGAAAAATTTGTTTTTTCAATAATTTTTTAACCAAGGGTGGGCAAACGAAAATTTTTCCTGGGCAAACCTGAGCAAACGATGAGCAAACGATTGACTTGTTTTTCTTTTCTAAATTCACTTGTTGCGGTGCCAACTTCACAGCCCCAAAAATTTTTATTTTGCAATAAATTTTGAAATATGCATGAAAAGATGAAATTTCTTTCTTTAAAATGATGAGACAACGATGAGCAAACGATTTAGGCAAAAAAGTCTGCTCAAATAAACGATTTACGCTTTTTTTGCAAAAATTCGATTTTGGCGGAGCCAACTTCACATTCGAAAAATTTGTTTTTTCAATAATTTTTTAACCAAGGGTGGGCAAACGAAAATTTTTCCTGGGCAAACCTGAGCAAACGATTGACATATTTTTTTTTTTTTAAATTCACTTGTTGCGGTGCCATCTTCACAGAGCCAACGGAAGGTCAGGCACGAGAGTTTTAAAAACTGCGACTCTTGAAGGAGCTTTAATGAAAACCTACTTTCCGTTCGCGATTAGTTTGTCGACCAACGGAAAGTCATCTCGAATTTTTTCGCACACCCTATGTAAGCCATGAGCAAGGCATGTAACATGTGTCACCTTCGGATAGAATACTTTAATAGCTTGAGCTGATTTAACCATATATGGTGCGGCATCCGTTACAAACAATTAAATGGTGTCTTTATTAAAGTCTTCACCCAACAAATCGATTGCCTCACTGAATAGCCTAGCAATTGTAAAGTGGTCTGACTTCTTTAGCAAAGCGCTGTGTAAAAGAAATTTTTGGGTTTCACAGCCATCTGATATTCCTATAGATAATAACATTTCCCACGTAGCGAACTGATGTGTTCGTGGTCTCGTCAATAGAAATCCACAACATTTGCTCTTTTTATATCATCTGTTGATTGATCGAGAGAGAGGGCTTTACTTTCGTTGGATTTCAGTGCTAAAATTTTTTTGGTGTTAATGCTGGTTCCCAAATAGACGAAGTACTTAATAGTTTCGAATTTGTAGCTATCAACACTGACGTGGCTTCCAAGGCATGCTGTTTCTTTATGTGATGATAGGAGGTACTTCGTCGTGTCCTTGTTGACTGCCAAACCCATTTCCTTAGCCTCTTTATCCAGCGTGGAGAAGACAGAATATCCGGCGCGCGTGTTAGTGCCAACGATGTCGATGTCATCGGCGTACGCCAGCAGTTGCATACTCTTGTGGTATAAGATACTTCCTGCACGGTGAAGTTCTCTCGCAAACTAGTGATACACGTTCAATATGAATATTGCGATATTTTTCTCGCTTTGAGGTTCAAGATATTTTACTTCCATCCTTTTCAAACTTTCAATTCGTTTATTGTCAATATTGCGAGGCGGATCGCGGATTTCAAAATTTCTAAACATACACTGTGCTACACTGTCAATATGAATCGCGATCCACGGATTTCATCAATATATATTGACCGTCTGACGTATACACAGCTGATTCGTGTAGCGCATTTGAATGAAGCATTGCGAAAATTATTAAATTCGCCTTGAACTTGTCACACAAAGAGGAATTTCAAATAGTATGCGCATATACAAAACAAAGTTTTCAGAGTAAAAAATGTAAATAAGAACAATTTTACGAGCGAGAAGGAAAAATATGACGAAATACTATGCTAAAATATGAATTTATAGCAAAATATGCCAAATATGCAAATAAGTCAAGATATGCAAAAATAAGCCTTTTGACCTAAATATGCGAAAATATGCCCTAACAAGTTAGGCTATGTAAATAGGACTGCAACAAAAAAATATGCATTTACATATCTTCTGTTGCCCTAATAATCACTTTCATTCAAAATTAATACGTAAACAACTTCTTCATATACGATTTCGACGTATATGCAACAGTTGATGCACTTTTGTGCAACCAAAGTCGAAATTTCACAACAAAATTTTTTTTAAGCTCGTTAACACATGTATCATATTAAATGAATTAGAGGAGTTTTATATCATCTTATAGAAAATTAAAAGAAGTATTATCCAGTTTTAAAATCGTGAAAATACATGCACTTATAAGGATTTTATACCTATTTGATTAAATTTTTCTTTGTTAATGTTTGATAAAATTTTCGTACCAATTTTAATACGAAGGTCAGACCACCCACGAGATTATTGCAGAATATCAAATTTCAATGTTTCACTAAAGAGTATCTGTCAAAACCAAAATTGCAAAATTGTAACTTTTTGAGAAAACCGCGATTTTATATATTTTATGTTTTCACGGAATCTAATACGTATCCGCTACAGTCCAAATTTTTTCGATTGGTATACCTTTTCGGATCATAAAGAAAGCATCAAATAACAAAAGGATATCTGTGATGGGAACATTTCACGTAAACAGGATATAAAGGATAACACCTGCCATGCAAAAGATACCTACATCAATTCACTTATAATTCCAAAAATATTCATCCCGATTCTAAACGAAAAATCCACAAGGATTTCTCCGCTTCTCCCTGTTCCCTTATTCTGAACACAAATTCCTTGTGGATTTTTTCGCTTCTCCCTTTCCGGCTATTTTAAATGATGTTTGAAAAAGTGAAAAGCGAATAAGGGAGAAAAGTAGGTATCACGAATAAAAACAAAAGCGAGAATTTATGCAATTATTTTGTGAGATTTTTCACAAGACAATTTAAAGTGAATGCCGAACAAAATGTGAGTGAATATAACTTTTGTTAATAAAAAATACATAATTTAATTAATTATGTACTGGTTTGCTTATTTTTATGAGTGAATATAACTTTTGTTAATAAAAAATACATAATTTAATTAATTATGTACTGGTTTGCTTATTTTTATGACGGAAAGTATAAACAGCAAATAGATATTTTAGTAAGTTTATTGGAAGGGCAGCCGGATATTGCGCGGCTTGTAGGCTGTAGTATATCTTCCGGTTGTAGTAAGGGTGCTTGTTTTGATATGGAGCGATGATACGGACATGTGTTCCATCAATACATTCAAGGATACTAGGGATGTCGTAGTTTTAAAAAATGCACTTGAAAATTTTCTTTTTCGTCGCTGCTCATAGCTTTACTAATCTAAATCGGATACAACTCATTTTCAAAAATTTCAACAACTTTTAGAGCTTTGCTGAAGGTGGATTGAGCCAATCAAACGTCAGAATTTTTTCCAACTGCAAATAGGTTCTTTGGCTGCTGTGTATGTGATATTAAAAAGTCCAATAAATATTTGAACGCAGGTTTATTAATTCTATAGTATTTAATAAATCTGCAAAATAATAAAATCAACGCAATACTCTCAAAAAACGTTTTTATTTCCTATAAAGATTCCGTCAAGCGGATTCGTACCATCGCGCAATCTTCCTCTTATAGACCTCTGCTACGTTCGAAAAGCAATACTATGTATTTTTACGCTTAATTTTGTTACATTTGCAATTTTTTAACAAAAATGCAAAATTTTTGGGGAAAATTCGATATGCGCCAGGCCCCATAATTTTTGGTTTTTTTTTAGGGTAGGGGGGTCATTTGGATCACTAAAATGCATATGAAATCTTGAGAAAACTTATAGTTATTAATAATAAATTATTTTTGCGTAGTGCACCCTAATGCGCTGGCGGCCTTCGGCTGCGCTTATTAAAATAACCCTCAGCCGGCAGAATTCTCTTTCTGGAGTAAAATCTACGGACCCATGCACAGTTGTTTTGAGTAGAAAAACATTTTGCGTTGGAGGCCTTCGGCCTCGCTTCAAAAAAAATTACCCTCAGCCGGCGGAATTCCCTTTCTGGATTTATATTTCTGGGGCAGTCTACAGTATTTTTGCATAGTGGGGTTTTAAAATTAGTAAAATTAACATTCACATACCATTTCATGAAGATTTTATTGAAGAATTCTTAGTGGTTTGAAAATAAATGTGGCATTCGCATAATATGGAAGCCGACACGGGTAAGCGCATAGGCAAATTCCGAAGCTACTTTTTTATTTACAAAGGTAGAGTGTAATGTAAAAATCAAAGCGAATTCACATCATGGCCCAATAGGAATGTGCCAGGCCCAAGTGAATTCAGGTTTTAACCAAGGCGAAATATCATTTTGACACTACACTACCAATTACAATAACACAAAATGCATGGGAAATTTCTGAATCCGCTTATGCGCCTACCTTCCTAGATCTGCCTTGCAACAAAAACAGCTGACTTCGAAAATCCGCTCACATGTTCGAAATTCTGTTCGCCAGTTTTTCTTCTCGCTAGTGAAAGATAATAGGAGGAAATTTTCCTGGTGAACAAAAAAATCCACAAGGGTTGAGATCCTGGCGGATATTTAGAATCGGGGTGATTAGTTTCTCGTGAAAAACATATATTACACGTTCATTTAGAATTAATACGCAAATATTTCTTTGATATATGGGGCCTAATGAATAAACATCAAGCAAATGCTTTTTTGGACCTTTTGCTTAAATTTCTTTGAATAAAAATTGAAGCAATTGCTTTTTTCACTAGCAATGTAAAAATGAAGAATGTAAAAATGAAGACTTTCGAAAACTTTATCGACACAACCATGAGAACGTAGATTGGATAGAATTCAAATCGTCCTACCAATAGGAAAAATACCTACTAGCTTTGGTAAGAAAAGCCCAGAAATGGCATTTATGTTACTTCTTTGCATAACGATGCACATAGGTAGATTTTACGAATTTATGCGGCCAAAATTTAAAATTTTAAAATTGGTACAAATACAAAATCCAAAATCGCTCTACGTTTATAATAGACCGGGCGATAATAAACCGGTCTTCTCGGCTTCTATAGGCAACCGGGGTGCCCCTGCCGCTAGTCGAAACTTATTATTCTCCCACTTTTTCGATTTTTTGTTTTTTACGTATTTTAAGTAACCCATTTTTAAACGTCAATATTTTTACTTGAAAGAGTTTTTAGTGCTTAGCACGAAATTTTTATTTTAATTCAATTTTTAATTGTTGGGGTAAGTGGAAAAAAATTCAACAACTATTTACAGCGAAGGTTGAGTGTATAGCTATTTCACGAAAAACCATTTTCGATCATCAGCACTCTTTTCGGAAGTGGATGCACCGGGGATTGAACCCGAGTCCATTCCAACTTCAGCCGCAATGACCCAACGGATAAACACACTCGGCCATTGAGACTCTGTGCAAGCTGTTGGATTTTCCCCACTTTTGCCTTTTTCATTTTCAACATTAACGTTAGTGTGTATATGCTTTTTCATATATTCTCCACAAACGTGCTGAATTTTTTGTTGTAGGCAGTTCGCAATGAACATTGTTGTTGGTATTTATTTTATGTATATACCAAACAACGTTAACAATTTTACTTGAAAGAGTTTTTAGTGCTTAGCACGAAATTTTTATTTTAATTCAATTTTTAATTGTTGGTGTAAGTGGAAAAAAATTCAACAACTATTTACAGCGAAGGTTGAGTGTATAGCTATTTCACGAAAAACCATTTTCGATCATCAGCACTCTTTTCGGAAGTGGATGCACCGGGGATTGAACCCGAGTCCATTCCAACTTCAGCCGCAATGACCCAACGGATAAACACACTCGGTCATTGAGACTCTGTGCAAGCTGTTGGATTTTCCCCACTTTTGCCTTTTTCATTTTCAACATTAACGTTAGTGTGTATATGCTTTTGCATATATTCTCCACAAACGTGCTGAATTTTTTGTTGTAGGCAGTTCGCAATGAACATTGTTGTTGGTATTTATTTTATGTATATACCAAACAACGTTAACAATTTTACTTGAAAGAGTTTTTAGTGCTTAGCACGAAATTTTTATTTTAATTCAATTTTTAATTGTTGGGGTAAGTGGAAAAAAATTCAACAACTATTTACAGCGAAGGTTGAGTGTATAGCTATTTCACGAAAAACCATTTTCGATCATCAGAATTTTTTTCGGAAGTGGATGCACCGGGGATTGAACACGAGTCCATTCCAACTTCAGCCACAATGACCCAACGGATAAACACACTCGGCCATTGAGACTCTGTGCAAGCTGTTGGATTTTCCCCACTTTTGCCTTTTTCATTTTCAACATTAACGTTAGCGTGTATATGCTTTTGCATATATTCTCCACAAACGTGCTGAATTTTTTGTTGTAGGCAGTTCGCAATGAACATTGTTGTTGGTATTTATTTTATGTATATACCAAACAACGTTAACAATTTTACTTGAAAGAGTTTTTAGTGCTTAGCACGAAATTTTTATTTTAATTCAATTTTTAATTGTTGGGGTAAGTGGAAAAAAATTCAACAACTATTTACAGCGAAGGTTGAGTGTATAGCTATTTCACGAAAAACCATTTTCGATCATCAGCACTCTTTTCGGAAGTGGATGCACCGGGGATTGAGCCCGAGTCCATTCCAACTTCAGCCGCAATGACCCAACGGATAAACACACTCGGCCATTGAGACTCTGTGCAAGCTGTTGGATTTTCCCCACTTTTGCCTTTTTCATTTTCAACATTAACGTTAGTGTGTATATGCTTTTGCATATATTCTCCACAAACGTGCTGAATTTTTTGTTGTAGGCAGTTCGCAATGAACATTGTTGTTGGTATTTATTTTATGTATATACCAAACAACGTTAACAATTTTACTTGAAAGAGTTTTTAGTGCTTAGCACGAAATTTTTATTTTAATTCAATTTTTCATTGTTGGGGTTAGTGGAAAAAAATTCAACAACTATTTACAGCGAAGGTTGAGTGTATAGCTATTTCACGAAAAACCATTTTCGATCATCAGCACTCTTTTCGGAAGTGGATGCACCGGGGATTGAACCCGAGTCCATTCCAACTTCAGCCGCAATGACCCAACGGATAAACACACTCGGCCATTGAGACTCTGTGCAAGCTGTTGGATTTTCCCCACTTTTGCCTTTTTCATTTTCAACATTAACGTTAGTGTGTATATGCTTTTGCATATATTCTCCACAAACGTGCTGAATTTTTTGTTGTAGGCAGTTCGCAATGAACGTTGTTGTTGGTATTTATTTTATGTATATACCAAACAACGTTAACAATTTTACTTGAAAGAGTTTTTAGTGCTTAGCACGAAATTTTTATTTTAATTCAATTTTTAATTGTTGGGGTAAGTGGAAAAAAATTCAACAACTATTTACAGCGAAGGTTGAGTGTATAGCTATTTCACGAAAAACCATTTTCGATCATCAGCACTCTTTTCGGAAGTGGATGCACCGGGGATTGAACCCGAGTCCATTCCAACTTCAGCCGCAATGACCCAACGGATAAACACACTCGGCCATTGAGACTCTGTGCAAACTGTTGGATTTTCCCCACTTTTGCCTTTTTCATTTTCAACATTAACGTTAGTGTGTATATGCTTTTGCATATATTCTCCACAAACGTGCTGAATTTTTTGTTGTAGGCAGTTCGCAATGAACATTGTTGTTGGTATTTATTTTATGTATATACCAAACAACGTTAACAATTTTACTTGAAAGAGTTTTTAGTGCTTAGCACGAAATTTTTATTTTAATTCAATTTTTAATTGTTGGTGTAAGTGGAAAAAAATTCAACAACTATTTACAGCGAAGGTTGAGTGTATAGCTATTTCACGAAAAACCATTTTCGATCATCAGCACTCTTTTCGGAAGTGGATGCACCGGGGATTGAACCCGAGTCCATTCCAACTTCAGCCGCAATGACCCAACGGATAAACACACTCGGCCATTGAGACTCTGTGCAAGCTGTTGGATTTTCCCCACTTTTGCCTTTTTCATTTTCAACATTAACGTTAGTGTGTATATGCTTTTGCATATATTCTCCACAAACGTGCTGAATTTTTTGTTGTAGGCAGTTCGCAATGAACATTGTTGTTGGTATTTATTTTATGTATATACCAAACAACGTTAACAATTTTACTTGAAAGAGTTTTTAGTGCTTAGCACGAAATTTTTATTTTAATTCAATTTTTAATTGTTGGGGTAAGTGGAAAAAAATTCAACAACTATTTACAGCGAAGGTTGAGTGTATAGCTATTTCACGAAAAACCATTTTCGATCATCAGAATTTTTTTCGGAAGTGGATGCACCGGGGATTGAACACGAGTCCATTCCAACTTCAGCCACAATGACCCAACGGATAAACACACTCGGCCATTGAGACTCTGTGCAAGCTGTTGGATTTTCCCCACTTTTGCCTTTTTCATTTTCAACATTAACGTTAGCGTGTATATGCTTTTGCATATATTCTCCACAAACGTGCTGAATTTTTTATTGTAGGCATTTCGCAATGAACATTGTTGTTGGTATTTATTTTATGTATATACCAAACAACGTTAACAATTTTACTTGAAAGAGTTTTGTGCTTAGCACGAAATTTTTATTTTAATTCAATTTTTAATTGTTGGGGTAAGTGGAAAAAAATTCAACAACTATTTACAGCGAAGGTTGAGTGTATAGCTATTTCACGAAAAACCATTTTCGATCATCAGCACTCTTTTCGGAAGTGGATGCACCGGGGATTGAGCCCGAGTCCATTCCAACTTCAGCCGCAATGACCCAACGGATAAACACACTCGGCCATTGAGACTCTGTGCAAGCTGTTGGATTTTCCCCACTTTTGCCTTTTTCATTTTCAACATTAACGTTAGTGTGTATATGCTTTTGCATATATTCTCCACAAACGTGCTGAATTTTTTGTTGTAGGCAGTTCGCAATGAACATTGTTGTTGGTATTTATTTTATGTATATACCAAACAACGTTAACAATTTTACTTGAAAGAGTTTTTAGTGCTTAGCACGAAATTTTTATTTTAATTCAATTTTTCATTGTTGGGGTTAGTGGAAAAAAATTCAACAACTATTTACAGCGAAGGTTGAGTGTATAGCTATTTCACGAAAAACCATTTTCGATCATCAGCACTCTTTTCGGAAGTGGATGCACCGGGGATTGAACCCGAGTCCATTCCAACTTCAGCCGCAATGACCCAACGGATAAACACACTCGGCCATTGAGACTCTGTGCAAGCTGTTGGATTTTCCCCACTTTTGCCTTTTTCATTTTCAACATTAACGTTAGTGTGTATATGCTTTTGCATATATTCTCCACAAACGTGCTGAATTTTTTGTTGTAGGCAGTTCGCAATGAACGTTGTTGTTGGTATTTATTTTATGTATATACCAAACAACGTTAACAATTTTACTTGAAAGAGTTTTTAGTGCTTAGCACGAAATTTTTATTTTAATTCAATTTTTAATTGTTGGGGTAAGTGGAAAAAAATTCAACAACTATTTACAGCGAAGGTTGAGTGTATAGCTATTTCACGAAAAACCATTTTCGATCATCAGCACTCTTTTCGGAAGTGGATGCACCGGGGATTGAACCCGAGTCCATTCCAACTTCAGCCGCAATGACCCAACGGATAAACACACTCGGCCATTGAGACTCTGTGCAAGCTGTTGGATTTTCCCCACTTTTGCCTTTTTCATTTTCAACATTAACGTTAGTGTGTATATGCTTTTGCATATATTCTCCACAAACGTGCTGAATTTTTTGTTGTAGGCAGTTCGCAATGAACATTGTTGTTGGTATTTATTTTATGTATATACCAAACAACGTTAACAATTTTACTTGAAAGAGTTTTTAGTGCTTAGCACGAAATTTTTATTTTAATTCAATTTTTAATTGTTGGGGTAAGTGGAAAAAAATTCAACAACTATTTACAGCGAAGTTTGAGTGTATAGCTATTTCACGAAAAACCATTTTCGATCATCAGCACTCTTTTCGGAAGTGGATGCACCGGGGATTGAACCCGAGTCCATTCCAACTTCAGCCGCAATGACCCAACGGATAAACACACTCGGTCATTGAGACTCTGTGCAAGCTGTTGGATTTTCCCCACTTTTGCCTTTTTCATTTTCAACATTAACGTTAGTGTGTATATGCTTTTGCATATATTCTCCACAAACGTGCTGAATTTTTTGTTGTAGGCAGTTCGCAATGAACATTGTTGTTGGTATTTATTTTATGTATATACCAAACAACGTTAACAATTTTACTTGAAAGAGTTTTTAGTGCTTAGCACGAAATTTTTATTTTAATTCAATTTTTAATTGTTGGGGTAAGTGGAAAAAAATTCAACAACTATTTACAGCGAAGGTTGAGTGTATAGCTATTTCACGAAAAACCATTTTCGATCATCAGAATTTTTTTCGGAAGTGGATGCACCGGGGATTGAACACGAGTCCATTCCAACTTCAGCCACAATGACCCAACGGATAAACACACTCGGCCATTGAGACTCTGTGCAAGCTGTTGGATTTTCCCCACTTTTGCCTTTTTCATTTTCAACATTAACGTTAGCGTGTATATGCTTTTGCATATATTCTCCACAAACGTGCTGAATTTTTTGTTGTAGGCAGTTCGCAATGAACATTGTTGTTGGTATTTATTTTATGTATATACCAAACAACGTTAACAATTTTACTTGAAAGAGTTTTTAGTGCTTAGCACGAAATTTTTATTTTAATTCAATTTTTAATTGTTGGGGTAAGTGGAAAAAAATTCAACAACTATTTACAGCGAAGGTTGAGTGTATAGCTATTTCACGAAAAACCATTTTCGATCATCAGCACTCTTTTCGGAAGTGGATGCACCGGGGATTGAGCCCGAGTCCATTCCAACTTCAGCCGCAATGACCCAACGGATAAACACACTCGGCCATTGAGACTCTGTGCAAGCTGTTGGATTTTCCCCACTTTTGCCTTTTTCATTTTCAACATTAACGTTAGTGTGTATATGCTTTTGCATATATTCTCCACAAACGTGCTGAATTTTTTGTTGTAGGCAGTTCGCAATGAACATAAAATAAATACCAACAACAATGTTCATTGCGAACTGCCTACAACAAAAAATTCAGCACGTTTGTGGAGAATATATGCAAAAGCATATACACACTAACGTTAATGTTGAAAATGAAAAAGGCAAAAGTGGGGAAAATCCAACAGCTTGCACAGAGTCTCAATGGCCGAGTGTGTTTATCCGTTGGGTCATTGCGGCTGAAGTTGGAATGGACTCGGGTTCAATCCCCGGTGCATCCACTTCCGAAAAGAGTGCTGATGATCGAAAATGGTTTTTCGTGAAATAACTATACACTCAACCTTTGCTGTAAATAGTTGTTGAATTTTTTTCCACTTACCCCAACAATTAAAAATTGAATTAAAATAAAAATTTCGTGCTAAGCACTAAAAACTCTTTCAAGTAAAATTGTTAACGTTGTTTGGTATATACATAAAATAAATACCAACAACAATGTTCATTGCGAACTGCCTACAACAAAAAATTCAGCACGTTTGTGGAGAATATATGCAAAAGCATATACACACTAACGTTAATGTTGAAAATGAAAAAGGCAAAAGTGGGGAAAATCCAACAGCTTGCACAGAGTCTCAATGGCAGAGTGTGTTTATCCGTTGGGTCATTGCGGCTGAAGTTGGAATGGACTCGGGTTCAATCCCCGGTGCATCCACTTCCGAAAAGAGTGCTGATGATCGAAAATGGTTTTTCGTGAAATAGCTATACACTCAACCTTCGCTGTAAATAGTTGTTGAATTTTTTCCACTTACCCCAACAATTAAAAATTGAATTAAAATAAAAATTTCGTGCTAAGCACTAAAAACTCTTTCAAGTAAAATTGTTAACGTTGTTTGGTATATACATAAAATAAATACCAACAACAACGTTCATTGCGAACTGCCTACAACAAAAAATTCAGCACGTTTGTGGAGAATATATGCAAAAGCATATACACACTAACGTTAATGTTGAAAATGAAAAAGGCAAAAGTGGGGAAAATCCAACAGCTTGCACAGAGTCTCAATGGCCGAGTGTGTTTATCCGTTGGGTCATTGCGGCTGAAGTTGGAATGGACTCGGGTTCAATCCCCGGTGCATCCACTTCCGAAAAGAGTGCTGATGATCGAAAATGGTTTTTCGTGAAATAACTATACACTCAACCTTTGCTGTAAATAGTTGTTGAATTTTTTTCCACTTACCCCAACAATTAAAAATTGAATTAAAATAAAAATTTCGTGCTAAGCACTAAAAACTCTTTCAAGTAAAATTGTTAACGTTGTTTGGTATATACATAAAATAAATACCAACAACAATGTTCATTGCGAACTGCCTACAAAAAAAATTCAGCACGTTTGTGGAGAATATATGCAAAAGCATCTACACACTAACGTTAATGTTGAAAATGAAAAAAAGGCAAAAGTGGGGAAAATCCAACAGCTTGCACAGAGTCTCAATGGCCGAGTGTGTTTATCCGTTGGGTCATTGCGGCTGAAGTTGGAATGGACTCGGGTTCAATCCCCGGTGCATCCACTTCCGAAAAGAGTGCTGATGATCGAAAATGGTTTTTCGTGAAATAGCTATACACTCAACCTTCGCTGTAAATAGTTGAATTTTTTTCCACTTACCCCAACAATTAAAAATTGAATTAAAATAAAAATTTCGTGCTAAGCACTAAAAACTCTTTCAAGTAAAATTGTTAACGTTGTTTGGTATATACATAAAATAAATACCAACAACAATGTTCATTGCGAACTGCCTACAACAAAAAATTCAGCACGTTTGTGGAGAATATATGCAAAAGCATATACACACTAACGTTAATGTTGAAAATGAAAAAGGCAAAAGTGGGGAAAATCCAACAGCTTGCACAGAGTCTCAATGGCCGAGTGTGTTTATCCGTTGGGTCATTGCGGCTGAAGTTGGAATGGACTCGGGTTCAATCCCCGGTGCATCCACTTCCGAAAAGAGTGCTGATGATCGAAAATGGTTTTTCGTGAAATAGCTATACACTCAACCTTCGCTGTAAATAGTTGTTGAATTTTTTTCCACTTACCCCAACAATTAAAAATTGAATTAAAATAAAAATTTCGTGCTAAGCACTAAAAACTCTTTCAAGTAAAATTTTTAACGTTGTTTGGTATATACATAAAATAAATACCAACAACAATGTTCATTGCGAACTGCCTACAACAAAAAATTCAGCACGTTTGTGGAGAATATATGCAAAAGCATATACACACTAACGTTAATGTTGAAAATGAAAAAGGCAAAAGTGGGGAAAATCCAACAGCTTGCACAGAGTCTCAATGGCCGAGTGTGTTTATCCGTTGGGTCATTGCGGCTGAAGTTGTAAATAGTTGTTGAATTTTTTTCCACTTACCCCAACAGTCAATATTTTTAGTTTTAAGACAGTTTTCAAAGCAAACAACATGGATTCGAGTGTTTTAGGTAAATATCATTATTTATTGAAGAAATCGGCAACCTAGTATAATAAAAGACCCACCATTTTGAAGCTTTTAAGCATATTGCGTTTTCTTGAAAAAATTTTGTTCATTTTTTAATTCAAAAGCATTTTAGTTATATTATCGCCTCCGATCGCCTCAAAATTTTTATGCATTTTAATAGTGGGTAGTCCTTTCTTATGGTTCTGATGAAAATCAGCTGCGGACAGGTGCGGCTGGGGTAAAAAAAGATACATTGAAAAAATGTCCAAACAATTTTTTTTTCATTTTCATCATTACAGCGGCAGTCAAGCTGAACAGACGTGTTTTTCGTTGCTCGTTAGTTTCGTATTAACATTTTTCTACTTAAATTCATACACCTGTCGTTTCTATAATGGGAAGGTGCTCTAAATGCAGTGATCAGTGCTCACCGGGCGATTTTCTACTTTGTGGTGTTTGTCACTCAAGAATTCATGCAAATTGCACAAATTTATCCGAAAGTGCAATTAATTTTATTAATAACAACAACAATATTATGTATAAATGTGACGAGTGCGTTGCTATGTTTTCGCGCTCTAAAATACACAAAGCGCTAAAAAGTGTTGGTGTGCTGCAGAATTTCTTTGACTTGCTAATGCCTGGAGAGAGTCATACGGATGAGGTGGGAAATGAGAGAAGTGAAATCCGTACGCGCTCAAAGACTAAGGGCAGTGCACCCGAAGTAATACATAAAACACATAAAACAATGCAATATAAAGCACAAAACAAAACACATCAGCCAGTACATAAGGTAGTGAATTTTGGTGACAATAATAAGCCGTGTTCATCATCTTCTTTAAATGTGAGTGACAATAACATTAACAGTGAGACAGCACTTCTAACAACAACCACAGCGGATGCTTTATCCAATGGTGCTGGCTCTCTGTCAAATGTGCTCACAGATGCCAAAGCTTGTCCTAGCAATCGTCACAATGACACAAACTTTGACTTGCCGCTTGCTGCTGGCACTCGCTCTTTCGCTGCTGCTGCTAGCACTGCTAACTATGCTATTGCGCTTAATCAGTCTACTGCTGCGCCTGTACAACCAACAAATGCGGATAAATCGGCAAGGGAGAAGTCACATGTAGTTGCGAGGGGGAGCAATAACAATGCTGAGTTGGATGTTTTCGTCAAATTCAAATGGATTCACGTTTCCTCTTTTAAGCCCTCTGTCACGGAAGAGCATATTATTAAATACATCTCTGAACATGCTCTTATCGATGCTGATAAGATAGCTTGCTTTAAGTTAGTTAAGAGAGACTTCGATGTCAACACTTTGGTAAGAGTTGCTTTCAAAGTACGAGTGCTATCTAACGACTACAGTAAGCTCCTTAATAATGATCTATGGCCCTCTAATGTGACGGTAAAGCCGTTTCACTTTTTTCAAAAGAAAGAAGAATTCGTACCAAAGACGTAGTCTTAGCGGCTCAACGCACCTAAATATTTATTTTCATAATGTATCTGGCTTGAGAACAAAATCTAGCATTCTTTTCAACATGAGCTCGCATTCTGAATACGATGTTTTCGTTTCGTCATCTCCGTTCATCGTTAGTGGATTTCAGCGATAATAATTCACTACTTGATCAACTTTGTCTCTCTGTTCAGGGCACCTCTAAAATTTTTATCTGCGCATCCTACATTCCTCCTGCAAGTCCGGACCATCTCTATATATCGCATGTTGATAACATTATTGGCATAGTACGCAATCATGTTGATGATCACTTCTGTATTTTAGGCGACTTTAATTTGCCTAATATTGTATGGTCATGTGTCAACAATAGTTCAAATCTAATTCCTACGAATGTTTCCAGTACATCCGAGGTGTATCTTATTGATAATTTCTTAAATCTTAATCTCTCCCAGATTAATAGCTTCTCCAATCAGTTATCGAGAATGTTAGACCTTGTCTTCATTAGTGATAATATTAATTGCATGTTGGCTGAATGTCTGGATCCACTATCCAGCTCTGGTATACACCACATACCGCTTACGCTTGCTATTGAGTTTTACATATTCGACAGCTTCACTGTCGATAATGAGTCTCCTAGTTTTTCTTTCAGACGTGGTAATTTTGATCTAATTTTTAATGAGGTCTCCTTGATTGATTGGGAAGCTCTTTTTCTGGGTTATGATCTTTCCGAGTGTTTTAATATTTTTAAAAATACTGTAAATCAAATTTGTATTAATAATATTCCGCGAAAGAAAAAGAGCTGTTATAAAATTCCATGGTATACTAAGAAACTAAAGCGACTAAAGAATCTGAGGAACAAATATTTTAAAAAGTTCAAATCTACTAAATGGTTGCTTTACAAACGTAAATACATTTCTTACTCCAATAAATTCAAAGTGTTAGGCAAGAGGCTCCACAGGACTTTTGTTAGCAACTACGAATCTGACATCAAAGTAAACCCCAAGGCTTTCTGGAACTATGTTAAGGCTAAAAAACTTTGCTCGTCTATTCCCTCATCAGTCTTTTACAATACGGAGCGAGCTTCTTCACCTTATGCGGCGGCTAATTTATTCGCAGACTTCTTTCGCTCCAACTTCGTGGCCCAGTCTGAGCTCCCAACGCTTTTCCCCTCATCAGTTGATAATCCTATTAACTTAGGCGCCCTAACTCTGTCGCTAGACGATATTGTTAATGGGATTCAAAATATAAAATTATCTACCCAGACTGATATTGACGGCTTATCGTCTTATCTTTTTAAAAACTGTCTGGCTTTGGCCACCCCACTCCTGCTAATTTTTAACAAATCTCTCGAGTGCGGCAAGTTTTTAGATGCATGGAAGGTGACCTTCATCACCCCTATTTTCAAAAACGGTAACAAAAACAATGTTGCCAACTATAGGTCCATTGCCAAGTTGTCTACCATTTCCAAACTCTTTGAGTATATTGTCAAACAGAAAATGTATTTTGCCGTTAGGCGTCTAATCATAGAGAATCAGCACGGTTTCGTGTCTGGCAGATCTACTGTGACGAACATGTCGATTTTCTCTGAATTCTGTCTATCAGCTTTTAACAGTCGCCTTCAAGTCGATGCAGTTTATACAGATTTTTCTAAAGCATTTGACAAAATCAGCCATTCAATATTGATCTCAAAACTGACCGGTGTGGGTTTCCACTCAATTTTTCTTTCCTGGCTAAAATCGTATCTTGACCAGCGGAACTGTGTGGTTGTGATAGAAAATGCGCATTCGAACTCTTTTGTTGCCACCTCTGGCGTACCTCAAGGTAGCATTCTTGGACCACTACTATTTATAATTTTTATAAATGACATTTCGGTCTGTTTTCAACACTCAAACTTTCTGCTTTATGCTGATGATTTAAAGGTTTTCTCTACTATTTCAAACTTGTCAGATCCAGTTAAGTTACAATCCGACTTGGACAATGTCGCTGTCTGGTGTAACTCAAACAATCTACCGCTAAACGTTAGTAAATGTTTTCACGTAACATTTTCAAAATCGCGCTATCCCATATTCACTTCTTATACCATTTGCGGTTCTCGCCTCTCGACTCTAACAGAACTGAAAGATTTAGGGGTAGTTTTCGATTCAAAATTGTCGTTCTCGACACATTTAAATTCTACAATTGCTAAGGCTTATTCTCTTCTTGCTTTTATCCGGCGTTTTAGCTCAGACTTTACGGATCCTTATACTCTTACGATACTGTTCACCTCACTTGTTCGCTCCAAGTTGGAATATGCCTGCTTCATTTGGCGACCCTATCATGAGTGTCATATCAAGAGGCTCGAACGTGTGCAGAAAATCTTTGTTCGGTTTGCATTGCGTTCATTGAATTTCTCCGACCCGATTCCTCCCTACGAAGCCAGATGTGCGCTCATCAACCTTCAGTCTCTAGAATCCAGAAGAACCTTGCTTTCAATGACTTTTGTCTTCGACATTATCAACGGATCAATCGATTCGCCAGCTCTCCTCGAGGGTATTCGATTCCATGTACCTAACAGGCCGCTTAGAAATAGCAACATGTTTTATTCGGGGTTTACTCGGACCCTCTATGCTTCCAATGCTCCCATTTCTCGTACATTAACTGAATTTAATCTTCGCTCAGATTCTTTAGAAATCGACTTTTCAGTATCTAAAGATATTTTTAAAGCTGTAATTGCGCATCCATAATTATATTATATTTTATTTTTTTTTTGTAATTTGTATTACATACAGACATATTCTTCATCTGTACGTAGTCTGTAAGCATATTTTTGTACTAGACTACTTTTGTAATTTGTAACTAATCAAATTGCTAATAAATAAATAAATAAATAAATAAATAAAAAGATTCTCCGGGTTCATTTGGAAAAAAATCAGTTACCCGTCAATTTCTCTACGGAAAAATGCAAAGCCAGAAATTATCAACAATGGATGAAAAATTGGCCTATATGGAAAATTACCTGCTATCGTATTTTTAGTATTTGCAATTTTTCAAAGTCAAGGAAATACTTATCATAAAAAGGGGCTAAGAATACTAAAGCTACATTTTTTAGAAGAGTTTTGAGTATGCAATTTCGCAGCTCATTCAATTTTAATATAATAATATGCAACATTCAACTTTTCGAAAATTTTCATTGGCTTTTCGGAAAATTTAATTGGAACGCTCTCACGTACAAATAAGGCAAACACCCTACAGAAAAAAAATTTCTAAAATCGACGGAATTTTTCACAGCATTGAGATTTGCACTTTTTAGACCAAAACTGGTTGGCTACATAACAGTACACTTAGAAATCTTCTCAAAATCTCCTATAAATTCTGGCCTCAATTTGAAATTTTTAATCCACTTTTTTTCCATAAGGTCGGAAATCCTGCTTAAAACGATTTTTATTGAAAAATTGTCTATATTTTTAAACTAAAATAAGAAAGTAAAATTTTCGACAGAACTCTTTGAAATAAATTTAAAAACTCTGGCGTATGATTATTTTTTTTTTGAGTCACTGTATATTATATTATATATCTATGTATATCTATATTATTAATACGCTAACATAAATTTTGTTCCATATTTTCCGTCGAAACTACTGAACCGATTTTAAAACTAAGCACACCATTAGAAAGGTATTGCTCTCAAATAGAACTGCGCCAATTTTCATGAAAATTGGTTGGAAAATACGTCCACAATCGTCGTTGGAAAATTGACGTGTAGTTGTTGTTGCATGCTTTTGAGCACAACACAAAGTCAAGTAATAAGAAGGATAAGAAAGAATAAGTAGGAAAGAAATTTAGGAAAGAAAAGAGCAAAATAGTAGCGGTGACATTAGCAACAAAAGGAGCAGCATCAACAGGAACAATAATAAAATAGTAACAGTGACAATTACAACAAACAATTATACAAAAACTATAATTGCGCCTTAGTCATAAGAAAACATCTAGAAAACTGTCGAATTTCGACAGTAGGCAGCACTCTAGTATATTATTAATACGCTAACATAAATTTTTACGTATATTGTCACTTGCGAAGCGAATGAAAATTTAGGCGAACTTCGCGGTCTCGAATCTGCAGCGAATTCGCCGACAAATTGCGAATGAGTGACGAAAATGAATTTTGCGAATTGCCGGTAGCGAAAAAGTTTAATTCGCTTCGCTAGATCTGTCAAAATCTGGCGAATGTCTAATTTGTTCGCTTTGCACGTCTTTGCATTTATTTCGGTAAAAAAAAAAATAAAAAAAGAAAGTAGAAACTATTTAAAAGTATTTAATAGCATTAAAGAAAACTATTTATTTTATTTATCACGCTTATATTAATTTCTTAAACTTTTGTTTATACATACACAAATAAATAGATACATATATTGTAAACAATCAAAACATATGTAGTAAGTGATAGAGTTGGGAAACTATTGATGGCACTATCGATAGTAGCGATATTTTATTTTTTTCAGACTATCGAAGACCATCGATGGTTTTTTCAAAACTATCAAAAACTATCGATGGTAATGTGTACTATCGATAGTTTTACAACCTTTACACACCTCCATATTGCACATTGCTATTTCAGAGTACCAGCTATTGAAAGTTGTATGAATTTAGAGCGCTTTCACATTACTCGGTGCGGTATCGGATCGACATTTTTGGTTTTTACCGAAAGTATACTGAGAGCTTACCGACCACATGTATTTCAATTGGCACTCTCACATTAGTGTTGCATACATGAAATCGGAGCGGATTAGTTTCGGTATACCGCAACGCGGTAAGACCGGCCAGTAAAATTTGAGGAATTACTGCATACATTTCTGCGGCGTAGTAAAAGAAGAAGAACAAAGTCAGTAAAAAACTCGTTTCGGCTATAAATATAGCAAGTTATAATGTCTTCGTCTTTACTAGAAGACATTATTGTTATTATTGAGTGATTTGTTGAATTTTAAAATTTTATATTGTGAATTTCGATGTTTGTTTTCTTAGTTTCTGAAGATTACGCACCGAAAGTATTCCCACAAGTGTGAACAACACAGCAACGCGGAATCGTTTCGGTAAGCTAAAAATGTAAAAAAAATGTCGATCCTAAGTCGTACCGAGTAATGTGAAAAGGCCCTTAGTGTGTACATATTTACAAAATGTTTTGATTTATACATTTGGAGACTGAATAAAAGGCGGTTCCAGTTTTGTAGATTTTTTGAAAAATATTTTAAAGTTTCAGGTTTTGAGCTAAGAAAAAAAAAATACGCTTACAAGTCTGTCAATATCTTCGCTATTACCAGTTTTTATGTTACATTTGCAGAGGATGAAATATCATTTCCACCAAAGCAAAAATAATTAAAATCGACGTTAAAGTGACGGAGTTATGTCGAACCAAACATTTTTTTTGTAAGTTTTTATTAATTATTTTTCCGGCATTCATCTTCTTTTTTCATTATTTTAACGAAATATTAAATATCATCCTGATTTTACACTGTGATTTAATAGCTGTCGAAAAAGTTCATTCGCCACTCACAATGCAAATTTCAGATGTGTTCGCTAACCTGTTCGACTCGCCAAATATATTCGCTTCGCAAGTGACAATATGCGTATTTGTTCCATCTTCTCCGTCAAAACTACTGAACCGATTTTAAAACTAAGCACACCATTAGAAAGGTATTGCTCTCAAATAGAACTGCGCCAATTTTCATGAAAATTGGTTGGAAAATGCATCCACAATCGCCGTTGGAAAATTGCCGTGTGGTTGTTGTTACATGCTTTTGCACACAACAGAGCTGTCTCAATGCGCAAGCATATGTAGCTGACTTTGTGCGTTTTCACCAAACTTACCATGCAATTCTGAACATGTTTGGCTGGATGTGGTGTGTAGTTTCAAAGAAGTAGAAACGTAAAAAGGTAACAAAAGCACTACAACAAAAACATAAAGGCATTAAATAAGGATAAGAAGGAATAGGAAGTAGGAAAGAAATTAAGGAAAGAAAAAAGCAGAAATAGAAAGAAAGAAGTAGGTAGGAGAATTTGGAAGGCGAGTAACGACAATAACACCAACAACAACAACAACAACAAAATAGTAGCAGTGAAAGTAACAACAAAAGGAGCAGCATCAACAGGAACAACAACAAAATAGTAACAGTGGCAATAACAACAAACAATGATACAAAAACTATAGTTGCACCTATGTTAAAAGAAAACATCTAGAAAAACTGTCGAGTTTCGACAGTAGGCAGCACTCTAGTTTTTGTAATACCGGGAAGGAAGTTGTTGTAATTTTTATTGACTTTGTTTTTGTATAGCTCCGTTAGTCACATTTTGCTATTTTTTACATTTGGTCTCTTTCTACACCATTTCCAGATCGATTTTAGAAAGCGTTAACTGGATTTTAGAAACGACAATTGGATTTTAGAAATAGAGAATTGGATTTTAGAAATGTTAATTAGATTTTAGAAAGGGGAAATTGGATTTTACAAAGCGTTAAAAAGATTTTAGAAAACGTAAATCAACGCTCTGTGAAACTATTCTTGATTGCACTGGTAGAACCGATCTACAATCAAGAAGCGCTTCGCTAGTAGCTCCGGTCGCAACCACGGCTACGTGCTGACTGACTGCCGTAGTGCTGTGTCGCTCTATTTATAGCTATTGTGTCCGCTGATCGTTGTGTTGCCGCGACTTGTTGTGTTCGTTCTTTGTGTTGTTGAGACTTGTTGTGTTTGATCGTCGTATTGCCGTGACGTGTTGTGTTCGCTCTTTGTGTTGTTGAGACTTGTTGTGTTTGATCGTTGTGTTGCTGTGTTGCCGTGTTAGTGTCGTGGGCGGCTGTGTTGCTTTTCCATGGGGTCCGTTTTGTGTGGGCCAAATTGTTGTTGTTTAATTTGGTCCTCACAAGTTTATTGAAAGGGTAGTATCCCTTCCGGTTGTAGTACGGGTGCTTTTTTTGATATGGAGCGATGATACGGACATGTGTTCCAAATTTCGATATGCGCCAGGCCCCTGAATTTTTGGTTTTTTTTTTTTTATTTTAGGGTAGGGGGGTCATATGGATCACTAAAATGCAAACGAAATCTTGGGAAAACTTATCGTCGCTCCGGAAGAAGAAAGACTCATGTCAGTAATTTGTCGACGAAAAAAGGCGCATTAAGAATATGTCGGTGAAGAAAGACGCTTTACAAAACATGTCGACGAAGATAGGCGCATTAAAAAATATTTCGACGAACAGAGACGCATTATAAAATATTTCTACAAAGAAAGACGCATTAGCATCATTAACTGCGACGAAAGACGCATTAGCATTAATATTGACAAAGAAGAATAAAAAATCGAATACCTACGTCTTTCTTTCCTAAAAAATATTTAAATGCGTCTTTCTTTATAGTAAAAAAAATAAAGCGTCTTTCTTCGTCAAGCCCATATGACACTACATATTTTTTCTGGTATTCTACCAGGTTTTTTGTGTGAAGGAGATGGTCAAATACAGTTTTGCGTTGGTGCAAGCGAGCAAGCTATATTGAAAAAAACCAAACAAAATACCATCTAGGCGGTTAAAAACCAAAGGTTGAAACACTGTTTCATTCTGAATCATCCTGCCAACCTCGATGATATCGATGTCTTCTCTAACTTTGTATCGAAAATCTATCGAAATCTCACACAGGCCAAAACAAAGACGCAAAAATAAGCAAACATACAAACATTTAAGAAGAGCAAGAAAGAGAAATGTTAAACTGAATCACGATCAGCCACGTGGGGACGGGTTATTTAGCGAGATGTTTTGCTAGATGTTTTGTGGTGAAACAAGTTATGTGGAGACGGGCTTTTATATTATAAATGTGAAATGGAAATTGTGTTTAAACTCAATTGGCGAGAAAACCGCTGAACGGATCCTCACGAAACTTTGCACACCTAGGTATTTTCACCCGGTAATTGCTATAGGCATATTTTTAATCTGATTAAAAGTCAGGGATGGGCACCTCCCATACAAAATTTTCCTTTTTCTTCGTAATATCTCTTGAAATATTTGTACTAGAATAATGAAAATTTTTGTGAAGGAATAATACAAAAATATATACTCAACGGATAAACAATTTAGGTCTTGGTAAAGCAGGGATGGGCACTCTCCTCCCATATAAACTGAAACTTTCACAGCGAATATCTCTGGAAATATTTGTAGTAGGGTACTGAAAACTGGTGTGAGGGCATGTGAGATAACTATATATTAAACGGGAAAAACACTAGGTCTTGGTAAAGCAGGGATGGGCACCTCGCATACAAACTGAAATTTTCACAGCGAATATCTCTGGAAATGTTTGTAGTAGGGTACTGAAAACTGGTGTGAGGGCATGTGAGATAACTATGTATTAAACGGGTAAAAACGCTAGGTCTTGGTAAAGCAGGGATGGGCACCTCCCATACAGACTGAAATTTTTACAGCGAAAATCTCTTGAAATATTTATAATAGGGTACTGAAGATTGGTGTTGGGCATATGAGATAATTACGTACTCAACGGACAAAAAAAAAATAAGAAAACTATCTTTGACGTCAAGAATGATATTTTTCTATGTAACTTTTTTGGACTAACTCAATATGCTAATATTTTTAAAAGCACGTGGTGTGAAACCCGCGGGTAACCTCTAGTCATTTATAAAAGCACGACATATTCAGTTACTTAAACTAGTAATCTGTAAATGATTCAATCGCATCGTGGAAATTATCAAGCACGAATCCTTTATATTGAATAGTGTTAATTTTATTATACGATTTCTGATGCAGGTTCCCATTAATTTCAATACATTTATTACAATTTAGTACAATTTTCCGCGTGATCGCATGTGTGATTTAATAGTTCTTTCCGTTTCAAAATAGTTTAAAAAATTTACTACTCTAAAAAATGTTTAATTTATATGCCCACGATAATTGATTAAATTTTGCGATGATGCATCGGCCGACGGATGGATTCCACTCAAGTAAACCTCAAAATTTAATTTAAGTATCTTCATCTACATTTTTTTAACAAATATAAAAAAATTTTTTAGGGATGACTATCTAAAATCAAAATTGCGGACGGTCAAACTTCATTTTAGAACTAGGCTCCTTTGGACTTTTTTGTTCAGAATTGACCAGAGAATGCAGCTGTGGCCGAAACAAAGTTGGAAAAAAATTTGATCCGCCCTATCCTATATACCTTTGCTCTCCGTCCCGGGATAGCATCGTCTATAATACTTTATTTTTTATTGAATTCATGTACTCTTTCTATTTTTAAGTTTTTTCCCGACGAATTTCCAGCTCAGAACAATATTTTAAGATTTTAAAATGGTGTTCACCTCATTTTAAAGTTAAAACGTTGTTTTAGTGATAAAACTGTTTTTAAGTCGACTATGAGAGAGATAAAATAGTATCATTCTAAGTCTGGTAAAACACTGTTTTAAATCGACTATGACTACGGCCCAAAGACTTTGAGAGCTTCCTGACAAACAAGTGGTTACCTCCAGACAGTGTTAGGTAGCATTTATGCGAAATCATATGTATTTTTTGACAGCACATTGGTATTTTTGACAGCGAATTTATATTTTCACTAAGTTTAAGATAACATTTTCAGAAATAATATATTAAATAATTAAAATGGATGGAGATCAATCAATGGATTCCATTGCTGCTTACAGCTTTATTAGTGGAAAAAGAAATAGAAGAACAGAGGAGTTTTTACATTAATTTTATAAAATTTTTTTAAAATAATGCTTTTTATTATAAACAAGTAAGGAAGCCTAAGTTCGAGTGGAATCGAACATTAGATACTCAGCTCTATGCTTTCATTGTTTGTTTGCGTCTGATAGAATCACGGTGTATTTTATATAAAGCCAGTGTTGCATAAAGTGGGCGTAGCCATGCCCATTTTCAACATTTGGTGGTCATAACCGATTTCAATAAATTTTTGCGTGTCTATTGACACAAGTTATAAAAGTGTATGCACCAAGTTTCGTCATAATATATCAATTATTTGTCGAGTTATAGGCTAAGAAATCTCGTATATTCCTGTTTCTAAAAAGAGGCGGTGCCACGCCCGTTTTCCAAAATTTTTCTGTTTTTCGTTTTATGTCCGCAGTTGGACTCCTTCTATAAAATTTCAATGATATATCTTTATATTTTACAGAGATATCGCTTAAAATGTTTTTATTGGGCCACTTTGTAATATACATATATAAAAGTGGGCGTGGTCGTCAACCGATTTCGACAATTTTTCGTCCAAACATTTGCCTGAGTAAGTAAATCACGCATACCAAATTTCATCGATATATCTGCTACGGTTTCTGAGTTATGGCTTATACAACTTTCAATGTTTGGCCCTTAATAAGTGGGCGTGGCACCGCCCATTTTTCAAAATTTCACCAAATTTCTTCATAAGGGCCTGAGCTCTACACGTGGGTGAAATTTTGTCATCCTAGCTCCATTAGTGACTGAGATACCAAATTTCCGATTTTTACTATATAGGGGAGGTGGGCGTGGTCATGGTCCGATTTCGCCCATTTTCAATACCATCCGTTCCTGTCTTGATACCAACTTGCATTCCAAATTTCATCAAAATATTTCAATTTTTGCGCGAGTTATCGTGCGTACAGACGGACGGACATGGCTCAATCGATTTCTCTTTTCACCCTGATCATTTTGATATATGTATATTAGTCTATATCTATCTCGATTATTTCGTTCTGTTACAATCCACCGTTAGGAAATCAAAACTATAATACTCTGTGTACTAGTACAGCTGAGTATAAAAAAGGGCCAACATAAATGAAAACAACATGTATAGAATACTGTCACCAAGTTTCATGCGAGAATAACTTGTAATTCGGAAATAAACACCGGCTCAGCTTGGATATAATGAACTAATTTTATTTATTTACAAACTACTGGGAATTTTTCACTGAAACTTTCAGGAAATATTCTTTGGATGATAATTCATGTTGTTTTAACACTGTCAACTATTATTTAATTATAATATTAAAGTTCTCCTGAAAGAGAATTCTGCCGGCTGAGGGTTATTTTTTTAAAGCAAAGAAGGAATATCTCCTGCACTATAATCGTCCGGCAAGTGGGACTTTTTTTGTGATCTGTGATCTACCCCCCGGAAAAAGTAATTTTTATCGGATCGTGGTGCATTATATACAAATTTTCCCATAACACCAGTGGTACATTATTGCTATACCCACCTGTTACTGTTAGTAATTTTAAATTATGAAAAAACTGGACTCCGTGAACTCAATGGCAATGAAAATGCTAACTTTACTGAAAATAACATTTCTAGCTTATTCCCACAAAGTTTCATGTGAAAACCACTTCATTTGTTGTCATTTTTACACTATTGATCGCAATCCATGGATGACGCATTGGTTGCGTATCGACAAGTTTTGATGGATGGCAAAATATAAAAAAAAATGAATTCCAGGTTGCGATCCATTAAATCTTGAATATGTACATATCATGTACCGGGATTCGCCAGGACGCGTTGAGCATGAACGGACATAGAAAGTGAGCACGTTTCGCCGATTTTTTAATTTCTCGTTCAAATGTTTGCAAATCATGTCGGATGGCGATATTTTAAACCAATCGGGCAAATGCTTAAAGGAGTACATACATCCTCACACAGAAATTATGCCCGACTTAAGGTGCCCTACTCACTCAAATAACATGACCGTAGTAATAATACACAATTAAAATTATTTTCAGAAGCTTTTATTAAACAATAATCTATATATGTGGCCGCTGTGGTGCAGTGGGTAGAGTGCTCGCCTGCCATGCCAGAGGCAAAACACCAAAACAATTTTTCTAATTAGTAAAAATCCAATTATTGGGTTTTTAAGAGCAGCGGTCACCTCTTGGCAGTGGGCGGCATACCCTCCGAGAGTATTTCTGCCATGAAAAAGCTTCTCACAAAAAATGCATTCGCCGTTCGGAGCCGGCATAAAACTGTAGGTCCACCCAATTAGTAGGAACAACAAAAAGGAGCACACCTTGAATTGGGAGAGAAGCTCGGCCATAAAACTCGTCAGAGTTATAATAGCGACATTGTATTATTATTATTTCCTATGTTGCTCTTGGTTTTAAATGCTGCCTTGATGTTGTACTTTTTAAATACTTTGGCCAATTTGTATGACGTCAGTCCAGTGTATGTTAAGGCCGTCCATGTTTTTTTTCTCTTTCTACGGTATCAAATGAAAGGTCTTGATGAGGACTTAGCCATATAACTCTTTTATTTGTGATGCCTAGGCTGGGTATCCAGATATGGGTCAACATGTGGACCCGGATGACCCTCGAATATTTCTGAGCGATATTTGTATCAAATGAAAGGTATTGATGAGGACTTCAACACAGAACTCCTTTATTTGTGATGCTTAGGCTGGGTCTCCAGATATGGGTCAACATGTGGACCCGGATGACCCTCGAATATTTCTGAGCGATATTGGTATCAAATGAAAGGTCTTGATAAGGACTTCGACACAGAACTATTATAACTGTGGTGCATAAGCCGGCTTCCCAGATATGGGCCACAACTTGGACCCGGATGAAACCGAAAAGTGGGAATCATGGAGATCTTCTCGATGTAATGCTCAACCTGGTCCCCTAGGTAAAGGTCAATAAAAAGGAAAGTCAAATAGAATGTAATGGGAAAGAAAAAGGAAGGAAAAGAAAATAGAATGGGAGAGGGAAGGGGAGATAGGGATTGGGAGAGGGGAAACGAATAAGAAGTCTTGAGAAAAGGAGGGGTAAGGGAGACCGATAGGGAAAGGAAAGGAAAGGAAAAGGAAAGGTAAACGGAAATGAAGAGAAGGGAAAAAATAAAGTATAGGGAAATCTAAGGCGAATGAAAAAGGGAGAATGACATGAAGAGGTAGAGGTATCGCGGCGAAGCGAGGCGGATTTACTTTTTTCTTTATCTCACAAACGGCTTAAACAATTTTCATGAAATTTAATATAAAAGGGGTATCTGGAGCAAACTTCCCGGAACATTTATAAGCGATATTGGTATCAAATGAAGGGTGTTGAGCAGGGATTTTACACAGAGATGAACTCATTGTGATTCCTAAGTCGGGTACCTAGGTTTGTGTCAGAACGTGGACCCGGATGACACGGGGATATTTCTCACTAATATTGGTATCAAATGAAAGAAGTTGATCAGAACGATATAAAAGATCCGTACCCATTATGATTCCTGATCAAGTCCCCAGATGTGGTTCAAAACGTAGACCCAGATGACCACGAAATATTTCCCAGCGATATTGGTATCAAATGAAGGGCGTTGCGCTGAGATTCTACATAGGTATAAACTCATTATTCCTAGGTCTGGTCCCCAGATGTGGGGCAATACGTGGGCCCGGATGCTGTTAAGTAATACTAATATAAAATGAAAAGTGTTGAGCAGGGCTGCAAAATAGAGCTTTTTCATAGTGATTCTTAGACCCGGTACTCAATTATGGGTAAAAGAGTGGACCCGGATACCACGGAATGTTTTTAAGCAGCGATGGTATTAGAAGCTATGTTATGCTAAACCCGGTTCCCTAGGGAAAGGGAAAGTGGAAGGTAATGGGAATGGGAAAGGTAATGGGAATGGGAAAGGCAAAGGGACGGAAAAGGAGAGAAAGAATATAATGTAAATGGAACGAAGAGGATAGGGAGAGAGACAGTAAGACAGGGAATGAAAGAGGTAATAAGAGGGGGACGAAAGGGAGGGAGACAGAAAAGTATAAGTAAGGGAGAGCGGTACGATAAGGGAAAGGGAAGCGGAAATGTGACGGGAAAGGAAGACAAACACGGAAGCGGAAATGAAAGGAAAGGCAAAGATAAATGAAAAGAGAAAAAGAAGGGGAGTAGTAGAGGGAAAGGGAGTGCGAGATTAATACGAAGCAAAAAAGGAATAAGGACATGAAGAGGGCAAACTGTTGAAAATATCAATTTTTTCCTTCACTTTTTTTTAAAGTTATCCGAATTTCGATGAGGGGTGCAGCCTGAGGAAAGCTCGGTTTCTAGCTACTTCCAACTTATTTTAAAGTGTGTAATTTTTCGCTTCTCATACCTATAATAGGAAGTGGGCAAAGCAAAGCTTGGTCGGGTGCAGCTAGTTATTAAATAAAATTTCAGTACATTGAATCTCCTTGCACTTATTTCGCTCCAAGTACTAAAGCTTTGTTCACTTATTTTGCAAAGAAAAGGCCAGTAGCTTAGCTAAAATAAGCCCGTTTTGTATAATATTGTTGCATAAATTTAAAAATCAAAGTTAAATTACATTAAATTTGTAATATTTCTAAAAATAATCAAAATTTCTATTGCCTCCGACACACAAAAGCTGACGGACAAAATCGCTCCGATTAACTGTCAAAAATGCGATCCATCGTAAACCAGAATACCGATTTTACGAACTTCGAAAAAATCTGACGTTCATCGGGCGTCAATCGAATTGCAGAATGCCATTTGATGCGATTCACGTCCGATGAATGTGAATCGTAATCCGGAATAGAGGTGTAAATTTATATATAAAAGTGGGCGTGGCCGTCAACCGATTTTGGAAATTTTTCGTCCAAACATTTGCCTAAGTAAGTATATCAAGCGTACCGAATTTCATCGATATATCTTTAACGGTTTCTGAGTTATGACTCATAAAACTTTCAATGTTTGCCCCTTAATAAGTAGGCGTGGCACCGCCCATTTTCCAAAATTTTTGTGCTTTTTGTTTTGTGTCCATAGTTGGACTCATGCGACAAAATTTCAATGATATATCTTTATATTTGGCAGAGATATGGCTTAAAATGTTTTTATTAGGTCACTTTATAATATACATATATAAAAGTGGGCGTGGCCGTCAACCGATTTTAACTATTTTCCGTCCAAACGTTTGCCTAAGTAAGAACATCACGCGTACCAAATTTGATCGATATATGTTCAATGGTTTCTGAGTTATGACTTAAAACTTTCAAGGTTTGGCCCTTAATAAGTGGGCGTGGCACCGCCCATTTTCCAAAATTTCATCAAATTTCTTCCTAGGGGCCTGAGCTCAACATGTGGGTAAAATTTCATCGCTCCAGCTATATTAGTGACTGAGATACCAAATTTCCGATTTTTTCTATATAGGAAAAGTGGGCGTGGTCATGGTCCGATTTCGCCCATTTTCAATACCAACCGTCCCAGTCTCGATACCAACTTGCATTTCAAATTTCATCGAAATATCTCAATTTTTGCACGAGTTAGTGTTTACAGACGGACGGACAGACGGACGGACGGACGGACATGGCTCAATCGATTTCTCTTTTCACCCTGATCATTTTGATATATATAAGTCTATATCTATCTCGATTATTTCATTCTGTTACAATCCACCGTTATGTGATTAAAACTATAATACTCTGTGTACTAGTACAGCTGAGTATAAAAAGAGTAGAACAAGCGCAGGTGAAGCTACATGTTGCAGTTAAAAAGCGGATGGAGAGAGTATGAATTAAAAAATGCAAAAAAAATATTTTTAGATAACATATTTTCCAGTGTTATATTAAACGCGAAAGTATTTGATCTAACAGTTTCCGTTGTTGACTTAAATACACAATCATCATACAACAACGACAATGGAACTAAAAATTAAAAATAGATAATAGTTAAAAAAAAAAACAAAAAAAACACGCTTAAATGATAAAAATTGAACTAAAAAGTGAGAAATACAGTAGAATCGCACAAAAGTTAACCAAATGGTCCCAAGGGCATTTAACTTTTCCGAAATATTAACTTTTCCAGGTGGTTTTTAAATTTGATAGAATACGGTAATAAACATAATTTTTGGGATATAACATATCAAATTTATTTGAATATCTCAGTTTTAATCATTACAAAGCAGAAACTTAGATTTAATTTACATAAATAAAATTTGCTAGCCATCCATCACATGCATAAAAATTTTTTCCAGGGTACATTTTGGCAAACTCAAGCTTAGCTCTTGATTTTAAAATTGGACCACTAATTGCACAATTGCGTTGCCTTTGGTTCAAAAACCATTTATACAAAGTTGCCTCGAGAACGTGATATTCCGACTTGTGCAAAGTTTTCTTGGTTGCCAATTCCAGTGTGCTTGCCACTGCCTCCAAAATTTCATATCTTTTTTCTTTATTTTTGAGATGGCCACTTTAGATACACTATAATCTAATGCCAAGCGGTTTCCGTGAATACTTTCATCAAGTTTTCTTAAAATATCAGCTTTTTGATGTAAATTCAATCTAATTTGCGATGATTTATTCCGCTTTGTTGCCATTTTTAACACACAAACTATGTTTACACTACTCAATAGTTCAAACGGTTAACTACATTTATACATCGCGACACCGACAATAATTTTTTACACAGAAATTCGAGGAATACACGCAAATTCCGGGAATACATAGAGACAAGGGGAATGAGCTTCTTTTTGCTGAGAAATAAACGATTGGATTTGAAAAAAAATCGATAAGCTCAGAAAAGTTAGCCAAGAGTTAACTTTTTAGAGCCGTACGTGGACGCTCAAATTTGGTTAACTTACCCGAAGGTTTAACTTTCTCGCGAGTTAACTTTTGTGCGATTCTACTGTATTTGTTTTTAGAAAATGAGCAAAATAGGGAAAAGCGTGGGGTAGTCACTATATCAATAGAGATGGCAACAATAACCGGAAAAACGATTATAATCGGTTAATTTCATACGTTTAATGGTTAAAATATATCGGGTTTTTCCTTTTGATTATTTTTTCGATTAACCTTTTACTTCTCAAGTCGAAAATAATCGAAAGGAAATAATCGAAGTTGAAAATTTCCGCCCTTTCATCCGAGTCCGAATTCGGTGAGATATCCAAAAACCGCAATAAATGTTCCCTCCAGCCAGCGTTGCGGAATTGACGATTTTATCGTCATTCTGACGATTTTATCGTCATTTTGAATATTTTTCTAAGCAATTACGATTTGACGATTTTTCCTAATAAATTACGATTTTATCGTTTAATATTTACTTTTTTTTAAACAAAGTGGCATTAATAAAAATTTAAACCATCTCAGTTCAATAATTAAATTTGCATGAAATAAATCCTTATATTTTGTAAATTATTTATGTTATGAATTAGTATTAATGAATTATTGATGATGTGATTTTTTTATATTATACTAGCATACCCGGCCCAGCTTCGCATTGGCTTTCAGTTATCAACAGTCATCATCATCTTAGTGATTTGATTTTCAAAATAAAAGATACTTTTATTTTGTGATCTGATTCGCCTCCTTGATAAAACATACCTTGTATTACTGGAGAGGTTTCTATTTTCAAAAAATGAAATACACGATATTCTTTGATTTGACTGAAAATCAAATCACAAATAAAAAGTTGTCTGGATTTGGATGAAGGACGAAATCAGAAATATAATTGATTCATTATATGAAATCAAAAAGGATTTGACTCACGCAACGCTAAAATTCATGAATTTACTGCGGTGTCGCTGTTGTGTTCTATTTCTATTTACAGCAAAATATCAGGACATATTTGAAATCCTCTAACGGCCTTATTCCGCGGGGTAACATAAGCCGTATTCGATTGGGCAAGAGTTATGCCTCAGACACACATGTGGTAGAAATATTATAATATCAATACTATGATTTGGCTTTACTATGAAAATTTTCAATTAAACTACAATATGAGAGTGACACATATCGTTACCTTAATTCACAAAGGCCCTTATTGACATTTTTTTCGAAACTGCGTTTTTCGCAGATTGTAGTAGGATATATTAAAATACACCTTCCCTCAAAATTTGATAGCGATAGTTACAAAAGTAACGAAGTTATACGACTTTTTAAAAAGCCCTATCTGCATATGCTGAAAATCTATAAATTAAAAGGCCCTAACTACATTTGCTACAATATGCAGTAGTACAAGGTGAAAATGTTTGGCAGGCTTTGTGTTATAAATTTTGGACTCCATGCATGCTTAGATGGTCGTTTTTACCAAAATCGTAACACTGTGTTATCAAATGCATTGCTAAACTTTTGTATGGAAAATAATGTAACTATAGAACATAAATATTTAGTAAAAGGACAAACACAAATGGAATGCGAGGCTACACATTCTCTTATTGAAAGAAAAATTTCTAAAAAATAAATAAACTTACCATCTCAACTTGTACAACTTATCCGCGAGGCTCGAAAAAATCCTAGTTCACCACCTAGAGCATAGCTTTTTTTTTTGAATTTTGAAAATATTCCGAAAATGTACTCAACAATTCGACCTGGTATGTAATATGTATATTCCTAGTACGTTAAACATATCTAAAATTATATTATGGTGTTTCCTTTTCAGGAAGAATGTCAGGAGACTCCACAGTCAACATGCTTCGTGCCTTAGGATATGATACTTTGGGACAAATATTTTATAAAACTGATATAACATCTGAGTACCAGCCTCTACCTCAGAGAGCCAGCAAAAATTTTGAAATAGTAAAGCCCAGCTTATTATTGATTATGTAATAAAAAAAAAAAGAAATGGGAAAATCTATAGGATCTAAAAATATCATTACCTAAAGATTGCCATTCTTTTTATGAAAACTTGCCCTTTAAAAATTAATGAAATTTTCCTATATTATGTATGTATGTATGTGTAATTTTACGATATATGATGTATATATATATTTACAGTCTGAAATGTTATTTATAATGCGCTTTGAAGTTATTGGAATCAATTGCAGCTAAAAATTTGAATAAATATTCAAACCACAAAAAGCCCTAACTACAGTTTTTTTTCTAAATTCGTAGTGTAAAAAAGCCCTATCTGACACAAAATTGCCAAAATCCAATCTATCTAAAAATTTTCTTCAAGCTCTACTTCAGGGCCTTGTTTGTGCAGAAACTGCATTTTTACAAACTCACAAAAGTCTTTTATTTTCATTTTAACACGTTTTTTGGCTCTGCTGTAAAAAAATTATTTTGTCAGTTAGGGCCTTTGTGAATTAAGGCAACGATATGTGGTATAAATCGCAATATTTCTACTATACTACGATATGTGTCTCTAGCATTAGAGACTTGCGAAAAAAAACAACCACTGGTATAAAAACAAGTGAAAAATAAACGACCGTTCGTTAAAGTAAAGGAATTGGAATAAAGTTGTGTTTATTCGATGAAATTTCTTCAACTTTTTATCGATAGATGTCTCCCCTATCTTCGAACACCGTTCGTTAAAGTACGTACAAAGAACGTGTATTGTAGAATATACGTTCTTTGGTACGGAATTGGAAAAAATTTTCTAATGAACGGTATTGCGTTGAATTCGAAGATAGGGGAGACATCTATTGACAAAAATTTGAAACCATTTCACTTATTCACCATAAGAAAAATTGGCATAATCAGTAAAGATAATTGGCATAATCAGTAAAGATCAGTTTAATGAGTAGCTGGCATACTCTCTAAAGGTCTCTTAAAGTCTCTAACATTTTGTATGGAAACTGTCAGCCAAGAGAGCAGAATCGAGTATATGCGAGCAGAGAAGTGCCCAATAAAACACTCCTATAATTTACTTTAACGCTAAAGTGAAGACTTGACTTTTGAACACCCTTCTCGTATTCTAGCAGCAGGAAAATTATATTACCACCTCAATAAGTGATAACAATTTTTTACCATTTTGAGTCCGATTCCTTTCCGTTCGTATGGAATTGCTTTGATAGCGTTACCATTTGTTCGAGAATACCGATTGAGGAGATGGTAAAACTTTTCAGCAAAGTAAATTACCAGTAAAAGAATATTGAAGTAAAGCTCAGAATCGAGCTGTAAGTGGTGTTTCTTACATAGATACTAGAAGGCTGCACGAATGGATTCGAAACGGCCAACAAAATATTCGCGGCCGTCCAATTACAGTACCTACTTGTTTCTGTCGTTTTAGAATAAACGCAAGTAGAGAACAACCATAAACAGAACCAATAAAATTACTTATTCGTAGCGACAATTACATGACCCTAAAAAGGTTCTGCAAATAGTGTACACTACTTGCGAATACTTCGAATATAATCGAAATATATGTATGTATGTAGGGTAACTATGCCGGTATACTATGCCCCCCCAGTAACCGGACACTTTTGTCTTTTACCGCTTAAAATAAGAAAACTGTTTATTTTTTCTTAATTTTGAAAACTGCAATCGAATTAGCCATTAATTTTAAACAAATTCGCCACTTGGTTTTCGTTTTATTTTCAAAAGAAATCCTTGTGCCATCACATTTAGTTTGCGTGTATGAAGTGAAGTGTGAAAACGTGTGACTTCTTATTTTTTTCATAGTGGCGCTTCATTTCTTTCAAGTAAGTTTTTATTAAAATTTATTGACAAAAGGGTCTCAAAAGGCTGTTTTCATGCACAATAATGATAAAAATACGTAAAAACAGCATAAAATCATTAGAAAATATTACATATTTTACAGTGGCGGACCTAGCATAAATTGTCTGGGCAAGCCCATGTATGTGTGAAGCATAAACATTAGCCACTTACGTAATTTTCTTTGCTGTATTACACAGGTCGACAAAATTTCAACAAATTTTTGTTACAGAAATAAAATTATACTTTTCTAAAGGATCTCGGTGCGCTGAATCCGAATCTGTAGTCAGATTTTCTGTAATATGTACAGATTTTTAGATATTCATGCCCAAATGGGCGAAAAACACGTTTTTTGTCTATATTCAGTCCTCAATATCTTTTAATTTACTTACTTCTTTCAAAAATTGATTAAAGCTTTGAAAGCTCGACCATTTCTCTTGAAGACAACGTTTTAATTTTTCGAATATCTAATTTAGTAATGTAGTAATATATGTTTTTGCACAATAAGGTATTTGTCGTCGAAAACAACGACAGCATTTGTAGCATGTTATAGGCGCAATCAAATTTTGTAGTTGCTCAGCAGAACAATTTTTTTACGAAGCCACTTACAACGTCCATAATATAATAAACTGCCTAAAAACTTGCTTCAAAATTTTTAATAATTTTTGTATGGAGAAAATATTGCAAAACTAATGAAGCTTAATATGCATTATTGAAAGTTACAAGAAAGATATCTGAAATGTTAAAACGGTTTCTTCAAGAGAAATGTCCGCGTTTTCAATAGCTTTAATCAATTTTTAAAAAAAGGAAGTAATTTAAAAGATATTGAGGAGTGAATATAGCCAAAAATCGCGTTTTTGGCCTCTTTATACTTGAATATCTCAAAAACTGTACGTATTAGCGAAAATCTGAGTTTAGATTCGTATTCAACGCACCGAAGTCCTTTAGAAAAGTAGAATTTTATTTCTGTAACAAAAACTTGTCGACCAGTGTTATCTAAAAGTCTGATTGCGTTCCGTCATTGACTTTGATCTAGAGCTCTCAATTTTTGTTTTTAACATTTGCGAGTAGCCCGAATAAATGCTTTTCAAATGCTCAAACACTCGTTTGTTTGCTTATTACCCGTATGTTTGTACGGGCATTTGAACAATTCGGTTATTTTGAAGTTTGTTTTTTTCTTTTGTTTATTATTATTTTTTTTCTTTACATGTAGGTAGTTTTTTTTATTTTTGTTTTTCCGATACACATTTTTTTGTTTGTAAGCTCAAATGCTCGAATGTTTGTACGGGAATTTGAACAACAAACGGGCTTCAAACAAAAACGATCAGATCGAATTGCTCGATACCCGGGTATCTAAAGCCCTAGTATTTACATTATTTTTAAATACGTCTTGGCCCATATCTAGGGGCCCGGCCTAGCCCTTACAATTAAAATTGTTCTATCTCGAAGTCTTCATCATTTGATGCCAATATCTCACAGAAACATTCGAGGACCATCTGGGTCCACGTTATGACCCATATCTGGAGACCCGGCCAAGGCATCACAGTTAAAAGAGTTCTATGTATGTTGGAGTCCTCATCAAGACCAATTGCTACCAATATCGCTCAGAAACATTCGAGGGTCAGCCGGGTCCACGTTTTGATTGATGACGCTAAACTTATAGGGAAATCTCACACAAAAGCGCAGAGGTATTTTTAATTTCCTTATACTGACCGAAATTTCAGCAGTAGCAAGTGTATTTGCTTATTATCTAATATCTAAAAAATGGGTGCTTTAGTGTTTGAAGAACTGAGGTCCAATTACCAAAAGTCGTGAAATGTTTGATTTTATTTGATTTTGATTTCCGTCGCTTTTTAAAATTATCTTGATATTGTGCCAATAGTCGCCAAAAATCACAATCAACGCTTTTATAATCTGGTATTTGATATTTATGTTTGCATGTACATGTACATGTAAGAAATTATGTACATAAGTATGTACATGCAAACGAAAATATCAAATATGCATGTGACTGTGAATACTGTTGAATGCCGAAGCCAGCTTCTCATCCCCATACAAATTTCATATGAAAAATAAAAAAGTGTTTTGCTAGTTTTTTTTTTTTCAATTTAAGTATGAAAATAAGCAATTGATTTCTCCTTAGAGAAAGCGAGAAAACAAGCTATGTTATTCTGTTTTGAAAGCCACGTAAAAGCTAATGTGTGGAAACGTTAAAGCATGCTCACTGTGTTGTGATTGGCTGTACAAACAAAATACACATTGTGAGGTGGATTGGTGGTGTATTTGCGCTATTTTCTTAGCATGCTTTTAGGCACCGGATGTACAGGGGGGGCTATATTATTGAGAACTTAAATAGTAAACGCATTTAGAACGTAAAATAACCAGATTTTAAAGAAATTTGTAAAATGAAATGAACGAAAATATGTACGCAAGCCGGGCTTCTCAGCTTGTATGAAGCGCCCGCCTCTGATATTTTAGTATATTCACCTGTCCGGTTACTGGAACGACAATTAGAGTGTTTTCCAATAACCGGACACGGTGCCCGGTTACTGGAAAGCGTTGAAAAACCTACGATGCCAGTAACCGGACACGCTTTTACTTTAGTATTATATTTAATAATATGTGTTAAAATTTCATTTATTTTCCGAATGAGTTATACAAATGTGAAGGAAAAGGAGCAGAATAAATAAAAACTTTAATAATAATAATACAATGGCGCTATTATAACTCTGACGAGTTTTATGGCCGAGCTTCTCTCCCAATTCGAGGTATGCTCCTTTTTGTTTTTCCTACTAATTGGGTGGACCTACAGTTTTATGCCGGCTCCGAACGGCGAATGCATTTTTTGTGAGAAGCTTTTTCATGGCAGAAATACACTCGGAGGGTATGCCGCCCACTGCCGAGAGGTGACCGCTGCTCTTAAAAAATCCAATAATTGGATTTTTACTAATTAGAAAAATTTTTTGGTGTTTTGCCCGGACGTGGTTTGAACCCGAGAGCTCTGGCATTGCAGGCGAGCACTCTACCCACTGCACCACAGCGGCCACTAATAAAAACTTTAGTTGGCGTTAAATGATATTCGGACAATGTTAGGTTTGGTATTAGTGGCTGCCACAGTTCGTGCAGTGCGAAGATCAGGATTTACATTTTGTGGAATAACATCCGAGGAATAAAGTGGGCAAGCAACTGATCCTGACGGAAACATAAGAAGATTTGTCGAAGGAAATAGTGGACAATATTTTCCACTTGCTACAGTGCAAACACATTTACT
Source organism: Urophora cardui (assembly GCA_960531455.1). Lineage (NCBI taxonomy): Eukaryota > Metazoa > Arthropoda > Insecta > Diptera > Tephritidae > Urophora > Urophora cardui. The sequence goes on along the minus strand of OY482672.1, from coordinate 89,916,380 downwards.
ATAATTAAGTACCTATTTTAGTAGGCCTCATGACGAGTTGTGATACCACGTGGATCTCTGGATTACACACCATGTAGACGGAGATTGGACGCCTATGAAAGTGAACCAACTTATTCGCTTCGTATGGGGTAAAATGTCAAATATTTTTATGTTTTCAAGCTGTTCCAGATATCCAAAGATGCATCTGTCGAGAAAGCGTACCTGGAGTAAGAGCGGGACAAGAGCTCTACGCCTTATACCTCCTCCTCATCCCTGCAGTTTCGACAGAAATTGTTGTTAAGGAGAACCATGTGCGTTCCATGGATACCCATGACGCAGTAGCCAGTAATTATACCAACTAGATGGCCAATGGTGGGGTGACTGAGAAGAAAGATATTCGAATAAAGTCGATGAGTATTCAGAAAGTCTTTTTTGACACTCCAAGGTCAACGATTCTAGATAAAATAGAAAGAAAGGTTGTAGATAATGCTTTACCTTCTACCACAATCCCTTCTGAAAAAAGATGGCCTCATTAGTACAGTACGAAAAGTTTTACATAACATTAAAAGAAAGACCTCATTGGATTTCAGAGCTTTCTAATTATTTAAAATAAAATAATTGAGACCGCGGCTGTCTTCGACCGGAAGTTATATGTAGATACTTTTCATGAATGGGAGAATTTACACACATGGTATGATTTCCATTAACTTGTAATGTCCCTTTTTGTGGGTTATGTATCCAAGGATTTACTACAGAAAATAGTTTTACGTCCTTAGCCGTTTAACTGGAGAATATATATATATTTATAATAATATACTGACGCGTATGTAATTGTAAGGTCTTAAGGCCGAGCTTTATTCCCAATTCGACCCGTTCTCCCTAATTTTAATTTTTGCTACTAAATGGGTGGCCCAACAGTTCCATTCCGGCACCGAACAGCGAATGCATTTCTTACGAAACCTATTTTATGGAAGAACCCGGAGAGTATGTCAACCAGTACCCAGATGTTACTGCTAGTTGTAAAAACTGCAATAATTAAGTTTTAATTAATTGAATTAAATTTTTGACATTTGTGCAGGCTGGGAGTTGAACTCATGACCCTTGGTATGGCAAGCGAGCACTCTACTACTACAAAACAGTAATAAATACATATGTATAAAATATATATGTACATATTTTCCCTTAAAGTATTTGAAATAAGTAAAGAATGGGCCAGGGTATGTTTTTCTTGTTATTGAAGCTTATTGTTTATTTATTTACTTTATATTAAAATTTAAATATCTTTTCTAATGCTTTTTCTAAAGTTTTTAAAATAAAAAATGGCAACAAAACTATAAATTTATGTTTTTTATAACGAAAAAATAAGTGTCCGGTTACTGGATCTTTACTGTCCGGTATCTGGCAAAAGTGTCCGGTTACTGGCATATTTCGACTTTTTTTACTATAATAATTTTTGTAAAAAAACTGACAGCTTTCTATGGAAATGGTTACCTTTATTAGATTCAGAATTAGTCAATACTCATTTATTAATATAGGGTTAGTCAATATTAGTAATAGACTGTAATTCAGAGGAGTTTGAAAACAAAAAATTAGTTAAGTGGTCGGTTACTGGCATAATCACCCTACATACATATTTTCATAAACACACATCCAGACGTTGTGTTCAGCAAAATTATGCCGCTAGTGTGAGTGTGTGTATGTGCATATGCATACACACTAGGGCGGGTCGATTGGTAGGGGCCAAAAAAAAATTAACAGGGACACATCGCAATTATAAAAATTTGGGTAATTTCAAGCTTTTTTGTCCAAGAAACCATATGTCTAAAATAAATTTCGAACCAGAGCTTTTTACGAACTACATATTTCCAACTGTTCTATATATTTTAAAATAACTCGGTACCAATACTTCGATTCTTTTGATTTTTTCGGCATTAGTTAGGAAACTTATTTGGCATAATAAGGTGGTTTTATGAAGGAAAAAAGTTCTCCCGAAATTCGTGGAACAACCCGATTTTCATGCGAATATAATACGGAAATCTATACCTAAAATTTTTCCTTAATATATTAAAATTTAGAGGCCGTGCAAATGCCTCCAAATTTCTTTCTCCTTTTATATCAGTGATGATACATAATTTTTTTCAAAGTCCTTAATGTACAAGAAAAGCATTTCTTATCATTAAAAAATGGAAAATATGTTTGTTGGGCTTTTATTTTTTGGTCCACCTTAATGCCATATGCACAATAAATAAACAAACAAACCAAAGAAGCAACAATGTTTTGCGAATACTTCATAACATGGTTATTATTATGTTCTATTCTATCGTGGCGAATAGTGTACACTAATCGCTCCAACAGAGCAAATAGAAATAGTATTTGTATTCCAAATGAAAAGTATGGGTTATATTCGTATCTGCATTGAAATTGTGCTGTGACTAATTGTACAATGCATAGAGTATTCGAAAATATAGAAGAGGCAAATGGTTTTGTGCAGAGGTCTAATAGATACATACCTACTTATGTATATCGTCGCTCCGGAAGAAGAAAGACGCATGCCAGTAAAAGGCGCATTAAAAATATGTCGGGGAAAAAAGACGCTTTGCAAAACATGTCGACGAAGATAGACGCATTATAAAATATTTCGACTAAGAAAGACGCATTAGCATTAATTTTGACATTAATATTGACAAAGCATTAATATTGACAAAGAAAAAAAAATCGAATACATCTTTCTTTCCTAAAAAAATATTTAAATGCGTCTTTCTTTATAGTAAAAAAAATAAAACATCTTTCTTTGTTATCAAAAAAAGTCTTTCTTTCGAAAAATATTATTAAGGCGTCTTTCTTTGAAAAAAAAAAAAAAAGTTTGCGTCTTTCTTCCTCATCAAAAAACTTTGCGTCTTTTTTCTTCTATAGCGACGATATATTTCCTCTATATGAATATAATTAATCTAGTAGCCCCGGAGCAAAATGAAATATATACATACATGGGCCTGTAGAGAATACTCGTATACATACATTGCATATTGGTCCCAAATCCAAAATTTTAGGCATAAACCCAATTTTTAAACTTTTAAGTGTTCAAAAATGGCATGCATTTTCCAATAGTACATATACTATTGCACCTAAAAACCAGTTTAATTCAATACATCTGGCTACCATTAGTTTCTCACAAGCCATCAAAGTCAGCTCTTTCGCCACAATAATATTAAAGTTTTTTCGTATTTTTTTTTGCTGTGAACTTTTTAATATTGGAAAATTAAGCTTGATTGAAAACAAGTGCACATTTTTATGGATAACGTAGGAAAAAGTAAGTAGAATTTACTCCTACCAAGTTTTTCCATGTTTCTAAGTGTATTAGGGTAGCTTTGAAGTGCTTTGCGAAAGGTATATTATGTTAAAAAAATTTATAATTTTTGTGTTTCGTAGACAAAAAGTTATATAACTACACAATTCTTCACAAAAGTAAAGACGCTATATTATTAAGTAAAGTGTATTTAATAAAGCCATGCAAAAATATTAGTGCCGTTTATTGCCGTTTTTTTAAAATTCTATATTTTTCCAGTGAACTTCTATCTCGGCAATTCCGCGCTAATATAGTATTATGTCGCTGTCTTAATCACAAAAAGTGAGTTGCGGACGTTACTTATTATACTATTTCGCAATCTGCTATGAAACACGCAAGTTTTAACGGGTCTTGAGTTAGAAAACCCTCAAAAAAGTATTTCGACACACCCTATTAGTGGCTAATTTTTTTCGAAATTTAAATTCGCTTATTTATTTGAAATTTACCTTAACATACATAAATATATAGAACTCAATATTCAATTACGCTAATTTTGACACCTTTGCGATATAGTATCTCAAAAGGAAATTTTTCTCATACCTGGAAGGGTCACCCTACTGGCAGTCACGGTGGGCGTGGTCTGATTGATCAGATATTTGCTATTTTTCTTCCATATGCCATTGCTATAGGATTTGTCAACTTTCAACTGCGTAGCTGTATTAGTGGAATTTATGCCAAAAAAATGGAATTGGGACCAATGTGCATTGATTGAATCATGCAGCAAATAGGTTTGTTCCATAACCGAATACTTGTGATTTGTTATACATACATTTTTTCTTAAAAAAGTTAAAACCTATACTGAGGTAAATGCCCTCGGAAGACGTATGAATAAAAAAAATCATATACAGGTTCCCAGTATTTTTTTTTTACATTCGTATAAATAGATAGTCATAACTCAAAACTTCCATTTACTTTTAAAATGTTATAATTCAAACAAATCTCATCTCCAGTAATATTTCACGGGGGTTGCGTAATTTGGATTAGGGTGTCAGAGATAAAATTTATTTTTGATTTTAAATATATTTTAAGTCAAAGAGTGACTGCTGTGGTATAGTCTGTGAAAGGCTCGCCTGCCATAGAAGAGGTCTCGGGTTTTTTCCCAGTCCGGACAAACACAAAAAAAATTTAATTAATTAGAAATCAGAAATATGGGTCATTAAAATTGTTTGAGTAGTTTAAAAGTTTATCCCGCACAAAGAATGTTACATGAGATTTTTATATATATAGATGTTGATGTACGTAGATAGAGATATGTATGAATCTAAGGCCAGAGCACTCCAGAGGTTTTGGGTATGAAAAATTCGGTTACAGTTATACGTAAATAGACAAAAATAGGTATATACATATCTGAGGTCAAACATTAAAAATAATTTTCCAATTTTACTTTCTGTTGTAAAAGAAAAATGATTGTTCATAATATTAGGAAAATACTCACCTTTCCAGATATTGTAAATAAATTTAAAAATAAAGTGAAATTCAAAAAACCATTAGTAAAAGGTTCAAAGTTTCATTTCCAAGAAGAAATATTTAAATCGGTTGATCCGGTTTTGATTTAAGGCCGTATAAAGCTAATTTTGGTTGCTTTTTACACATTTTTACATAAATTTACGCTGTTTGAAAAATTTAAATAAAAACTATTTGACTACTCAATCGGAGCACAATTACATGTTACTACCAAATATTATCAAAATTGGTTCAGTAGTTTAAAAGTTTATCCCGCACAAGGAATGTTACATGAGATTTTTATATATATAGATAAGTAAGCGCAATGTTTAGATAAATGTGCACAGCTTTTTTTTTAAATATGATTTCATTTATATATGAATTTGTATGAAATCGTACCTCTTTAAAATTGTTTTTGGGAAAATGTTCCATTAAGAAACAATGCCCCGAAATACATAACTGACTATTTCAAGGGGGTAGACGGGCTCTCACATGACTTGGAACTGAAATCAAAAATTTCCGTAGGCTTGTAGTTTACAAGATATTTGTTGTTAAAATTTTAAAATTTACCAAAAAAAAAAACACGAAAATTAATAGGTCGCAATAAAAGCACGCATTAAAACGAGCAAATGCATATCCATATATGAAAGGCCGGCAATAAAAAGTGTTCATATTTTTTGGGCTTATAAAAGGGAGACTTATAAAAAAATCTGTAAAAAGGTGCCAAAAAAAAAAATTCCGTAAGAAGTGGACAAAAAATTTTTTTCCATAAAAAGTGTACAAACAAAAAAATTCCGTAAGAAGTGGATAAAGCATTTTTTCCGTAAAAAGGGGACATAGCGTTTTCTCTATAATAAGTAGGTGGACATATCATGTTGTTTAGAAAAGATTGGATGGATGTGCGTGTTAATTATTATAAAGTTAAGTGCATATAGATGATTTGTAATCATTATAATTTTTATTATAGTTATAATTAGGGCAACAGAAAATATGCCCTAAAAAATTCGTTTTTAGCGCTAAAAATATGTCCTTAAAAATATGATTTAAGCGCTAAATATATGCTCTTAAAACTTGGTTTAAGCACTGAAAATATGTCCTTAAAATTTTTGTTATATACTTAATAAAAAGATATACATATCTACGGCATAGTAGGTTGTGTGCTCACTTTTCATGCAAGAGGTTCCAGGTTCAAACCCTGGCCCGGACAAATATCAAAAATTAGTTTTAAATAAAATTGAAATAGGTACAAAAGCGAAATCAAAAATTCACATTTTATTAAATTACAATACTTTTTGTAACAGAAAATTATTTTTATTAAAGGTACATTTTATAGGTACAAAAGACGAAATAAAAAAATTCACATTTGCGAAACACATCTTCGTTACCAACAGAAAAATATATTTTTACATACGAAAATATATATAAGTACATACATATATATACATATTTATGTGCATGAATTTTAAATTTTAATGTGTTGATGGCAATCAAAATTCCAGTGCAAAACTTGCATACTTATTTATTCAAATTGCTATTGCTGTAAACTACAAAATTTTGTGATACATTTTCAAATAGGAAACTATGTCGATTGTCGCGGTAAAAGTTTTTAAACGTAGAAAAAGATCTTTCCACGTCAACTGAAGTTATCGGGGCGTATTTAAAAGCAAGAATTTCAGTCACGTGTAGCGTTCAAACATTGACGACTGGTTGTTTGTTTGAGAAAGTTGAGAAGATATATTTTTCAGAATCGTAAACCCAGTATTTATACTCAGCTGTACTAGTACACAGTGTATTATAGTTTTAATCACATAACGGTGGATTGTAACACCATAAAATAATCGAGATAGATATAGACTTATATATATCAAAATTATCAGGGTGAAAAGAGAAATCGATTGAGCCATGTCCGTCCGTCCGTCCGTCTGTCCGTCCGTCCGTCGGTCTGTAAACACTCTAACTCGCGCAAAAATTGAGACATTTTGATGAAATTTGAAATGCAAGTTGGTATCGAGACTGGGACGGTTGGTATTGAAAATGGGAGAAATCGGACCATGACCACGCCCACTTTTCCTGTATAGAAAAAATCGGAAATTTGGTATCTCAGTCACTAATATAGCTGGAGCGATGAAATTTTACCCACGTGTTGAGCTCAGGCCCCTATGAATAAATTTGATGAAATTTTGGAAAATGGGCGGTGCCACGCCCACTTATTAAGGGTCAAACATTGAAAGTTTTATGAGTCATAACTCAGAAACGAGTGAAGGTATATCGATGAGATTTGGTACGCGTGATATACTTACTTAGGCAAATGTTTGGACGAAAAATTGCCAAAATCGGTCGACGACAACGCCCACTTTTATATATGTGTATTATGAAGTGGCCCAATAAAAACATTTTAAGCGATATCTTTGTCAAATATAAAGATAACTCATTGAAAGTTTGTGGCATGAGTTCCACAATAGACCGGAAATAAAAAATAGAAAAATTTTGGGAAAATGGGCGTGGCACCGCCTCTACGTATTCACACTACATCCGGCCCGACTAAATCGATTTAGTCGCAAGTGTGTATAGGCTCTAAACATTTTGCGATCCAGAATCGCGATCCATCAATACTCGATACTACACTGTCAATATGAATCGCGTTCCACGGATTTCATCAATATATATTGACCGTCTGACATACGCCTATATATGTAGATACACAGCTGATTCGTGTAGCACATTTGAATGAAGCATTGCGCATGGTACACTAATTTAGAGGTAGGCGCATGGGCGAATTCAGAAACTACTTTTTTTTATTTCCAAAGGTAAAGTGTAATGTCAAAATCCAAGCGAATTGTAATCATGGCCAATAGGAAGGAGCGAGTCCCAAGCGAATTCAGATTTTAACCACGGCGAAATATAATTTTGACATTACACTCTACCAATTACAACAACAAAATACATATGGATTTTCTGAATTCGACTCTGCGCCTACCTGGTATATCTGCCTTTGCATTGCGAAAATTATTAAATTCGCCTTGAACTTGTCAGACAAAGAGGAATGGCAAATAGTATACGTATATACAAATCAAAGTTGCCAGAGTAAAAAATGTAAATAAGAACAATTTTACGAGCGAGAAGGAAAAATATGAATTTATTTATTTATTTATTTATTTCATTCAAGTCATATGCATCAAGTCGATACTTACAGACTAACAGCAAAGAAATATTGTATTTAATTAAATAAGAAAAACAAGCTTAAACTTAAAACTAGAATATTGAATTCAGATAGTTGGTAAACATAATTTTCGAGGAAGAAAAGTCAAGAGAGATAGAACCCGAGATTTCATTGAATTCAGCTAATGCTCTTTCAATAGGGGCATTACTCGCATATTCTGTTTTGCAGAATTCCCCATAGAAAGGCCTGGCGCTGCGCAAAGACCTTTGCGGGACATTAAAACTTATCTGTGATAGCAGAACAGGACAATCGATAACACCATTCAAAATATTAAACACGAACGTAAGCGATAGCACAGATCTCCTCGATTCCAATGATTTTAGGTCTATTAAAAGCAGACGTGACTTATAAGACGGCAGGGGCTGCGTGAAATTCAGAGAACGTAAGCAGAATTTAATAAATACTTTTTGAACTCTTTCAATTCTATTAATTAAGTTAATATGATATGGCCTCCAGATAAAAACAGCGTATTCTAAATTAGAACGCACAAAAGACGTATATAAAAGTTTATGAGTATAGGGATCAGAAAACTTCGAGCACTGTCGCCTAAGAAAACCTAGCGCCGAATAGGATTTTGAAATAATATGATTGACATGACAATTAAAAGAAAAATTTGAGCTAAATATGACACCAAGGTCCTTGATTTCATCAACTTTTTTAAGTGCATTTCGATTAATCATATAAGAAGATGGGAAAGTGTTCCTACTTTTAGAAAACGATACGTGATGACATTTATTAATATTTAACAATAAACGCGAGCTTTGGCACCACTTAAATAAGTTGTCAACGTCTGATTGGAGTCGATTTACATCCTCTGAGCATCTAACCGCCGAGAAAATCTTAAGATCATCAGCATAAAGCAAAAATTTAGAATTAGTAATTTGTTCACTAACATCATTTATGAAAAGTAGGAAGAGTAGGGGTCCAAGTATACTCCCTTGAGGAACACCAGAGGACGCCATAAAGCAATTTGAGTTGTAACCATTGCAAGATACAACACACCGTCTCATAAATAAATACGATTTTATCCACTTAAGAAACACTGAGTGAAAACCCAAAGCAACTAGCTTACTGAGGAGTAAGCTATGCGATACTTTATCGAATGCCTTGGAAAAATCAGTGTAAATGCAGTCAACTTGAAAACCTTTTGAAAGAGCTGAGAGGCAATACTGACTAAAAACAGCCAGATTGGTTGTTGTAGACCGATTTGGGACAAAACCATGCTGATTAGGCGAAATTAAGCATTTAGTTGCAAAATAAATTTTATCTTTCACAACGGATTCGAAAAGTTTTGAGACCGTTGAAAGTTTTGATATAGGCCTATAATTAGATACATTATTTTTATTTCCACTTTTGTGGATTGGAGTAATGGTGGTGAGTTTCCACTCATCACAAAAGACACCAGAAGCCAAGGAAAGATTAAAAATAATTTTCAGCGGCAATATAAGCGCAGAGCATTTCTTTAAAAAGTCAGCACAAATCCCGTCATTATCTGATTTCGTAGAAGATTTTAGCTTTAACAGGGCAGCGGAAATATCGTCGGACGTAAGTTGTAGGCTGCCGAAATTAAGTGACGTATTACTAATAGAATTAGTATTAGAGAAACCAGAACCATTATCAACATCGAAATTGGAGCTGAAAAACACGGCGAATAAATTTGCGACATCAGATGGCGTATAAGCAAATTGATCATTTAAAAATACTGCCGATGGAATACTAGAACTATTTTTCTTAGATTTGACAAAGTACCAGAATGACTTTGGATTAGCTTTTATATTTACTTCGGTACAAAGAATATAATTCCTATAAAGAAATTTGTTTAAGCAGTTGAATTTTTTGATGTAAAATCTGTATTTATCTAAAAAGACGTTAGAACCATGGGTGCGATATTTCTTATAGAATTTATTCCTAAGATTTTTAATTTTTTTCAATTCTGAATTATACCATGGCAGTTTATAGCGCTTAGTTTTCACAGTTGGAATAAAATTGTGGCAAAATGTAGAAATCGAATTTTTAAAAACAGAAAAAAAAAATGTATAGCAAAATATGCCAAAAATATGCAAATAAGTCAAGATATGCAAAAAAAAGCCTTTTGACCTAAATATGCGAAAATATGCCCTAACAAGTTAGGCTTATTCTCTTCGTCTTGAGCTAAAACGCCGACATATATTTATCATATGTAAATAGGACTGCAACAGAAAAATATGCATTTGCATATCTTCTGTTGCCCTAGTTATAATTATTATTAGAATATTGAATTAATTAAAAACTAAATTTAATTAATAAAAAAGAAAGTGGTTCATAATAAAATCAATTTTATACCTGTATTAGTGACGTATTTTTTGAGACTTGAGACGTGAACTCGCTTACAGAATACCAAATTGTCTCAAAATCAATCTCACCACGAAAAAGTCTCCATTAGTGACTTGAGACAGCTTACAGAATACTAGTATTATACTTTTTTATTCGTCATCACTCTCTCCGCTAGCCATTCCACCATCTATAGTATCTGGATCCTTCTGCAGATTCTTGTAGAACGGACGAAGTTGGGGGTCAATAAATTCAATTTATTCCATTAAAGCCTGAAACGCACCATACTACGCTATACTGTCGCGACATTTAAATTTTCGGTGAGACACTTTTGGGTATATCGCACTGCGTGACACTTCGCTGAACATTTTTTTTTTTTAAATTTATTTATCTAAAAACTTAATAATTTATTTGTCACTCACTAACAAAATTAACTTTTCTTCGTCCAACAACATTTTGCATTCATTGTATTTTGAAGTGCAGTTGGCTATACCGAACTATGCGACGGTATAACTGCATAAATTTCTATCGTCCGAGGAAGTTGCCTAGTTGGTCAACTTCGTCGCGTGGTGTCGCGCAGGTCACCTCAATTGCGGTGTAGTGCGGTTGCTTACATAAGAATACATGCAAAGAATATTTTATCGCGTCTTGCAGCGTCGCGTAGTGTAGTATGGTGCGGTTCTAGCTTAAATCGCTGAAGTTTGCATCAGGTATACATAGGTCTTTCAGAGGGAAAAAGTAGAGGAGTGTTAGCCATTTTAAATGCGTCATCAGATACGTTTTTCTTATTTATTTCAATTCTTTGCACTACTTTTAAATCATAGAAAGCAAAAATTGTCAATAATAATAATAATAATTCCCAACGGTTTACCCTCCATATCCCGCCCGACCGCCGCGAGGGGCGCAATCCGCATGACGCACGGATATATATTTTTTTAATTTGGCCAAGGTGTTGAGTGGCTGGAGTTTGTTAAACGTCGAGTTCTTATGCTGCTCAGCTACAGAATAGAAATTCATCAGCTGATTACACATACGTAAGTTTATATATACACTTAGAAGCAATTACATAGTTAACAATAAAATACATATTATCCTAAATTAGTAGAAGGAAACTATATCTAGTAGACAAATTGTTATTTGTTAAGAATTGAAAGAAGAGTTTTCCTTATAATGGATAGAGAGTCAGAGATGTCAAAGTAGGTAGAGTATGTGTTAAAACTTTTGCATAGATATCGGAATGGCTCATTTAATTCAAAATTACTTAGTTTTACATTGTTTTAAAAATATGGGCTGGTAATGTCTTGATGGACGGGCAGGGATGTTTAAACTTATTTCAGAAAGAAGAAGTGGACTATTTATTGATCCCTTCAGCAGTTACGTTACGAATATTACACCCAGAGTTTCCCTACGACTAGCTAAAGTTGGAAGGTTAATAAGCTTTAAGCGACTAGTGTACGAGGGAAGATTGCAATGAGGGTTCCAATTCAAATTTCTTAATGCAAAAAGTAAAAATTGTTTTTGAATCGATTAAAGTCGATCAGAATGAATTTTGTAACTCGGATTCCAGATTATAGATGCGTATTCTAGTGTCGGTCTTACTAAGGTTGTGAAAAGGGCTTTAGTTACGTAGGGGTCACTAAATTCCTTAGACCAACGTTTTACAAACGCTAGAACACTTTTAGCTTTATTCATCATGACGTTGATGTGAAGGTTGAAATTAAGTTTATAATCGAATCTTACACCTAAGTCGACAAACTCATAAACTCGCTCCAGATCATGATTATTAATGGCGTAAGCTATGGGTTCGATATTACTCCGCGAAAAGCACATAAATTTACATTTATTTAGATTTAGTGGCATAAGATTTATATTGCACCACGTAACCAAACCGTTTAAATCATTTTGAAGGAGCGATCTTTCCTCCGCTGAGGTGTAGGACCTGAAAAGTTTCACATCATCTGCGTACATTAAAACTTTAGAATAATTTATAGCACATGAGATGTCATTAATGAACAACAAGAACAGAGTCGGTCCGAGATGGCTGCCCTGCGGAACCCCAGAGGACACATAAATACTAAATGAATAGGCATTCTTATAAACAACTCTTTGTGTTCTGTTAGAAATGTAAGAAGAAATCCAGTTTAGGAGGATAGGTTGAAAACCCAGTAGTTGAAGCTTGTGGATAAGTAAATTGTGATTAACCTTGTCAAAGGCTTTACTAAAGTCAGTATAAATAACATCCGTTTTAGCATTTTCCCTAAACCCATTAGAAACACCTGTTGTAAATTCCAGAAGGTTAGTTATGGTTGATTTACCCCTACAGAAACCATGCTGAGAGTTCACAATCAATGACTCAATCGAGTTTTTTATCTGGTTACTAATAATCGACTCAAACAGTTTTGGGATAACAGACAATTTTGCTATGCCTCGATAATTTTCAATTGAAGATCTAATACCGCTTTTATGTAAAGGAATAATGAAGGATTCTTTCCAAGCAATAGGAAAAATGCCAAATTTCAATGACAAGTTGAATAGCTTTGATAAAGGTAGATAAATATGATCCGCACATTTTTTAAGGAAACATGCGGGGATCATATCCGGACCATAACTAAAAGACTCTTTCAGTGATTTAAGGTGATATAAAACTTCATCTGAATTTATATAGGCAACATTAATTGTATTATTTTGAGAAAGATGGTACGGGTATATGCTGAAATTTAAGTTATCTTTGGAATAATTAGATTCGAAAAATTGGAAATGCTTTGATTATCACTAGACACACAATCCCGAAAACTCATAGACAGTGGCGCACACAGAAAAATATTTTGGGGGGGGGGGGGGGTTTACAAAAAAAAAATACTTAAAACTCGTCCAGACAATTTTTACTTAAATCTATTTATGTTTGGGACATTATAAGGTAGAATAGATATTAATAGGAAAAAAGGAAAATATGTAGGTAATAAGTGGAAAAGCAAAAGAGTATATACCACAATCTACACAATTACACTATAAAAGTTTGAAGCGAGCAGTTTAAGTGCCACTGTATGACATTTAATAAACAACGCAAACAGCTGTGGTAAAAGAAAAGAGAAAACTAGATTGCACTGAAAAAACGAATGCGCGCACAAGAGCAAATCTATACTAATTATATAAAATTGATTGTATGGAAAATGTATGTAACGCTATAACTCAAAAAGTACTGGACCGATTTTAATAATTCTTTTTTTAAAATGTCACAAATGGTAAATTCTCGACAACCATGTACTTTTTTTTGCGCATTTCTTAGACTTTAATACCTTTTTCCCGGTTTTAAATTTCGAAAAACTCAAAAAAGCGCAAGCATAGACAGATTCGTTTGGTCATTTGCCGTGTTCAGTGGAGGCGTCGCAGTCGTGCCAGGCAGCGCAGCGTAGGCGACTCATATGTTTGTTTTTGCACGGTTTGTGGTTTGTCTCGGTGGCAATCAAAAACCTGTTTATGCATGCATACTATGCTATAACTCAAGAACGCCTGCACTTACTCCTGCGATATTGGCATCAAATGAAAGGTGTTGAACAGGACTTCAACACACAGTTCTTTTCATTGTGATGTCTAGACATCCTCCCCAGGTATGGGCTAAAATGTGGACCCGGATTACGCCGGAATGTGGTTGAACGATATTGGTATGAAATTTAAGGTATTGAGCAGGGCTTTAATACATAACTATTTTCATTGTGATTTCCATGACGGGTCTTCTGATATGGGTCAAAACGTGGAACCGGATGGCCCGGAATGTGTCTGAGCGATATTGGTATCGAATGGAAGGTCTTGATCTGCACTTCAACATAGAGCTATTTTAATAGTGATGCCTAGGCCGGGTCTCCAGATAAGGGCTAACAGGTGGACCGGATGACCCTCGAATATTTCTGAGCGATATTGCTACCAAATGAAAGGTCTTGATGAGGACTTCGACGTAGAATTATGTTATTTCTGATGCCTGGGCCGGGTCCCCAAATATGGGTCAAAATGTGACCCCGGATTACCCGGAATGTTTCGGAGGAATATTGGTATGAAATGAAAGGTTTTGAACAAGGATTGTACATGGAGTTCTATTCATAATATTTCCTAGACCGGGTCCCCAGATATTGGTCAACATGCGGACCCGGATGTTTTTGAGCGATATTGGTATCAAATGAAAAGTGTTGAGAACGGCTTCAACATAGAGCTGTAGTGATGGCTAGACAAAGTCATCAATTGGAACCAGATAAGCCCGGAATAACTTAACTTAACTTAACTTAAATTAACTCGGCTTGATTTGGCTTGACTTGACTTGACTTGATTTGATTTGACTTGATTTGAGATGAGTTGACTTGACTTGACTTGACTTGAATTGACGGGACTTGATTTGAATTGACTTGACTTGAATTGACTTGAGTGTTAACTTGACTTGACTTGAATTGACTTGAGTTGACTTGACTTTGGTTAACTATTATTCCTCATTGCGAAGCAACGGGTATTTGCTAGTGATAAAATAAAATTTAAGCACTCGAATGCAACAATAACACTATGCAAAATGCAAATAAGAAATGCACGCACAAAAGCAAATGACAAAGAAAAATTAAGCCACTCAAAAATGCATCAACAAAACTATACAAATGCCTTGGCAAATAAAATAAAATATAACTTTGTTTAAGTTTTAAAATATTGACAAAACTGAGGTAAAAATATCACTATTATACGTAAAAACTTTAGTTTAACTTTTATTTTTAACTTTTATTAAAGAATTTTGTTTAAAATTTAATTTTAAATTAGAAAGATCACAGAACAATACAAATTTGGACTGCACAGCTTGAATTTTTTTTTGTACACTTTTTACAGATTTTTTTTATAAGACTCCCTTTTATAAACCCAAAAAATAAGTACACTTTTTACTGCCGGCCTTTCATAGGTGTGTTGAACAACATTTTGCGTTGGCGGACTTCGGCAGCGCTTTAAAAACAACAACCATCACCCGACACAATTCTCTTTCTGCAGTAATATCTATGGACCCATCCAAACTTAACAACAATTATCTAGTAAACTGTAAACTTCCGGCAAGTTTTGAGATATCTGATTTGGTAATGGAGGTTCTATTTACAGTACTAAGCTGATTTACACCAAAATAACCGTTTTCGTTTTGACAAAGTTAAAGTACCGAATGTGTCGATCGTCATTAACCATTAGTAAACACGTATGCATGTATAGAATATGCAGAAGCAAGGCTGATCAATGCAGGTTAATTTACTAAACAGCCGATTATTAATTTTTTTCTACTTTTTTATTTATATTGTGGTGCTGATATTAATTCTGAGCATGGCGTCGTTTAACACGCCGGGAAAAAAGTTACATTAAGGTAGTATAAACTAAATACTGGATGGAAGTGACCCCAATGGCGCACATAGGGTTAATAAAATTATAAAGTAGAAACCCTCCTCTCAAGCCAAAGAGATTGGTGTATTATACTTAGGGATCGGACCATAAATATCGAAGATATGAAGAAATTAATTTAGCGACATCTAGCGGAGTCCAATTTTTTCTAGAAACGTTTTCGAAAGAGAAATCATATGGGGAGGCGTACGGTGGACTTTTTTTTTGTCCATATAGGTATATGTAGGCAAACATATAATATTTATTTATAAATTAATAACAATTAAATTGTTTTTTTTTTTCTTTTTACCAATGTTGATTTTTCATTATTATAATAAAAACGAACACACATATGTATGCATATAGTACGAGTATATATACAAAATTTGCTTATTTGACCTCTTGGAGTACTGCGTTTTAATTTATCAATAATTGTAATCGAAAAACGATTACAATCGGTTAGGTCCCTACAATTATTTGCGATTAATAATCGAACGCTTTCGATTAACCTAAAAAGCCGTTAATCGGTTATTTAATTTTTTTTGCCATCCCTATTTATCAGTTCATAAAAATATTCGATTACAATTAGCAAAAAAATAGTTGCGAAATATGTGTACGATTCATAAAATCTTCAAAAAATTAAAAAAAAATTACAAAAAAACATCGGTTTTAAATATTACATGGCAAATCCTGTAGGTACCCCACGGTTCTCTTTATATAGTATTTATATATTTTGTTCATCGGTTTCTTTCTACATTAAAAAAAGATATTTCTCACTTTTAGTTCGACTTTTCTCATTAAAGGGTGTTTTTTAGTATTTTAAACTATTATTTATTAACTTTTGGTACCGATCGGAGATGGTTAAGGGCTGTAGCACAGGGGTCGAAGTTTCCCAATGTACCTACATATGTACAATACAAAGCTATGTAAAGTAGTGAGTGGACATATAATTTGTACAAATTATATGTTGATAACTTCTGGACAAAAATAAATATCAAAAAACTACAAATGCAGAAATTTGGGCAATGGATAGTGTTAATAAAAGTGGATAGTGTTAATAAAATATACAATAAAAAATTTCAAAAAAAAAATCACAACCGTTTTATATGCGCAGCGACGATATTATAAAATTCGATTCACAGGTTAAGTGTTACAAGATTGTCAGTATTTTTTATAGCTATTATATTAATCATGGGTATGTGTTTGATTTTAAATACCGAGTCCTTTAAAAAGGCGTTAATTGTTTCTGGATTATTAGTTGCTATTGATTCTGCATCAGAACTCATTGAAAAGTCTTCGTCATAGAAATCATCAGGTATTTGATTGTCATCCTGCAAAAAAAGAAGGAACTATATTCAAAACCCATGGATAAAAATTTGATAAAATAAGCAAGAGCCTTTCATGAATGGGGAAATGAAACGATACATAGTCTATTTTCTTTAATTTATACTTCCAGTTCTGCTGGGGCTTTTCATTTCATTTCATGTATGGCTAAAAAAAATTTCATTAGTTTTTAATCATATGACTTATTTCAAATCTAGATTTGGATTTACTTAGTCCTAACAAGCTATACGCTTTTATCTAGGATTTCTAATCTTATTCCGTCTTATTATAGGCCTTTATTTGGGGGTTAAGTTTCCTGGTGAGTGAATCATACGTGCACTGAGGGAAAAAACAACGTATATCCAACAAAAACGACGTCAACTCAACAAAAAACAGTCATGATAGTCAGCCTACCTTGAAAATTGTTGCATCGACTATAATAATTGTTATTTTCCCATTTTAAAAATATTACAATGAAAACAACCGCATTTATATTTACGATGACTGCGACGATTGCCAATTTAACATATCATGTGAGTGGATAATGCATCAGGACATTGACAATTTAAACACATTCCATTATGAAAGAACAACTAAAATTTTAATTCAACGTTTTATTGGTCGATGCAAAGTAGGTATCGTAGTTATTTCAAAGTGAATATTATTTGAAACAACATCAAAATGTCAATTTGAAATTGTTGTGATGTTAGGTAAAAGCGCTTTGTTGGGTTAACAATGATACGTTGATGTAACGTAGCTATCGTAGTTACTTCAAAGTGAAGATTATTTGAAACAACATTAAAATGTCATTTGAAATTGTTGTGATGTTAGGTAAAATCGCTTTTATTGTTGGGTTAACAATGATACGTTCATATAACGAGCTTTCGTAGTTATTTCAAAGTGAAAATTATTTGAAACAAAATTGAATTGTCAATTTGAAGTTGTTATAATGTTAGGTGAAAGCTCTTTTATTGAAAGCCGTTTATTGGTTAATAAACGGCATTATTGACTAGGTTAATATGAAATATAAATCTATTTTCAATTTAAAAACGCAGTGTTTGTTGTAGAATTCATTGCTTTTTTTATTTAGATAAACACAAATGTAACGTACATTTTTGTTATTTTAATAGATTACACAGTCAACATATTAACAAAAATTTCACTCAACACGAACAAACCGATAGTAATAC
Source organism: Urophora cardui (assembly GCA_960531455.1). Classification (NCBI taxonomy): domain Eukaryota; kingdom Metazoa; phylum Arthropoda; class Insecta; order Diptera; family Tephritidae; genus Urophora; species Urophora cardui. Next base: position 89,898,187 of record OY482672.1, on the reverse strand, counting down.
ATAATAGTTTGGCTCAGATGTCAGTCTGTTTACCAAAAGGGTCGGCTTTATATTAAGGAAACACGGTTCGAGAAAAACAAAAGTCTTACCTGCCGGACGCTTATAGTTGAGGAGATATTCCTTGATAAAGTAATTTGTGTGTTGTAATTTTCCCGTTGGCGGTCTTTGGCTGCGCTTTAAAAAATAACCCTCAGCCGGTAATATCTATACCAACAACAATCTATACTACCAACAAATTACCAACAAATATCTCTTGAACTATAAGCCTCCGGCAAATTTTGATTTCGGTTTTGATATCTGTGAGAGCCCCCTGAAAAAGTCATTTTTCTCGGATCGTGGTTCTTTAATGTAAAGCCGACCCTTTTGTTAGGCCTTCTAGAATTAATTTAAAAAGCTCCACCAACGCATGCTCATTGACAGCAATCGCCAACACTTTAAATCCACCCAATAATATGCCACCAATCTGTATTAGTATGCCTTTCAGCTTTCCCTTGGCATCCGCAGCATGATTCTCCACCTCACTCATTGCCGGAACAAGATAGAAAATCCGAGGAAACTTTGTTATTTTGTAGAATATATAGCACACAGTTCCACTGTGACGCAAAACAAAAATTGGGAGTCGAGTTTGCTTTTTACGCACGCCGTTCAATTTCAGCTACAAATTGTATACACGTTTGCATTTGAAGTTTGTCAGATCAACAATACCCACTTTAAGTTGAAAATGTAGCCATATCGAATTAAAATTTCTCAACGTCAAATCGAGAATTAGTGCTGGAAGCGATATCGATATAATATCGATTCATCGATGTTTTTGAACTTTTTCGATATATTGATATTTTTTTTCCGATATTCGATATATCGACGGTCATGGATCCATCACTGATAAACGCTGAAAGAAGCTGGTAAAAGGCAGCATTGCCGTTTTGTGGATAATTCCCCAAATTTGGAGATTTTTTTAAAATTTGATTCCTATGTAGAAATTCCTGTGTTTAAAAGTAATGTAAATACGAACATTTTTTTTTAATGTTCATTGTAGAATTGCAAAATCAAGAAAAAACATTTTAAATTTAAAAATTTTTATTTCTATTTTAAGTAGAGCTCCAGATTTTTTTTGAACATTTTCGAGTAGCCCGAACAAATGTTGTTCGAATGCGCGAACAGTCGTTTGTTTGTTTATTACCCGTATGTTTGTACGGGCATTTAAACAATTCGGGCATTTTGAAGTTTGTTTTTTTCTTTTGTTTATTATTTTTTTTCTTCTTCATATGTAGTTGTTTTTATTTTTGTTTTTTCAATACACATTTTTTTGTTTGTAAGCTCGAATGCTCGAATGTTTGTACGGGCATTTGAACAACAAACGGGCTTCAAACAAAAACGATCAATTCGAACTGTTCGACACCCGGGTATCTAGAGCTCTAATTTTAAGCACTATGAGATTTTGAACCAAAAACATGTTTTTTTCCATTCATTTTTATTTTTAATTTAAACATTTTCTTTTTAAATCAAAAATACATTTTAATTCCAAAAATTTCATTTTTAATTTAAAAAATTTCATTTTTAAATTAAAATGACTTGGTTGAAAGCGTGCATTATAAAAATAAAAAATTTACTTTTGATTTATTTTCTCTGAGTGTAAAAGGTATTTATAATGCGTTATTAATTTGTCTATTTCAAACCTTTTAGTCTTTAACATGGTTTTTTAAATAACTTAAATGCGAAATATTTCAGTGAACCACTGTAATTGATACCTACTCTTTCTGGCTGGAACAGAATTTACCTTTTTTGTTTTTTTTTTTTGATTATTGAATTCCCTTTTCAAAAAAGATTTCTGTTGATAATAAATTGAAATATTTAGTTTAAATGTTTATTTAGTTAATTTTTAGAGTAATATAAATGACTGTCACTCTCGTTCAATTTAGGGCACAATAATGAATGCAGAAATTTCGAAAAATAAAGCTGGTATATATAGATATGTTAAATTAAGGTTTATATAAAGTAGAGCTCTCGATTTATTTTTTGAACATTTTCGAGTGCCCGAACAAATGCTGTTCAAATTCTCGAACACTTGTTTGTTTGTTTATTACCCGTATGTTTGCACGGGCATTTGAAGTTTGTATTTTTCGTTTGTTTATTTTTTTTGTTGTCTTCATATGTATTTTTTTATTTTTGTTTCCCTGGTACAAATTTTTTTGTCTGTAAGCTCGAATGTTTGTACGGGCATTTGAACAACAAACGAGCCTCAGACAAATTCGATCTTTTCGAATTGTTCGATACCAGGGTATCTAGAGCTGTAATATAAAGGTCGATATATCGATAATATCGATGTTTTTTCTCAAAAATATCGAAAATATCGATACTCGTAAACATCGATGTTTTTCCAGCACTATCGAGAATGCCCAATTTAAGCTGACAATGTAGCCACACCAGAGTAAAATTTCTGAACGTCACATCAACAATGCCAACTTTAAGTTGACAATGTAGCCATGACAAATTGGAAATGTTGATGTTGTAATGAAATTGCTTATATTGTTAGATTATTTTTAACTGCGAATTATTGCTAAATTGACTATTTTACATTTAAACTAACAGAAAAGTATTTACTTTAACATAAAAAAAGTGTGATTCAACAAGAAAATAGTCAACATTGAAAAATGTAACATTTTTACCGTTGGGAGTTATTTTTACAATTGCCTTTTTCCCTCAGTGTGATACCTCACCATGAATCAAGGCCCATTAGGCTCGAGACCGACCATATGTGGCGTTGTCACATCCTGCAAGAGGTGCCCCTGCTTTTACTGATAATCGCGGATCTAGAGAGGAAAACTCGATAAAACCCGTAATTCCGAGTGTTATTACCGTACCGTGCTTATGGGATGAATGGCACTACGTTAGTGTGTCTACATACGGTGGTCTCCGGATACCTGGCGCCCTCCGGTAGTAATTAGCCTTACTGGGATAATGGGGCTATGTCCCAGTGGACCTCCATTCCCCATCACTCGTGGGATTTATGAGCGAAACAAATGAAAACAAAACAACAACAACAACACATACCATTTGAGTTGAACAGCTCCAAAGTATTCCTACCACACCCATTTGAGTTGAACAGCTCCAAAGTATTCCTACCACACCCGAACAGGGGTTGAACAGCTCCAAAGTATTCCTACCACACCCGAACAGGGGTTGAACAGCCCCCATCAGGATGTGGACATGGAAATAGAAATTTCTTTGGAGGAGCAGAAACTTTTAGCCTCCCCTGAGAAAACACAACCGGCTTAAACTCGAGAGCGTGTGAGGTTATGTGGAGCCGCACGAAAGCGCCTCAAAAAGTTTCTGGCCGAGGGGATGAGTAAAGATGAAGCCATTGAGCGTGCTACGGCACCTCAAGGGTTGTCTCTACCAAATACGCTCAAACGTAGTCGAGCAGAAAGTGCCACTCCACGGGAGACAGCACCTAAGAAGTTGCAGAAGGCCGATAAAAGGAAAGATGCTGCATCCACTGTTGAGGTACTTGTGCCTCTCCAGGCGGATGTAGAACCAAAGATATTTCAGAAGGCTTGTGAAGGAAAAGGAGTTGCATCCACTGTTGAGGTATATGTGCCTCTCCAGGCGGATGTTGAAACTACGGCAACTTTTAGGGATGTCCTCAGTGGAACAAAACTGGGTATCATTCCCCATAACTACCCAGAAACAGTATGGTCTGCTAATGAACTCAGGCTATTGCAACACGCCATCCTAAAAGAGGTAAGGAAGCGAGATAATGGGACTGTAAAGCCCACTTTTGAGGCCTGCGTGCCTAAGGCGGGATGGATGCCGATAGTTTGCAATGATGCGGCAACTACGGAATGGTTAAAAGCCACGGCTACCAAATTAAAGCCATGGAAGGGAGCCAGAATAAAGGTGGTCGCTGATGAGGATATACCACGTCCCATCATCTTTGTGGGGTATTTTCCTGAGGTAGACAGTGCCTCTAATGAAGATGCTCTGCAAATTAATACAGGCGCAGAACGTTGGCCTTATGACGAAAAACTGGAGAGTACTCAAACGAGTGCGGAGATCAACTGTGGTTGAACTCACCATAGCGGCCGTCCAGTATCTGCGCTGTCAGTCTCTTAAGCCGAGCGATATCCTTCGATTTCTGGAGGAGCTCGGGCTGGACGAGATAATGTGATCAAGGAGAGGGTACAATAGACCTAGTGGTCGCAGTACAATCCTCAATATAATCTATCTATCTATCTATCTGCGCTGTCTATAAAACAACGGGGTAACCAGATAAGCTACGGTTTCAACAAAAAGATTAAGCTGTTACACAGGTCCAAAACAGTCCTTCCAAAGGTAGATCAAGGTGCCGGTGGTGGTGACTTAGAAGGACCGGAGGAACAGCCTTGCTGCTCGAAATCCGTGGTTGGCATGCCCGCGGCTGCAGTCGTGCAAGACACAATTGCTGTGGAGAAACTAACTTATCCACAATCGCCCAAATCAAACGTGGGACAACATATGCCAACGTTATCCGAGGTGCTGAAAGAGGCACAGAATGGCCAGCTGATCCAGGTATAAATATAAGGCCACCACTTCGTGGGGGTCAAAGGCCGGGAAGCAACAGGTCTGGGTATAGATCGGCTGAGGAAGCTGTCCTACAAAGGAACAACAGGGCGAAAAAGGTGGCGGCACGTGGCCGCAAAGACCACAAATAATGCCTCCTCTCCCACAAACAATCAGAGGCGGCTCAAGTGCCTCCAGCTGAACCTGCACCATGCAAAAGCTGCAACCACTACTGAAGGTTTTGGAGTAGCCTTCATCCAGGAGCCCTGGATTCTTCATAGCGCTATAAAAGGCCTAAACACTCCGGAAGGTAAGTAAACTTATGCCTCCTGTGATCGCCCAAGGGTGGCGATGCTAATAAGCAAAAAACTAACGTTTCTTCCACTTTTACAGTTTATGACTGCGGATCTGGTGGCAGTGTGGATTAAAATCCCAACACCCAGGGGGGAGCGCGAGGTAGTACTTGCATCGGCGTACCTCCCAGGTGACCAGGAAACAGCCCCGACGCCAGAAGTGCAAAAACTAGTGGAACTAGGTGTGACTGGAGCTCATACAGAATAGCTCTCACTGACTATAATAAAGAGTTGAGAAGATCCAAGAAGGTTACATGGAGAGATCACTGTGAAAGAATTGATAGCCTTCCAACAGCGGTACGCCTTCAAAAAGCCCTCACAAAGGATCACTCTAACTCTATCTGCACTCTTAAAAGACCAGATGGTAGCTATACACAGCAACCGGAAGAAACAAGTAGACTTCTACTTGAAACACATTTTCCGGGCTGCTTTGCAGGCTACTATCGATTACCAGCAGCGGAAGATTTAAGGCCTATGTTAGGGATAGAACAAAGCCTCGCCACTAAGCTCACCACAGTCAATCAAGTGCAATGGGCCATATCTACATTTAGCCCATACAAATCTCCAGGACCGGAATTGTAGTAACCTATTTATACTTCCATTTCCTAAAAAGGAATCCATGAATTATTTGAATCATTGTAAAAACAAAATTTTAAAAAATTTGTTCTCATTAGTTTTGTTTACAACGGAAACTGTTGGATCAAATACTTTTGCCTTCCAATCAACAACGGGGAGAAAATGGTTGCTAAAAATAAATTTTTTTTTGAATTTTTCTCTTCATCTTCTCTCCATCATTATTTTTTTTGTTGGTTTTCTCACAAAAAATTTTTTAAAGGCAAGCAAGTTTTTGAATCAACAACGCCCGTTTTTGAATAAATTGTTGGATCAAAAACTTTGCTGTAAAAACAAATACTTTTGCTGTTGAATCAAAGACGGAGATTCAACAGCCGAAAGTTGTTGGTTTAACTACGGGTATTTTTTTCAGAGTAGTGATAAAGATGCCTGCGAGAAAGTTCAGCAGAAATTAAAAGAGACTATGGGTAATGAATATGAAGCAAAGAAAACAAAGGACAAAAGTGAGATGAAAAATATGTTTAAGGTTGTTGGGTTGACAGAAAAGATAACTAACGACCGCCTTATCGAATGCTTAATAAAGCAAAATGATGTATGCTCCGGGAAAATGTTTAAAGTCCTTAAAATGTATGATAATGCTAATAGTAGAGAGGAAAGGTATAACGCGTTGATAGAAAAAGATGCTGTTACTTTAGAAAACGTACTACAACAGAAGAGAGTTTTTATTGAGTGGGATTCTTGTATAGTATATAAGCATTTGAATGTCTTACGTTGCTTTAAGTGCTCGGGATACAGGCACAAAGCCAGCGAATGTACTAATAAAATTGCATGTATCAAATGCGTGGAAACCATGACAGTAAAGATTGTACCTCAAATTTAATTAAATGTGTAAACTGTAGTGAAATGGTCAGGAAGAAAGTTATTGATGTTGATACTAACCATTATGCTTTTAGTTTAGATTGTCCAGCATACAAAAAGCATGCCCAATCAAAAAATCATAAACGATACTAGCAACGAACACTAAGTGAACTAGTTTGTATTTATTTAAATATCAGTAGTATTATCGCTAATAAAAATGAATTAGCAAGACTAATTGAAACTCAGAAACCACACCTGGTTCTCTGTTCAGAGAGTTGTTCCACTGAAGACATATCAAATGAGGAATTAAATATTATTTCGTATAAGCTTATATGCTGTGATTCACACAGTAGACACGCGGGTGGTGTCCTAGCTTATGTGCATGATTCTATTGAGTTTACAACAAGCTATAACCACTCTTTTAGGAAAAACTTGTGGTGCACCGAGAGAAAAAATGCTGTAAGATCAACGGGATTACGGGTTAATACAACAGATTTCACTGTCAAATCACATCCAAAGGATATATCTGTTAAATTGAAAGAGTTTTTCTGTTGAAAAGAGTTTTAACAGTTTTACTGTTGACGTAACAAATCGTTTTTTAAGTTAACTGCCCACTTATCAGTTAAACCAACGAAATTTCTGTTATTTTTGGCGGTTCAGACTGTTGTTTTGCTATATTTCTGTTGAAATAACTATTCCACCTGTTCATACAAATGTAAAACTTGTTCCTTTTTGTTTAAATGAATAAAAATTGCGTAAAATTTTATTTATTTATTTATCTTCATATATATATGTAATAAATATATAATGAGAAATGTAGAATTAAGTAACAAATAGCAAAATAGCATACATTTTTATAAAATTTTATTATTTATGTAGATGTACTGAACCATTTGCTATGCCGTATACAAGCCGTAATATAGTTTGTGCTATCTGAAAAGATAAAAATATGTATGTATACATTTAATATAATAAATTGAAATGCTTTTTTTCCATATAGATATGTATGTACATACACACATACATAACTAGATGCGTATATTCATACTGTGCATACCCTACAGGCAAAACAACTATGTAGTTATGTACATACTAGAATTCTGCTAGCAAATACGGTTAGTAACACATTTGTGCATGCTAGAATTGCACATTTGGTATATTTTGAGAATATATAAATCTAGAAATTTTTTAAATGTATGTACTAGTTAACATTTTGCCTGCAGGGTATTTTCATGCAAATGAATGTCTTATGTACATACATATGTACATATGTACCCATATATATATACATATGTGTTAATATCACGGGCACAACGTTTTTTTCACACGTACACATGTACATATGTATATCTTTAAGGGCCGGTTTCACCTCCTCCGATTAAGCACTTAACCGGAGATTTTTGCCCGGTTAAGCAATTTATTTGACAGCTCGCCATACAATTTACGTCAAACTAACCAGCGATTAAATTAACCGCAGATTGTGAAACCGGCCATAAATGAAATATTGCACATCACTTGAATTTGTATAATTATTTAATACACACTTATAAGCATACATATGTACATACATATGAATGTACTTACTTTTTAACCCCGGATGCATTTTTCCAAATTCCGTAAGTAAACCGAGGAGCTGATCATTTTCTTCTACTTGATTACTTTCACAAAAGAGTTAATATAAATATTATCTATCTATATATACATATATAAAAATCAAGCCCATTTCTTTGTCGCCGGCTTTCGCCCAAACGCGTCGAGGGATTTTGACAAAATTTACACACCAGCTTAGTACCTTGCCCTAGATGGTTTATATACATATTTTTTTCAAATCCGGAAGTCGGTTCCCGAGATATAAGTCAAAAGGTCAAAATGTGGATCCGGCTTTCCCCTGAATATTTTTGGACGATATTGATATCAAATGAAAGGTATTGAGTAGAGAATTTACATAGAATAGTACTCATTGCGATTCCTAGGTCGGGTCTCCAGATATGGGTCAAAACGTGGACCCGGATGACCCTCGAATGTTTCTGAGTGATATTGGTATCAAATGAAAGGTATTGAGCACAGAATTTACATAGAATAATACTCATTGTGATTCCTAGGTCGGGTCTCCAGATATGGGTCAAACGTGGACCCGGATCACCCTCGAATGTTTCTGAGCGATATTGGTATCAAATGAAAGGTATTGAGCAGAGAATTTACATAGAATAGTACTCATTGTGATTCCTAGATCAGGTCTCCAGATATGGGTCAAACGTGGACCCGGATGACCCTCGAATGTTTCTGAGCGATATTGGTATCAAATGAAAGGCATTGAGCAGAGAATTTACATAGAATAGTACTCATTGTGATTCCTAGATCGGGTCTGGAGATATGGGTCAAAACGTGGACAGGGTCACTCTAATGTTTCTGAGCGATATTGGTATCAAATGAAAGGTCTTGATGAGGACTTCAACACAGAACTATTTTATTTGTGATGCCTAGGACGGGTCCCCAAATATGGGTCAAAACGTGGACCGGATGATCCCGGAAAATTTCTCAGTGATATTGGTATCGAATGAAGGGGTTTGAGCAGGGATTTTACATAGAAATGAACTCATTACGATCCCTAGGTCGGGTCCCAAAGTGTGGGTCAACACGCGGACCCGGATAACACCGGGATATTTCTCAGGCATATTGGTACCAAAGGAAAAGTGGTGAGCAGGGCCTTTACACAGAGATGAACTGATTATGATTCCTAGGTCTGGTCCCTAAATGTGGGTGAAAACGTGGACCGGGATGGCCGCGGAAAATTTCTGAACGATAATGGTGTCAACTGAAAGGCAGGTCTTTTACATAGAGATGAAATCATTATGATTCCTAGGTCAGGTCCCCAGATGTGGGTCAAAATGTGGATCCGGATGGCCCCGGATAATTTCTCAGCGATATTGTTATTTAATCACGGCGCATGACGATTGCTGGGTGGGATCCCAAGGTATGGGTCAATATGTGGACCCGGATAACACCGGATCTTAGGGATATTGGTACCAAATGAAAGGTATTGAGCGGACTCTCATGTAGGGCCGTACCCATTACGATTTCTTGGCCAAGTCTCCAGATACCGTACCCATTATGGTTCCTAGGTCAAGTTCCCAGATGTGGGTCAATAAGTGGACCCGGATGAGCTCGGGATGCTTCTGAGCAATACTGATATAAAATGAATGTGTTGACCGGGTCTGCTATATAGAGATATTTTCATAGTGATTCTTAGTCCCGATACCTAATTATGGGTAAAAGAGACGATTCGGATGCCACGGAATATTTTTAAGCAATGATGGTATCAAATGAGAAGTGGAATGCAGGGTATGTTATGCTAAAACCCAGTTCTCTAGGGAAAGGGGAAGAGTAATGAGACTGGGAAAGGCAAAGGGACGGAAAAGGAGAGGGAGAATATAATAAAAATGGAATGAAGAGGATGGGGAGAGAGACAGTAAGACAGGGAATTAGAGAAGGAATAAGAGGGGAATAAAAAGGAGAAAGACAGAAAAGGAGAGGTAAGAGAGAGCGGTAGAGAAAGGGAATCGGAAATGTGATGGGAAAGGGAAAGAGAAAAGTAGAGGGAAAGGCAGTTGGAGAGTAATACGAAGAAAAATGGGATAAGAACATGAAGAGGGCAAACCTTTGAAAACATCAATTTTTTCCTTCACTTTTTTAAACTTATCTGAATTGTGCTGAGCTCTGCAGCCCGAGGTAATTTCGGTTTCTAAATACTTCCAACATATTTTAAAGTGTGCCGTTTTTCGCTTCAAGTACAAGGAAGTGGCCCAAAGCAAAGCTTGGCCGGGTACAGCTAGTTATTTTATATATTTCGCGGACCGTCAGAACTAATCGCAAACCAAAATTACATTAAAACACAACTCACGTATACAAAACTACAAACAAATTTACAGAACTTCTATTAATTTAACTGCGTCAACTGTAATTTCAACTCTAATAGCTGTTAAAATTGCCAGATTGTGTCTGTTGAATCAACAGACGACCAAAATTAACTTAACCCCAGTTGATTTAACGGAGAGATTTGGTAAAATAAACTTATTTTCTGTTGATAATCAACAGTACATATCTGTTGAAAGAACATATAACTTTAATAGGTTAAAAAAACAGATATGATGGTTTAAGTTAACAGAGAGGGAGTTAAATAAACAGAAATCCCTGTTAATAATTGACAGAACAGGTATGTTGAACAAACAAGTAGTTTTAACAGATATGTTTGTTAAAATAAAGGATTTTTTCGTTTATATAACTATAAATCTGTCTAATTAAACGTATTTCTGTTAATTTAACAAATTTACGGATTACCAGAAGAGAACTGTTGATAATACTAGCCGTGTTTTTATTCAAGCGCATATACATCTGCGCTTAAATTTTGTATGGGTTTCTAAGCGCACATATCTCTATCCGCGCTTAGTTGTCCATACAAAATTGAAGCGCAGATGTATATGCGCTTGAATAAAAACACGGCTACTGTTATTATTTTTCTGAGTGTGTATAATAATAAAAATCAAAGGTATATTTCCTAAATACCAAATAGGTCTTATCTACCATTCACCTAGTTCTAGCGATGCAGACTTTATATGCTACTTACAAGAAGTATTAAACAATAGGTGCTTAACACAAGATAATATAGTTTTCATAGGTGATTTTAATATAAATTTACATAAAAACACGACTTATAGTAAACAGCTACTTGATCTGTTTCGGTATTTTGTTATGGATCAAAAAATTGATTTCTATACAAGGAAAAGTGGGGAAACTGAGACAATGATTGATTTACTTTTCACAAACAGTGAATCTATTTATTGCGATACTCTGAAAGACTATCAAATCACAGATCATGAAACCATTCACAAAATAAAATTGGAGAAATTGTTTCAGATGAGAGCAAGAAAAATTGTAACTTGCTGGGAATGCTATTCAAGCGATAACGTTGTGAACTTATTGCGACAGTTTAACTATAGCGAATTTTTAAAGATGAGCATAGAAGATAAGGTTACATTTCTTAATAATAGTATTTCAATCGTTATGAGCTCTCTTACATACACCAAAGAAATTAACGTCAAGTTAATGAATAAATGGTATGATTTTGATCTCGCAAATCTGAATAAACTTAAACTACAGCTTTACAACATATCTCTGCAAACGGGTGATTGGAGTGACTATAATATTACCAAGCGTAAATATAAAAGGTTAATTGAAATCAAAAAGACTAAATATATGGAACAAAACATTACTCTCAACCTTGGAGATAGTAAAGCAATGTGGAAGCAACTAAAGAATTGCATATCCATGTCAAATGAAAGCAACGTTTTTAATAAGATACTAATCAAAGATCAGCTATTTACACGTGAGGATGAAATAGCTGATTCATTAAATGATTATTTTGTAGACAGTGTGATGGAAATTACTAGTAACATCAGCGCTGGAAGAGGCAACATTATATTCAGAAATAGTGGCTTGCCTATATTTCAATTTCAGCAAATTTCAACAGCTGGTAAGAAACTCTTATCCGAAGGAGTCTTCAAGGACTCGATTACTTATACAGGATATTTTTATGCGCTAATAGTAAATGAAAGTTTACATAATGGAACTTTTCCTAATTTCTGGAAAACTTCTACTATCGTACCTATAGAAAAGGTGAAAAATACTAGCAGAGCCGATGAGATAAGACCTATTAATACGTTACCAAGCGAAGAAAAAATACTAGAAACAGTGGTAAAAAATCAGCTTACACAATTCTTAGAAGATAATAAGGTCATTATTCCACAGCAATCAGGGTTTCGTAGAAAGCATTCTTGTGAAAGGGCACTTAATTTGGTTATTGCTAACCGGAAGGAAGATGTGAGTAGAAATAAACATATTATAGCGATTTTCTTAGATCTAAAACGTGCTTTCGAAACCATTGATCAGAACTTGCTACTAAAAAAATTGTTTAACATTGGTATTAATGGTAAGGAGCTCAAATGGTTTGAAAGTTTTATTCACCCCGATTCTAAATATCCGCCAGGATCTCAGCCCTTGCGGATTTTTTTGTTCACCAGGAAAATTTCCTCCTATTATCTTTCACTAGCGAGAAGAAAAACTGGCGAACAGAATTTCGAACATGTGAGCGGATTTTCGAAGTCAGCTGTTTTGTTGCAAGGCGGATCTAGGAAGGTAGGCGCATAAGCGGATTCAGAAATTTCCGATGCATTTTGTTATTGCATTTGGTGGTGTTTTGTCAAAATGATATTTCGCCTTGGTTAAAACCTGAATTCACTTGGGACTGGCCCATTCCTATTGGGTCATGATGTGAATTCGCTTTGATATTTACATTACACTCTACCTTTGTAGATAAAAAAGTTGCTTCGGAATTTGCCTATGCACCTACCTGTGTCCCCTTCGATATTATGCGAATTCCGTATTTATTTTCAAACCACTAAGAATTTTTCAATAAAATTTTCTGGAAATGTTATGTGAATGTTAACTTTACAAATTTTAAAACCCCACTATGCAAAAATACTGTGGACTGCTCCAGAAATATAAATCCAGAAAAGGAATTCCGCCGGCTGAGGGTAATTTTTTTTTTGAAGCGAGGCCGAAGGCCGCAAACGCAAAATGTTTTTCTACTCAAAACAACTGTGGATCGGTCCGTAGATTTTACTCCAGAAAGAGAATTCTGTCGGCTGAGGGTTATTTTTTTAAGCGCAGCCGAAGGCCGCCAACGCATTAGGGTGTACTACGCAAAAATAATTTATTATTAATAAACTATAAGTTTTCCCCAGATTTCGTTTGCATTTTAGTGATCCATATGACCCCCCTACCCTAAAACAAAAAAAAAAAAAAAACCGAAAATTCAGGGGCCTGGCCCATATCGAAATTTCCCCATAAATTTTGCATTTTTGTTAAAAAATTGCAAATTTAACAAAATTAAGCGTGAATATACATGATATTGCTTTTCGGAAGTAGCAGAGGTCTATAAGAGGAAGATTGCGCGATGGTACGAATCCGTTTGACGGAATCTTTATAGGAAATAAAAAAGTTGTTTGAGAGTATTGCATTGATTTTATTAATTTGCAGATTTATTAAATACTATAGAATTAATAAACCTGCGTTCAAATATTTATTGGACATTTTAATATCACATACACAGCAGCCAAAGAAACTATTTGCAATCTCTCCTATAATAAAACTATGCGCATTCTTCCGTTTTTTTGCTTGAAGACAGATATCAAACGGGAGTTGGAAAAAATTCTGACGTTTGATTGGCTCAATCCACCTTCAGCAAAGTTCTAAAAGTGGTTGAAATGTTTGAAAATGAGTTATATCCGATTTGGATTCATAAAGCTATGAACAGCGACGAAAAAGAAAATTTTTAAGTGCGGTTTTTAAAACTACGACATCTCTAGTGTCCTTGAATGTATTGATGGAACACATGTCCGTATCATCGCTCCGTATCAAAACAAGCACCCTTACTACAACCGGAAGGGATACTACGGCCTACAAGCCGCGAAATATCCGGCTGCCCTTTCAATAAACTTACTAAAATATCTATTTACTGTTTATACTTTCCGTCATAAAAATAAGCAAACCAGTACATAATTAATTCAAATATATATTTTTTATTAACAAAAGTTATATTCACTCACATTATGTTCAGCATTCACTTAAAATTGTCTTGTGAAAAATCTCACAAAATAATTGCATAAATTCTCGCTTTTATTTTCATTCGTGATACCTACTTTTCTTCCTTATTCGCTTTTTACTTTTTCGAACATCATTTAGAATAGCCGGAAAGGGAGAAGCGAAAAATTCCACAAGGAATTTGTGTTTAGAATAAGGGAACAGGGAGAAGCGGAAAAATCCTTGTGGATTTTTCGTTTACAATCGGGGTGATTATGAATAGGAACCAACGAACAGCGATCGGATCCTCTCTATCCCATAGTAGACAGGTATCAGTCGGTCTGCCGCAAGGTTCCGTACTTGCTCCCATTTTGTTAAACATCCACATCAATGATATACAACAATGTATCAAATATTCTAACATAAAGTTATTTGCCGATGATACGCTGCTTATGCTTAGTGGAGACAATATCTCCGAAATATCCAATAAGTTACAGCATGATTTAAATGAGGTTTACAACTGGTTATGTTTGAACCGTTTGAAATTGAACGTCGATAAAACCAAATTTATGGTTATATCAAGACGCAATTTCGAGAATACGCAGCTTCTGTGTATAAATAATGATCAAATTGAAAGGGTTAGCATAATGAAATATCTCGGTATTAAAATTGATCATAAACTGACCTTCAGCGAGCATATTGATTACACTGTAAGCAAGATAGCTAAAAAAATATACTTTATGCAACGCACCTGCAAATACTTAAGTAGAAGGTACAAACTTTTGGTTTATAGGTCTATAATTGAACCGCATTTCATTTACTGTCCAACTGTATTCTTTATTATGAGAGATAGTCAAATCCATAAATTGCAAAAGCAACAAAACCGTGCAATGAGATAGATTCATTCTTAAAAAACGGTATGACACGCCAATAAGAGCTATGCTATCAAGTCTGAACTGGTTGAGTATTAAACAACAATTGTTTTATCATACAATGAAATTTATCAAAAATATTATAAACGGTAATTTACCTCATTATCTTAAAAGTGTATAGGCACTCATTGCAGACGTGTTTTGTGCGCGCTCTCGCAAATTTTATTTCTTTCGTGTTCAATATGGATGATTATTGTGGTAAATGCAATAAGATGTTTGCACGGGGTGATACTATGGTAGTACCGTGCAGTGGTTTTTGTAGGAAGATATTCCACCGTGCTTGTTGTCCTGGGCCAATATCTGAATATGACATTAAGCTTCTTAAAGCAAATAGACATATCTGCTGTCTTTGCCCAGAGTGTGTGATTTTGCCTGAAAGGTTGACAAAGACATTGGACACCTTCATGTTGGTGCAAAAAAATGGCTTAGACTCCATCATAACTACAATTATGGGTCAATTTGGTGAAATTAAAAAAGAGGTTGCTGATATTCAAAAAATTTGTCATCTGAGTTGCGACAGCAACAACAGTGTAGCAACTCAAATAAATTCTCTAAAATCAGACTTTTGTGCTTTAAAAGATGTTGTTGCTAAAACTGTAAATTCAAATACAAAGCGTAGTGATTTAGCTAATACAAATAAAAAAGAAGCTTGCAAAGTCATCGACCCCTGTGGTAAATATTTCTCCCTCAACTGACACTGAGAGTATGGCTAATATTGTTGGTAACATAGCTGATCGACGGCCTGCTCGCCTATTGGCTGAAACGTGCTCTGTGAGTGGTGGTGATAATCTACCACTTTGCTCTCCTGCTGCTGAAAATAATTCTGTTGCTGTTGTTGGTATATCTACAGGCGGTTTGCCGCCTTCTCGCCCGGCAGTAAATTTGTGCTGTGTTGGAGGCAAAAGTACACCACCTTGCTCTCCGGCTGCTGATAAAAATGATAATGTTCTGCCAACTACTTCTAAACAGACGTTGACTGTGACGTCGCCGATGCAACTGCCTATGGCTGCTAATAATTGGATTACAGTGACTAATAAAAAAAGTTCCTAGACAAAGAAATGCAGTGGTTGGGCGCTGTGAAAATAATGAGCTTGAGGTATTTACTCGCTATAGGTGGCTTCATTTATCATCATTTAAGCCTTCAGTTACATCAGGTGCTATAATTGACTATATCACGAAACGCACCACTGTTGTGAAAAAAGATATTATTTGCATGAAGTTAGTGAAAAAAGATACAAATCCGGATTTCCTAAATTACATTAACTTCAAATTGAAGGTTCCTGAGCATCTATGCGCTAATCTTATGAAGTCGGAATTTTGGCCGAGTAATGTAAATATACGGCGTTTTCGGTTTTTTCAAAAGGAGGGGAGCAGCTTTCCCAAGACTAGCTGTTCCACGTAGCTTAAAACAAGCAACTTCTTCCATCTCTCGTAAACATATAAAAATTTATTATGAAAACGCTTCTGGACTATGCAATGCGAAGAAGAATTTGTTCAAATATACCTAAGTCGGTTTTTTATAAAAGTGCATGCGCTGCATCGGTGTCTGAAGCTGCCCATCTATTTGCGGAATTCTTTTCATCCAATTTTGTATCGGATGATGATGTGGAGGACAGTTTGGGACGTGAAAACCTTTCAAATATACTTTCCACCTTAGATTTTGGTTCCCTAGTGCTTACTGAAGATGTAAGTACTAAAAATATAAAATGTTCTTATCAGACTGATATTGATGCATTCTCGGCTGCTTTATTCAAAAATTGCCTATCATTGGCCAAGCCACTAACGCACATCTTTAACAAATCCCTTTCTGCAGGCCTATTTATAGATGACTGGAAACGTACATCAATCACGCCAACCTATAAAAGTGGTAATAAATGCGATGTCGAAAATTATAGACCGATCAGCAAGCTGTCTTCGGTGGCTAAGATTTTCGAAAATATAATTAAGACCAAACTTTATTTTAATGTCAAACATTTGATATGTCCAAATCAGCATGGGTTTGTTACGGGTAAATCCACAATTACTAATCTTGCTGTCTTTACTGAGGATTGTTTCTCAACATTCCGTAATGGAACTAGATGTTATCTACACGGATTTTTCTAAAGCATTTGATAAGATTTCGCATAAAATACTGTTAACAAAACTGGCCTCTATGGGTATCCATTAAGGTGGAGTGAAAACATATGGAGATTTTTTTTTGTTCTTTTTTTGAACGTACCAGCAATGAAAAGTTGCCTTTATACGAGTTAATGAACCCCACAAAATTTTATGGCGATAGGACGACGTTTTGAACTGCCCCCAGCCCCGCAAAGTTGAAAGCAATAAGCACGATCTGGTACAAATGTAAAATTTCTAAAATTATAAAATCAAAAAACGAAGTATGAAGATTGATAAAGATGGCCAAGCTGAGTATTAAAGTGAATTTATTTTTTTTTGGAAATAGCAACAACAAAAGTTATTAAAGGTCAAAGTATATATTATGCATTTTTTAAATTGCAATTACTTAAAAACTACTGTACCGATTTCGAATGTTTTTACGCCGTTCAATAGGTATTTGGATTCCCTTTAATTTAATATATACATTTTATATATGAAAAGTAAGGAGGGTAAAAGGGGGGTTGACCCCCGCAGGGGGTGTTATGGAACCCACATAAAATGTATATCAAATTAAAGGGAATCAAAATGCCTATCGAATGGTATAAAAATATTCGAAATCGGTTCAATGGTTTTAAAGTAATTGCATCATTTAGAATAGCCGGAAAGGGAGAAGCGAAAAATTCCACAAGGAATTTGTGTTTAGAATAAGGGAACAGGGAGAAGCGGAAAAATCCTTGTGGATTTTTCGTTTACAATCGGGGTGATTATGAATAGGAACCAACGAACAGCGATCGGATCCTCTCTATCCCATAGTAGACAGGTATCAGTCGGTCTGCCGCAAGGTTCCGTACTTGCTCCCATTTTGTTAAACATCCACATCAATGATATACAACAATGTATCAAATATTCTAACATAAAGTTATTTGCCGATGATACGCTGCTTATGCTTAGTGGAGACAATATCTCCGAAATATCCAATAAGTTACAGCATGATTTAAATGAGGTTTACAACTGGTTATGTTTGAACCGTTTGAAATTGAACGTCGATAAAACCAAATTTATGGTTATATCAAGACGCAATTTCGAGAATACGCAGCTTCTGTGTATAAATAATGATCAAATTGAAAGGGTTAGCATAATGAAATATCTCGGTATTAAAATTGATCATAAACTGACCTTCAGCGAGCATATTGATTACACTGTAAGCAAGATAGCTAAAAAAATATACTTTATGCAACGCACCTGCAAATACTTAAGTAGAAGGTACAAACTTTTGGTTTATAGGTCTATAATTGAACCGCATTTCATTTACTGTCCAACTGTATTCTTTATTATGAGAGATAGTCAAATCCATAAATTGCAAAAGCAACAAAACCGTGCAATGAGATAGATTCATTCTTAAAAAACGGTATGACACGCCAATAAGAGCTATGCTATCAAGTCTGAACTGGTTGAGTATTAAACAACAATTGTTTTATCATACAATGAAATTTATCAAAAATATTATAAACGGTAATTTACCTCATTATCTTAAAAGTGTATAGGCACTCATTGCAGACGTGTTTTGTGCGCGCTCTCGCAAATTTTATTTCTTTCGTGTTCAATATGGATGATTATTGTGGTAAATGCAATAAGATGTTTGCACGGGGTGATACTATGGTAGTACCGTGCAGTGGTTTTTGTAGGAAGATATTCCACCGTGCTTGTTGTCCTGGGCCAATATCTGAATATGACATTAAGCTTCTTAAAGCAAATAGACATATCTGCTGTCTTTGCCCAGAGTGTGTGATTTTGCCTGAAAGGTTGACAAAGACATTGGACACCTTCATGTTGGTGCAAAAAAATGGCTTAGACTCCATCATAACTACAATTATGGGTCAATTTGGTGAAATTAAAAAAGAGGTTGCTGATATTCAAAAAATTTGTCATCTGAGTTGCGACAGCAACAACAGTGTAGCAACTCAAATAAATTCTCTAAAATCAGACTTTTGTGCTTTAAAAGATGTTGTTGCTAAAACTGTAAATTCAAATACAAAGCGTAGTGATTTAGCTAATACAAATAAAAAAGAAGCTTGCAAAGTCATCGACCCCTGTGGTAAATATTTCTCCCTCAACTGACACTGAGAGTATGGCTAATATTGTTGGTAACATAGCTGATCGACGGCCTGCTCGCCTATTGGCTGAAACGTGCTCTGTGAGTGGTGGTGATAATCTACCACTTTGCTCTCCTGCTGCTGAAAATAATTCTGTTGCTGTTGTTGGTATATCTACAGGCGGTTTGCCGCCTTCTCGCCCGGCAGTAAATTTGTGCTGTGTTGGAGGCAAAAGTACACCACCTTGCTCTCCGGCTGCTGATAAAAATGATAATGTTCTGCCAACTACTTCTAAACAGACGTTGACTGTGACGTCGCCGATGCAACTGCCTATGGCTGCTAATAATTGGATTACAGTGACTAATAAAAAAAGTTCCTAGACAAAGAAATGCAGTGGTTGGGCGCTGTGAAAATAATGAGCTTGAGGTATTTACTCGCTATAGGTGGCTTCATTTATCATCATTTAAGCCTTCAGTTACATCAGGTGCTATAATTGACTATATCACGAAACGCACCACTGTTGTGAAAAAAGATATTATTTGCATGAAGTTAGTGAAAAAAGATACAAATCCGGATTTCCTAAATTACATTAACTTCAAATTGAAGGTTCCTGAGCATCTATGCGCTAATCTTATGAAGTCGGAATTTTGGCCGAGTAATGTAAATATACGGCGTTTTCGGTTTTTTCAAAAGGAGGGGAGCAGCTTTCCCAAGACTAGCTGTTCCACGTAGCTTAAAACAAGCAACTTCTTCCATCTCTCGTAAACATATAAAAATTTATTATGAAAACGCTTCTGGACTATGCAATGCGAAGAAGAATTTGTTCAAATATACCTAAGTCGGTTTTTTATAAAAGTGCATGCGCTGCATCGGTGTCTGAAGCTGCCCATCTATTTGCGGAATTCTTTTCATCCAATTTTGTATCGGATGATGATGTGGAGGACAGTTTGGGACGTGAAAACCTTTCAAATATACTTTCCACCTTAGATTTTGGTTCCCTAGTGCTTACTGAAGATGTAAGTACTAAAAATATAAAATGTTCTTATCAGACTGATATTGATGCATTCTCGGCTGCTTTATTCAAAAATTGCCTATCATTGGCCAAGCCACTAACGCACATCTTTAACAAATCCCTTTCTGCAGGCCTATTTATAGATGACTGGAAACGTACATCAATCACGCCAACCTATAAAAGTGGTAATAAATGCGATGTCGAAAATTATAGACCGATCAGCAAGCTGTCTTCGGTGGCTAAGATTTTCGAAAATATAATTAAGACCAAACTTTATTTTAATGTCAAACATTTGATATGTCCAAATCAGCATGGGTTTGTTACGGGTAAATCCACAATTACTAATCTTGCTGTCTTTACTGAGGATTGTTTCTCAACATTCCGTAATGGAACTAGATGTTATCTACACGGATTTTTCTAAAGCATTTGATAAGATTTCGCATAAAATACTGTTAACAAAACTGGCCTCTATGGGTATCCATTAAGGTGGAGTGAAAACATATGGAGATTTTTTTTTGTTCTTTTTTTGAACGTACCAGCAATGAAAAGTTGCCTTTATACGAGTTAATGAACCCCACAAAATTTTATGGCGATAGGACGACGTTTTGAACTGCCCCCAGCCCCGCAAAGTTGAAAGCAATAAGCACGATCTGGTACAAATGTAAAATTTCTAAAATTATAAAATCAAAAAACGAAGTATGAAGATTGATAAAGATGGCCAAGCTGAGTATTAAAGTGAATTTATTTTTTTTTGGAAATAGCAACAACAAAAGTTATTAAAGGTCAAAGTATATATTATGCATTTTTTAAATTGCAATTACTTAAAAACTACTGTACCGATTTCGAATGTTTTTACGCCGTTCAATAGGTATTTGGATTCCCTTTAATTTAATATATACATTTTATATATGAAAAGTAAGGAGGGTAAAAGGGGGGTTGACCCCCGCAGGGGGTGTTATGGAACCCACATAAAATGTATATCAAATTAAAGGGAATCAAAATGCCTATCGAATGGTATAAAAATATTCGAAATCGGTTCAATGGTTTTAAAGTAATTGCAATTTAAAAAATGCATAATATATACTTTGACCTTTAATAACTTTTGTTGTTATTTCCAAAAAAAAATAAATTCACTTTAATACTCAGCTTGGCCATCTTTATCAATCTTCATACTTCGTTTTTTGATTTTATAATTTTAGAAATTTTACATTTATACCAGATCGTGCTATTTTTTTCAACTTTGTGGGGCTGGGGGCACCTCTAAACATGCGAGTAGGTCAATAAAATTTTACAGGCTTATTTCTGGGCTACAAAGGTGCCGTTCTGGCTTTGGAACAAATTGAATTTCCAAAAAAAATTTTTCACTCCACCTTAGTATCCATTCAGTATTTCTTGATTGGATTAAGTCATACCTACATCGCAGAAGTAGTGATGTGGTCATTGATGGTGTTTCGTCTAAATCATTTATTGCGACTTCAGGGGTTCCTCAAGGTAGTATTTTGGGCCCATTATTCTTCATTCTTTTTATAAATGATATTAATTCCTGCTTTAAATACGCTCAATTTCTTCTTTATGCTGATGATCTGAAAATTTATTTGGAAATCAAAAATTATGATGACACATCAAAATTACAATCCGACATCAATAAGCTTAATGCCTCGTGTGCAAATAATAGTATTTTTATCAACATCAAAAAGTGTCACAAAGTAACCTTTTCAAAGTTGAAAAACCCTATTATGTCAACTTATTCAATAAATAATATCTGCTTGGACTCGGTTAATGAGATAAAGGATTTGGGAGTATGATGTATTGTGGAACGATCCTCCGTCATCCCTTGTCAAGTTTGGTTTGGAGACAAACCGGTTTCGGCTAATATGCGCCATCTTCAGTGTCTTTTTTCGTTCTGAGTTATTTTGTGTAAGTTCGATAGTACTTGTAGTAACTAACTTCCAACGTTTGGTCACGTATTTCGTGTTCGTGTGTTCGTGCATTCGTGCGTTCGGGCGACGTGCATGCGTGTGTGCGTGCGAGTCTGTGCGTTTAGGTATGTAAATCTATTTTTGTATCCTCATTAAATAGGCAGGTAAAAGTCCGTTATTGTCCTCTTGTGTGTTGTTTTGTTTATGTCGGTTTTAGGTTTTCTGTCCTCTTTTCGGTATAATAGCTTAAGCGGTTCAAATAATGTATCTGATGCGGTGTTTATTTCTTCATTTATTATTTTACCTACGAATGTCTTCTGTTTGTATATCTCCATATTTTCTAATACGTTAAGTCGTTTTCCCTTGTGTTGTATGTGGAGAATTTTAGCTGTTTTTCCTATTTTCATGGGTGTACATTTGTTTTCTGCCATGTGGTTGGCGAAATTTGATTCCACTGTCGTTGATGATTTCCTTATTTTCTTATTGTAATCTCTTACGTGTTCTCGATATCTCGTCTTGATTTGGCGTCCTGTTGGTCCTATATAGCTATTTTGGCATTCGCAAGTCAATTTGTATACGCCTTGTTTGTCAAAGGGGTCTTCCTTGTTAATGTTGTTTCGTAGAAGTTTTTCCATGCTGTTCCTCGTTTTAAATGCTGCATTAATGTTATATTTTTGGAAAACTTTAGCCAACTTGTAAGATGTTGCTCCGGTATATGATAAGACTGCCCATTTCTTCTCTACCTTTTCTTTGTTTTCCGATTTCTTTGAAGTTATGTTTTTCTGTAGTTTCTTCACCAAACTTTTTTGATATCCGTTGTTCTCCGTTTGTGTATATTGTGCTGAGTTCCTTGTTGTAAGCTTCCTTTTCTAACGGGGTCCGTTCAAGTCGTGTTAATAAATGTCTGAAAGCGGCATTCTTGTGTTGCTGAGGATGGCTAGATTTATTGTGTATTACTGTATCCGTTGCTGTGGGTTTTCTATATATTTCGTAAGTAAATTTGTTAGTCTCTTTGTTTATTTTAATTGTGAGGTCTAAGTAGTTGATTTTTCCATTTTTCTCTGCATCCATGGTGAATTTTATATTTTTGTGTTGGCCGTTGAGGTATTCCAAAATTTTTTCTTCTTTATTTTCCGTTATGAGGCAGATGATGTCGTCTACATACCTGGCATAAAAATTGACCCCCAGATTTTTCGCCAGTTCTTCCATATAACTTTCCTCCAAATGTTGCATAAATACTTCCATAAGGATGGCTGATGTGGGGTTACCCATTCCCAGTCCGTGAGTTTGTCTGTATATTTTATTGTCAAATTTGAAATAATTCTGGTCCAGGGTTACTTTCAGTGTGT
This sequence comes from Urophora cardui, assembly GCA_960531455.1. Lineage (NCBI taxonomy): Eukaryota > Metazoa > Arthropoda > Insecta > Diptera > Tephritidae > Urophora > Urophora cardui. The sequence continues at coordinate 89,874,824 of OY482672.1, read as the reverse complement.
TTACGATCTCTGTTGCAATGTCTCTGTTCGTTTTTTCTGTCAATATTTTAGTTAGAGTGTTTAGTGTTTCTGTCAGTGGTATCGAAGGGTATAGGTCTTTCACGTCAAACGATACCAGTTTCGAGTCCTTAGGTACGTTCAGGTTGTTCAGTTTTTCGACTAGTTCCGTCGTGTTTTTGATTGTGTATTTATTGGACAGGTCCAGTGTCTCGGTTAGTAGCTTATTTAGATGTTTTGATAGTCTATATCCTGGTGCCGATTTATGGTTTACTATTGGTCGCATAGGTGTTCCTGCTTTGTGGATTTTAGGTAGTGCGATCAGTGACGGGGCCGATGGATTCATTGTCGTGAGAGTGTAGGCTATCTTGTTGTCTACTATATTTTTTCCCTGTTTTATTGCACGCTTTATTGCCATTTGGTATTCCTCCGTTGGGTCTTTCCTCATCACTCGGCAGCCCATTTCTTTGATGAGTTGGCCTGTTTTTGTGGTGTATTCCTCTTCGTCCATTAGCACCGTTGTATTTCCTTTGTCTGCTTTTGTTGCTATTATTTTATTCTCTCTTAGTTTTTTCCTCAATTCTTTTACCGTTTTGTATTCATTTGTTACCATTTTCTTTCCATCAGCTTTTATGCTCTTTTCGATTATGCGTCTGCATAAATGCCTTGCGTGCTCCTGTTCCTCGTTTGGTATTAGTGATATGGCCACCTCCGTGTCCGCAATGGTGTTCTCCACGTCTTTTTTCCTATCGTAGCTTTCGATGTTGTATTTCAAACCTTTTTGTAGTAGCTGTGTTTCCTTGGCGTTGATTGGAAGACTTGTTAAGTTAACAAATCTTTGATGGAAAGATGTTTTTTCCTGCTGTGGGCCTTTTTTGTTGTTGTTTTGTTTTGTGTCAAGGTCGTCCAGTTTTTTGTTGAGTTTTTTATACTTGTTTTCCATGGCTCCTTTGATCTCTTCCTTTATTGCATCTAACGTTTCCAGAAGGGAACTGACTGGAATGATTCCCATCAGCTCCAGATGGATGCGTAGTAATTCCTGATTCATGCGCTCCTTCTTTGCGTGTTGGTTCCTGATCTCGCATCTAATGAAGCTGTTCTCCGCTTTCCTTATAATTTGCGTTTATCCTCGTTTTTCATTTTGTGTCCTATTTGCGCGTATTTTGGAATGAGTTTGCTCATTAAACATTGTTTATTAAACCATATGTTGGCTTTGGTGTTGTGTATTTTCTGTAGTCGCCTTTTGTATGCTATCAGTAGAATATTTGTCCGGATTTGATGTGCCTGACTGGCATTATTAAATACTTTTTGGTTGCTTGTTTTTCCGACAGGGTAGGAATATGATGTATTGTGGAACGATCCTCCGTCATCCCTTGTCAAGTTTGGTTTGGAGACAAACCGGTTTCGGCTAATATGCGCCATCTTCAGTGTCTTTTTTCGTTCTGAGTTATTTTGTGTAAGTTCGATAGTACTTATAGTAACTAACTTCCAACGTTTGGTCACGTACTTCGTGTTCGTGTGTTCGTGCATTCGTGCGTTCGGGCGACGTGCATGCGTGTGTGCGTGCGAGTCTGTGCGTTTAGGTATGTAAATCTATTTTTGTATCCTCATTAAATAGGCAGGTAAAAGTCCGTTATTGTCCTCTTGTGTGTTGTTTTGTTTATGTCGGTTTTAGGTTTTCTGTCCTCTTTTCGGTATAATAGCTTAAGCGGTTCAAATAATGTATCTGATGCGGTGTTTATTTGTTCATTTATTATTTTACCTACGAATGTCTTCTGTTTGTATATCTCCATATTTTCTAATACGTTAAGTCGTTTTCCCTTGTGTTGTATGTGGAGAATTTTAGCTGTTTTTCCTATTTTCATGGGTGTACATTTGTTTTCTGCCATGTGGTTGGCGAAATTTGATTCCACTGTCGTTGATGATTTCCTTATTTTCTTATTGTAATCTCTTACGTGTTCTCGATATCTCGTCTTGATTTGGCGTCCTGTTTGTCCTATATAGCTATTTTGGCATTCGCAAGTCAATTTGTATACGCCTTGTTTGTCAAAGGGGTCTTCCTTGTTAATGTTGTTTCGTAGAAGTTTTTCCATGCTGTTCCTCGTTTTAAATGCTGCATTAATGTTATATTTTTGGAAAACTTTAGCCAACTTGTAAGATGTTGCTCCATTCACATTCACATAACATTTCCAGAAAATTTTATTGAAAAAGTGGTTAGTAGTTCTCATTTCGATATATTAATCGATAACAGTGTTATCGATAAAAATGTGGTGCATAAAAATTTCAATGAATGCACACAAAATGGGTATCAAATGAAAGCTTTTGGCTAGGGCTATCATTTGGTCGAGTTCTCATTTCGATATATTAATCGATAACAGTGTTATCGATACAAATGTGTTGCATAAAAATTTCAATGAATGCACACAAAATGGGTATCAAATCGTTATTGAAATTAAAACTCGACCAAATGATAGCCCTAGCCAAGCGGTTTAATTTGATGCCCATCTTGTGTGCTTTAATTGAAATTTTTATGCACCACATTTTTATCGATAAAACTGTTATCGATTAATATATCGAAATGAGAACTCTTCCAAATGACAACCCTAGCCAAGCGCTTTCATTTGATACCCATTTTGTGTGCATTCATTGAAATTTTTATGCACCACATTTTTATCGATAACACTGTTATCGATTAATATATCGAAATGAGAACTCGACCAAATGATAGCCCTAGCCAAGAGCTTTCATTTTATACCCATTTTATGTGCATTCATTGAAATTTTTATGCACCACATTTTTATCGATAACACTGTTATCGATTAATATATCGAAATGAGAACTCGACCAAATGATAGCCCTAGCCAAGAGCTTTCATTTGATACCCATTTTGCGGTATTCGGTATTCTATATTCGTATTTCGTATCCATATTTACCCGCTTTTCCACAATTATGAGCTGATCTAAAAAATATCCATCATCCAGTAATTTTTATTTAAGATCGAAAAAAATATAAATTGCTCATAACAATTATCCGATGATCTAAAAAATTTCCATCATCCAGTAATTATTATGGAAGATCGAAAAAAATATCAATTGCTAGTAATAATTATGAACTGATCTAAAAAATATCCATCATCCAGTAATTGTTATTTAAGATCGAAAAAAATCAATTGCTAGTAACAATTATGAACTGATCTAAAAATATCCACAATCCAGTAATTGTTATTTAAGATCGAAAAAAATATCAATCGCTCATAACAATTATGATATGATCGAAAAAATATCGATCTTTAAATAATTGTTATTGATGATGGAAAAATGTTTAAATTGCTCAATAATTGTTATGAGTGATTTTTATATTTATTTGTTATAATTGTTATGGTCTCTGATAGCTATTAAAAATCTAATAAAATGTGGATGAGTCCATCAAGTTTAAATGAAGTAAAGTCGGGTATAAAAGGGTAACATACCTTAAAATTTCTTTAATTTTTTAATAATTTTGCTATTGAAGGTGGTTTTTTGGGTTATTCGTGATTTTTTTATTTGGGCAGAAAATAAAACTCAGAAAATAATGATTAAAAATCAATTTTTCGTCGAAAAAATAAAAGTTAATGCACCTAGAGGTAGTCTGCATTAGCCGAATACATCTGTGTACTTCTTTTGCGTTTAGCATTTCTCCTTCAGTGTGATTTTTTTAGTCAAAATTTAAAAAATAACGATTATTCTCAATCCCTGCTGTAAAATGTACGCCATGTGTTCATAACAACTTACCGTATAACCAGCATCTTCTCCTTCTCTACCGTTATCGTCATCGTTGTACTTCTGACCATCCAAAAATTTACATTTTTTCAACCACAGCATCTTTGGTTCATCTAGATGTCCACAAACTGCTAGCTCCTGCTTGGCGGCTTTATGATCACGTACAATGCGCTGTATTGTGCTTCGAAGGCCGTAATCAGTGACGTTATAACCCAATCTGGTTATATACTGTTTGATGGTGTATAACACGCGAGTGCGCTTTTCGGGCATCCAATAGCTTGCATGTTGCTGATCCCATAGAATTGGGTATTTTTGTAGTATTTTAAGAAATTTGTTAGAAATACTGAAGGCAGATGTATCATGGATACTGAAATTAAACTACAATTAAGAAAAAATTGAAATTGTTGTACATATTCATATACATGTATGTGGCAACACCCTATGAAAAATACAACCCTGCATAAATTGTACAATTGCTCAAGATATTTTCCACCTGTCGTTGTTTGCCTATTATTCTTTCTTCCATACTTCCGGAAAATCTACATCACTGGACGTGCTTGCAATTAATCACGCTAAATAAATAAAATTTTCTATCATTTATTTTGTATAAAATCTTTTGACTATCTAGTCAATAAAGTTTATTATTGTTTGAATTAATTAAAGTTTGACTAAACGCGGTTATTATTTTTACGAGTTAGGTTTGGTTACCTCATACGAAAACCTTCCAAATTGGTGACCCCGACGTGATCGCAAGCACGCCCAGCACTTTAACTAAATCATCGATCATCGCTAGCGTAAATAATCAAAATATGAGCGGTAGCCGAGACACTTCGCCAGCATCAAGAACAGTCAACAACACCGCAGGGACATCAAGTATGTAAGGAGCAACAGGGAGCAATAACTCCGTAGCGGTTGTGTACGCCCGATTACCGATTCCACCAATAGCAAGTACGAACATCGAGGCGTGGTTTACGTCTATGGAATTTTGGTTCACCGCCTCAGGAATCACGGCGGATAAACAAAAGACGGCAACAGTGTTAGCAGCTCTCGATCCGAACGTGTTGGGTCAACTTGGCGACGTTATCGCCGCACTACCTCAAAACGACAGGTTCGATTATATCAAACAAAAAATAATCGAGCACTTCGCCGACAGTGAACAACGACGCCTTAACCGTGTCCTATCGGAGCTACCGCTTGGCGACAAAAAACCATCAGAGCTATTTTTTGAAATGAGGCGTGTCGCAGGTAACACACTGGGTGATGCTGCCTTAAAAGCTTATGGATCAAACGGTTACCCGAATTTGCACAACCAGTTGTTGCAGCTACTTCGGGAGCAGCGTCAGAATATACGAAAGTGGCCGACACCATTGTAGATGCTATTGCTCCTCAGCAACTTAATCGCGTGAAATCAGCACCAACCAACGAAGTTGCCGAACTTCGTGCCGTCGTTATGGAGCTTGGTAAGAAGATAGATAAATTCACTATTCGCTCACGCTCACATAGTCGCAGGCGATCAAGCTCTCGACAAAGCACAAAAGCTCGTGCTGCATCTAGAGAATCATCGTCACATCAAGATTGTTGGTATCATCAAAAGTACGGTTCCAACGCTAAAAAATGTCGTAGTCCTTGTCGACAGAGCAAAAAAGCTCGAGGATCGACAACCGAGTCGTCTTGACCATCAAGGCGTGTGGCGGGTTGTAACGAGGCATCTGCCGCTGAACGCAACATACTTCGTCTGCAGGTACATGAGCGAAAATCTGGCAAAGCGTTTCTCGTTGACACCGGCGCTGACGTTTCTGTCCTACCAATTTCTACAAAATCCTACGACATCCGACCTACTACAACCCAATTATACGCCGCCAATGGTTCCGAAATACGGGTAGTCGGTGAACAGCGAATAAACCTTGACCTTGGCCTTCGTCGAGATTTCCCATGGTCCTTTGTCGTCGCTGACGTTACAACGCCCATTATCGGAGCCGACTTTATTCGCTACTACGACTTATTGATTGATATGCGCCGCAACAGTTTAATCGATAATCTCACGAAACTTAAATCATCTCTAACTTCGCCAACGTCAGAAAAGGCGGTCGATATCAAAACGTTCAATTCCACCAATCCATTCGCCGACCTGCTTCACGAATTCGCAGAAATTACGAAGCTGGCCCCTCATGGTTCGTTAACGAAGTCTACGGTCGTTCATCGCATTTTTACTACAAGTCAGCCGGTATATTCCAGACCACGACGACTCGCACCTGAGAAGCTTACGGCTGCACGAAACGAATTCAACTTTCTCCTTAAGGTAGGAATCTGTCGACCATCAAGTAGCAATTGGTCCAGCCCGCTACACATGGTCCGAAAAAGCGATGGCACCTGGAGACCTTGCGGGGATTACCGCGCTCTAAATGCGCAAACGTTACCCGACAGGTACCCATTACCGTTTTTAACCGATTTTACGTGTCACTTGCGAGGAAAAACTGTTTTCTCAAAGATCGACTTGCAACGCGCTTTCCACCAGGTACCAATCCACGAAGACGACATACCCAAAACGGCCATAACCACGCCATTCGGAATGTTTGAATTTAAATTCATGACCTTCGAACTCTGCAACGCTGCACAGACGTTCCAAAGATTGATTAACGAGGTTCTTCGTGGATTGGACTACGTATTTCCATACGTGGATGACATTTGCATAGCATCGACTTCTTTCGACCAGCACAAAAAAGATTTACGCGAAGTTTTTCAACGGCTACGTGACAACAATCTGGCAATAAATGTGGTAAAATGCGAGTTTGGTAAGAGCGAACTTAAATTTTTGGGACATCTTGTCAACGAAAAAGGAATCCGACCGCTTCCAGGGAAAGTAGCAGCAATTCGCGACTTCGCAAAACCGAAATTGGCGAAGGAGTTGAAGAGTTTTATCGCCATGGTAAATTTCTATAGAAAGTTCTTACCAAACGCCATCGAGTACCAGTTGCACCTTCAAAAACTAATACATGGCAATAAGAAAAACGATCGTACCATCGTCGAATGGAACAAGGAAGCGGAAATTGCGTTCGAGCGTTGTAAATCCGAGTTGGCTAATGCCACTCTACTCGTCCATCCGTCAGCAACCGCCGATTCAGCGTTGTACGTCGACGCATCAGACACTGCCGTTGGCGCTGCTTTGCACCAACTCATAGAGGGAGAGCTTCAACCACTCGGATTTTTTTCTAAAAAACTAACGAATGCTCAACGTAAATATAGTACATATGACCGTGAACTGACCGCAGCGTACCAAGGCATGTGTCATTTTCGGCACATGATAGAAGGTCGCAAATGTCATATCGTAACCGATCACCGTCCGTTAGTATACGCCTTTCGCCAAAAGTCGGAAAAAGCATCACCTCGTCGTGTTAGACAATTGGACTTTATCGGTCAATTCACGACCGACATTCGATACATACCCGGCTCAGAAAATTCGACGACAGATCTCTTATATAAATAAACAAATAAATAAATAAATAAAATTGCAGCAGCGCAACAAATCGACAAGGAGCTGCAACCGCTACTTAACAGTTCAGGTATGTTAAAAAGTTCGCTTGTACTAAAACATTTCGATGTTCCAAACAGCACAGCCAAACTAGTTTGCGATACCTCAACACCAAATATTCGGCCATGCATACCAACAGAATTCCGCAGGGCATTACTCCATAAAATACACGATCTAGCTCACCCAGGTATTCGTGCTACCACCCACCTAATTACGCAAAGGTTCGTTTGGCCTGGCATCAAAAAGGATACAGCAAAATTTGTTCGAAGCTGTGACTCGTGCCAACGCTCAAAAGTTCATCGGCATACAACGTCAGCACCATCTCGGTACCAACCGCCAGCAGAACGTTTCACACATATCAATATTGACATCGTTGGTCCGTTTCCATTGTGTAATGGGCAACGTTATTGCCTAACAATGATCGACCGATTCACCCGCTGGCCAGAGGTGGCGCCGATACCCGACATATCTGCCGATACGGTGGCAAAGGCGCTCTTATTTCACTGGATTTCCCGGTTTGGTGTTCCAGCACGAATTTCATCAGATCGGGGTCGACAATTTAATTGCGCTATATTCGACGAATTAATGAAAACCATCGGTGTGGCACACCTCCAAACAACACCATACCATCCGCAGTCAAATGGTATTATTGAAAGATGGCACCGAACGTTTAAGGCAGCCCTTCTATGTCATGACCCAAACAAGTGGGTGCATCACTTACCAGCCATTCTGCTTGGTCTGCGCTCAGCTTATAAACCTGACATTCCGGCTACGCTAGTATACGGCACATCGCTACGACTCCCAGGAGAGTTTTTCCAGGCATCAAATACGAGGGAAGTCACGCAAGAGATGGTATCCCAATTTCGGTCAACAATGCAAAAACTTTGCCCTGCTACAACAACGCATCATTCGAAAACCAGAGTTTTTGTATCGCCATCACTAAGTACTGCATCCCACGTCTACGTGCGAAATGACTCAATCCGCCCATCACTAACACACCCTTACGATGGACCGTATGCAGTCGTAAAGAGATATCCGAAATTCTATAAACTCCGTATACGAGGCCGATACAGTAACATAAACATCAATCGATTAAAGCCAGCTTTCCTAGTCAGCGACGATTACGAACATGAACAACAACGTCAAACCCTAAGCGAACAAGCATATCAACCAACGGATTTATCGAAAAGTAGTCATACATCCAATCAAACCCAGCAGCAAACTGTTCCAACCAACTCACCAGAAACTATACCAACAATGGAAGACATACCACAAGTGAACAAACCTGCAAGTCCTATATCGACGAGAACTACACGCTGTGGCAGGCATGTCAACATTCCTTTACGATACCGGTAGTCTCGTCTAGGCGGGGAGTATTGTGGCAACACCCTATGAAAAATACAACCGTACATAAATTGTACAATTGCTCAAGATATTTTCCACCTGTCGTTGTTTGACTATTATTCTTTCTTCTTTACTTCCGGAAAATCTACATCACTGGACGTGCTTGCAATTAATCACGCTAAATAAATAAAATTTTCTATCATTTATTTTGTATAAAATCTTTTGACTATCTAGTCAATAAAGTTTATTATTGTTTGAATTAATTAAAGTTTGACTAAACGCGGTTATTATTTTTACGAGTTAGGTTTGGTTACCTCATACGAAAACCTTCCAAATGTATACAAACATACAATGTATTCTGGAACGAATTTCCGTCATCCCTTGTCAAGTTTGGTTTGGTTATAAACCGGTTTCGGCTATGTGCCATCTTCAGTATCTTGTTCCGTTCTGAGTTAGGGTGCGTTTATGTCGGAGCAATAGAAGAAAGAAAGATAGCTGTGCGTGATATACGCTTATCGGAATAGCGCTATTGAGTGTTTATGTCGGAGCAGTGATAAGAGCAATAGTAGCGAAGAGGTCAATAAGCGGAGGTAATAGCGCTGTTCGACCAAAGCATATAGCGCTATTGAGTGTTTATGTCGGAGCTAAGCTAGCAAAGAGTGGAATAGCGTTGTTATCTGCGTATATTGAAGCTATGGTACTAGATTTGTCTTTAGTGTATTGTGGTACTTAAATAAAAATTTTAGAGTAACCGAAAAGGAGAAGAGACGTTGTTATTTTACACATAATAAATATTTACATATATTTCTGCTCCACACATACTTATCTATATATTTATTTTTTTTTTTAATTTGAAAGGTTATATAAAAATTATGTATAAAAAGTAATAAAACACATAAACAATGTCCCTCTTATTCATAAAAAATAAAATAGATTTATAAAATTTTCGAAATCGAAAAATTTTATGAAAATGTCACTTAAAAATTTTTAAAACCTATTTTATTTTTTATGCATGAAGTCGTATATATTTACTTACGTGTGGACTTCATTTCACATGCTACGGCCGTCCACAGTTTATCCAAGACAAGCCTATTGGGATGATTTGGATTTCTTTGATCCCACAAAGGTTGCCTTTTAAAAATTGCACTAATGAAAGTTTCTGTGTCCATAATGAATAGCGCTAATCGAGTAAAGAAAATCAATGAATTAGTTTTCTTCGCTCTTATACTTTGATACGCGCTTATAGCGCGGCTCCGACATAAACAGAAGTACAGAACTCCCATTTACAATTTTCGTTGCTAGTATCCACTCTTTCTTCTATTGCTCCGACATAAACACTACACGCGTTTCCCATAAGGTATTTTCTCTGCTATGATAATAGCGCTAATGTGGTGAATTTCTTTAGTCACCCACTGCTCCGACATAAACAGAAGTACAGAACTCCCATTTACAATTTTCGTTGCTAGTATCACTCTTTCTTCTATTGCTCCGACATAAGCACTATACGTGATTTCCGTAAGGTATTTTCTTTGCTATTATCTGTGGTGAGCTTAGCGCTTATCACAGCTCCGACATAAACAGAAGTACAGAATTCCCGTTTACAATTTTCTTCGCTATCTTTCTTTCTTTCTTCTATTGCTCCGACATAAACGCACCCTTAATCTCATTGGTTCGCTATTATTTATAGTCATTAATGTCCGTTATTTTGTCCTCGTTAATTGGTCATGTGCTACGTGAGAGTGTACGTGCGCGGTCAGGTATGTTAGTCTTGTTACCTGCGGTTCCTTCATTATCGTATGTATGCGTGCAAAGTGCTTTGCCTTAATTCTTATGTGGTTCAGGTAGGTAAAAGTCTGTTATTGTTTTCTTTTGTGAAGTTTTATTTCTGTCATTAGTATATTTGCTGTCCTTTTTTTGGTATATTAGCCTGAGTGGCTCAAACAGTGTGTCCGAAGCTGTGTTTATTTGTTCGTTTGCAATTTCCCCCATGAACGTTTTCTGTTTGTATATTTCCATGTTCACTAGTATGTTTCGCCGTTTTCGACGTGGAGGATTTTGGCTGCTTTTCCTATCTTCGTTGGAACACATTTGTTTTGCGCCATGTGGCTGGCGAAATTCGATTCCACAATGGTTGATGATTTCTTTATTTTCTTATTGTAGTCCCTAGTGTTCCCGATATCTTGTTTTTATCTTTCGTCCTGTTTGTCCTATGTAACTGTTTTGGCATTCGCAAGTTAGTTTGTATATCCTTTGTTTATGAAATGCGTCTTCTTCGCTAACGTTGTTTCGTAGTTATTTTCCTATGTTGCTCTTGGTTTTAAATGCAGCGTTGATGTTGTACTTTTTAAATACTTTGGCCAATTTGTATGACGTCAGTCCAGTGTATGTTAAGGCCGTCCATGTGTTTTCTTCTCTTTCTTTGTCATTCAATTTTCTTGAGGTAACGTTTTTCTGTATTCCTTTTATTAGACCTCTTGTATATCCATTGTTCTCCGCTATTGTGTATATTGTGTTGAGTTCTTTACTGTAAGCCCCTTTTTCTAACGGAGTGCGTTCGAGTCGTGTTATTAATTGTCCTATCGGAGCTACCGCTTGGCGACAAAAAACCATCAGAGCTATTTTTTGAAATGAGGCGTGTCGCAGGTAACACACTGGGTGATGCTGCCCTTAAAAGCTTATGGATCAAACGGTTACCCGAATTTGCACAACCAGTTGTTGCAGCTACTTCGGGAGCAGCGTCAGAATATACGAAAGTGGCCGACACCATTGTAGATGCTATTGCTCCTCAGCAACTTAATCGCGTGAAATCAGCACCAACCAACGAAGTTGCCGAACTTCGTGCCGTCGTTATGGAGCTTGGTAAGAAGATAGATAAATTCACTATTCGCTCACGCTCACATAGTCGCAGGCGATCAAGCTCTCGACAAAGCACAAAAGCTCGTGCTGCATCTAGAGAATCATCGTCACATCAAGATTGTTGGTATCATCAAAAGTACGGTTCCAACGCTAAAAAATGTCGTAGTCCTTGTCGACAGAGCAAAAAAGCTCGAGGATCGACAACCGAGTCGTCTTGACCATCAAGGCGTGTGGCGGGTTGTAACGAGGCATCTGCCGCTGAACGCAACATACTTCGTCTGCAGGTACATGAGCGAAAATCTGGCAAAGCGTTTCTCGTTGACACCGGCGCTGACGTTTCTGTCCTACCAATTTCTACAAAATCCTACGACATCCGACCTACTACAACCCAATTATACGCCGCCAATGGTTCCGAAATACGGGTAGTCGGTGAAAAGCGAATAAACCTTGACCTTGGCCTTCGTCGAGATTTCCCATGGTCCTTTGTCGTCGCTGACGTTACAACGCCCATTATCGGAGCCGACTTTATTCGCTACTACGACTTATTGATTGATATGCGCCGCAACAGTTTAATCGATAATCTCACGAAACTTAAATCATCTCTAACTTCGCCAACGTCAGAAAAGGCGGTCGATATCAAAACGTTCAATTCCACCAATCCATTCGCCGACCTGCTTCACGAATTCGCAGAAATTACGAAGCTGGCCCCTCATGGTTCGTTAACGAAGTCTACGGTCGTTCATCGCATTTTTACTACAGGTCAGCCGGTATATTCCAGACCACGACGACTCGCACCTGAGAAGCTTACGGCTGCACGAAACGAATTCAACTTTCTCCTTAAGGTAGGAATCTGTCGACCATCAAGTAGCAATTGGTCCAGCCCGCTACACATGGTCCGAAAAAGCGATGGCACCTGGAGACCTTGCGGGGATTACCGCGCTCTAAATGCGCAAACGTTACCCGACAGGTACCCATTACCGTTTTTAACCGATTTTACGTGTCACTTGCGAGGAAAAACTGTTTTCTCAAAGATCGACTTGCAACGCGCTTTCCACCAGGTACCAATCCACGAAGACGACATACCCAAAACGGCCATAACCACGCCATTCGGAATGTTTGAATTTAAATTCATGACCTTCGGACTCTGCAACGCTGCACAGACGTTCCAAAGATTGATTAACGAGGTTCTTCGTGGATTGGACTACGTATTTCCATACGTGGATGACATTTGCATAGCATCGACTTCTTTCGACCAGCACAAAAAAGATTTACGCGAAGTTTTTCAACGGCTACGTGACAACAATCTGGCAATAAATGTGGTAAAATGCGAGTTTGGTAAGAGCGAACTTAAATTTTTGGGACATCTTGTCAACGAAAAAGGAATCCGACCGCTTCCAGGGAAAGTAGCAGCAATTCGCGACTTCGCAAAACCGAAATTGGCGAAGGAGTTGAAGAGTTTTATCGCCATGGTAAATTTCTATAGAAAGTTCTTACCAAACGCCATCGAGTACCAGTTGCACCTTCAAAAACTAATACATGGCAATAAGAAAAACGATCGTACCATCGTCGAATGGAACAAGGAAGCGGAAATTGCGTTCGAGCGTTGTAAATCCGAGTTGGCTAATGCCACTCTACTCGTCCATCCGTCAGCAACCGCCGATTCAGCGTTGTACGTCGACGCATCAGACACTGCCGTTGGCGCTGCTTTGCACCAACTCATAGAGGGAGAGCTTCAACCACTCGGATTTTTTTCTAAAAAACTAACGAATGCCCAACGTAAATATAGTACATATGACCGTGAACTGACCGCAGCGTACCAAGGCATGTGTCATTTTCGGCACATGATAGAAGGTCGCAAATGTCATATCGTAACCGATCACCGTCCGTTAGTATACGCCTTTCGCCAAAAGTCGGAAAAAGCATCACCTCGTCGTGTTAGACAATTGGACTTTATCGGTCAATTCACGACCGACATTCGATACATACCCGGCTCAGAAAATTCGACGGCAGATCTCTTATATAAATAAACAAATAAATAAATAAAATTGCAGCAGCGCAACAAATCGACAAGGAGCTGCAACCGCTACTTAACAGTTCAGGTATGTTAAAAAGTTCGCTTGTACTAAAACATTTCGATGTTCCAAACAGCACAGCCAAACTAGTTTGCGATACCTCAACACCAAATATTCGGCCATACATACCAACAGAATTCCGCAGGGCATTACTCCATAAAATACACGATCTAGCTCGCCCAGGTATTCGTGCTACCACCCACCTAATTACGCAAAAGTTCGTTTGGCCTGGCATCAAAAAGGATACAGCAAAATTTGTTCGAAGCTGTGACTCGTGCCAACGCTCAAAAGTTCATCGGCATACAACGTCAGCACCATCTCGGTACCAACCGCCAGCAGAAAGTTTCACACATATCAATATTGACATCGTTGGTCCGTTTCCATTGTGTAATGGGCAACGTTATTGCCTAACAATGATCGACCGATTCACCCGCTGGCCAGAGGTGGCGCCGATACCCGACATATCTGCCGATACGGTGGCAAAGGCGCTCTTATTTCACTGGATTTCCCGGTTTGGTGTTCCAGCACGAATTTCATCAGATCGGGGTCGACAATTTAATTGCGCTATATTCGACGAATTAATGAAAACCATCGGTGTGGCACACCTCCAAACAACACCATACCATCCGCAGTCAAATTGTATTATTGAAAGATGGCACCGAACGTTTAAGGCAGCCCTTCTATGTCATGACCCAAACAAGTGGGTGCATCACTTACCAGCCATTCTGCTTGGTCTGCGCTCAGCTTATAAACCTGACATTCCGGCTACGCTAGTATACGGCACAACGCTACGACTCCCAGGAGAGTTTTTCCAGGCATCAAATACGAGGGAAGTCACGCAAGAGATGGTATCCCAATTTCGGTCAACAATGCAAAAACTTTGCCCTACTACAACAACGCATCATTCGACACCCAGAGTTTTTGTATCGCCATCACTAAGTACTGCATCCCACGTCTACGTGCGAAATGACTGCATACGGTCCATCGTAAGGGTGTGTTAGTGGTTTTTAGTGCTTAGCACGAAATTTTTATTTTAATTCAATTTTTAATTGTTGGGGTAAGTTAATGTTGAAAATGAAAAAAAGGCAAAAGTGGGGAAAATCCAACAGCTTGCACAGAGTCTCAATGGCCGAGAGTGTTTCTGCGTTGGGTCATTGCGGCTGAAGTTGGAATGGACTCGGGTTCAATCCCCGGTGCATCCACTTCCGAAAAGAGTGCTGATGATCGAAAATGGTTTTTCGTGAAATAGCTACACACTCAACCTTCGCTGTAAATAGTTGTTGAATTTTTTTCCACTTACCCCAACAATTAAAAATTGAATTAAAATAAAAATTTCGTGCTAAGCACTAAAAACTCTTTCAAGTAAAATTGTTAACGTTGTTTGGTATATACATAAAATAAATACCAACAACAATGTTCATTGCGAACTGCCTACAAAAAAAATTCAGCACGTTTGTGGAGAATATATGCAAAAGCATCTACACACTAACGTTAATGTTGAAAATGAAAAAAAGGCAAAAGTGGGGAAAATCCAACAGCTTGCACAGAGTCTCAATGGCCGAGTGTGTTTATGCGTTGGGTCATTGCGGCTGAAGTTGGAATGGACTCGGGTTCAATCCCCGGTGCATCCACTTCCGAAAAGAGTGCTGATGATCGAAAATGGTTTTTCGTGAAATAGCTATACACTCAACCTTCGCTGTAAATAGTTGTTGAATTTTTTTCCACTTACCCCAACAATTAAAAATTGAATTAAAATAAAAATTTCGTGCTAAGCACTAAAAACTCTTTCAAGTAAAATTGTTAACGTTGTTTGGTATATACATAAAATAAATACCAACAACAATGTTCATTGCGAACTGCCTACAACAAAAATTCAGCATGTTTGTGGAGAATATATGCAAAAGCATATACACACTAACGTTAATGTTGAAAATGAAAAAAAGGCAAAAGTGGGGAAAATCCAACAGCTTGCACAGAGTCTCAATGGCCGAGTGTGTTTATGCGTTGGGTCATTGCGGCTGAAGTTAGAATGGACTCGGGTTCAATCCCCGGTGCATCCACTTCCGAAAAGAGTGCTGATGATCGACAATGGTTTTTCGTGAAATAGCTATACACTCAACCTTCGCTGTAAATAGTTGTTGAATTTTTTTCCACTTACCCCAACAATTAAAAATTGAATTAAAATAAAAATTTCGTGCTAAGCACTAAAACTCTTTCAAGTAAAATTGTTAACGTTGTTTGGTATATACATAAAATAAATACCAACAACAATGTTCATTGCGAACTGCCTACAACAAAAATTCAGCACGTTTGTGGAGAATATATGCAAAAGCATATACACACTAACGTTAATTTTGAAAATGAAAAAAAAGGCAAAAGTGGGGAAAATCCAACAGCTTGCACAGAGTCTCAATGGCCGAGTGTGTTTATGCGTTGGGTCATTGCGGCTGAAGTTGGAATGGACTCGGGTTCAATCCCCGGTGCATCCACTTCCGAAAAGAGTGCTGATGATCGACAATGGTTTTTCGTGAAATAGCTATACACTCAACCTTCGCTGTAAATAGTTGTTGAATTTTTTTCCACTTACCCCAACAATTAAAAATTGAATTAAAATAAAAATTTCGTGCTAAGCACTAAAACTCTTTCAAGTAAAATTGTTAACGTTGTTTGGTATATACATAAAATAAATACCAACAACAATGTTCATTGCGAACTGCCTACAACAAAAATTCAGCACGTTTGTGGAGAATATATGCAAAAGCATATACATACACACTAACGTTAATGTTGAAAATGGAAAAAAAGGCAAAAGTGGGGAAAATCCAACAGCTTGTACGGAGTCTCAATGGCCGAGTGTGTTTATGCGTTGGGTCATTGCGGCTGAAGTTGGAATGGACTCGGGTTCAATCCCCTGTGCATCCACTTCCGAAAAGAGTGCTGATGATCGAAAATGGTTTTTCGTGAAATAGCTATACACTCAACCTTCGCTGTAAATAGTTGTTGAATTTTTTTCCACTTACCCCAACAATTAAAAATTGAATTAAAATAAAAATTTCGTGCTAAGCACTAAAAACTCTTTCAAGTAAAATTGTTAACGTTGTTTGGTATATACATAAAATAAATACCAACAACAATGTTCATTGCGAACTGCCTACAACAAAAATTCAGCACGTTTGTGGAGAATATATGCAAAAGCATATACACACTAACGTTAATTTTGAAAATGAAAAAAAAGGCAAAAGTGGGGAAAATCCAACAGCTTGCACAGAGTCTCAATGGCCGAGTGTGTTTATGCGTTGGGTCATTGCGGCTGAAGTTGGAATGGACTCGGGTTCAATCCCCGGTGCATCCACTTCCGAAAAGAGTGCTGATGATCGAAAATAGTTTTTCGTGAAATAGCTATACACTCAACCTTCGCTGTAAATAGTTGTTGAATTTTTTTCCACTTACCCCAACAATTAAAAATTGAATTAAAATAAAAATTTCGTGCTAAGCACTAAAAACTTTCAAGTAAAATTGTTAACGTTGTTTGGTATATACATAAAATAAATACCAACAACAATGTTCATTGCGAACTGTCTACAACAAAAATTCAGCACGTTTGTGGAGAATATATGCAAAAGCATATACACACTAACGTTAATGTTGAAAATGAAAAAAAGGCAAAAGTGGGGAAAATCCAACAGCTTGCACAGAGTCTCAATGGCCGAGTGTGTTTATGCGTTGGGTCATTGTGGCTGAAGTTGGAATGGACTCGGGTTCAATCCCCGGTGCATCCACTTCCGAAAAGAGTGCTGATGATCGAAAATGGTTTTTCGTGAAATAGCTATACACTCAACCTTCGCTGTAAATAGTTGTTGAATTTTTTTCCACTTACCCCAACAGTTTTTATTTAAATTTTTGGTCAAACAGCGTAAATTTATGTAAAAATGTGTAAAAAACCAACCAAAATTAGCTTTATATGGCCATAAATCAAAACCGGATCAACCGATTTAAATATTTCTTCTTGGAAATTAAACTTTGAACTTTTACTAAAGTTCTGCATTCAAAAAATTAATAAATTCTCTTTTTAAATAACAAAAATATTATAAAGAATAGTATCAATTTTTGAAAAAGAGTCATGCGCATGGTTGGTCGCCACAAGCAATCGGTAAAGCAGAAGCCAAGAATTATCTAAAGAAGGATATCGTAGTAGATAAGCTGATTGGAATTGTGTATGTATACTAAAAAGTGTGAATGTCGGACAAAACGAATTGGGAAAAATTTTACATTGAAATTCATTTCTCTCCTCTTTCACATTGACATTTTTAAAGAAGAAACAAGATAAAGCAAACGCAAGTAACTTAACCTGTATTGGATAAGCCTTGGCAGAAGCCAAACAACGAGAACAATACATACCTACGTACATATGTACATAAGCAAAGAAATGACACGAAGATACATACATATGTGTTAGAGGGCTGCACGAATGGATTCGAAACGACCAACAAAATATTCGCGGCCGTCCAATTACAGTACCTACTTGTTTCTGTCGTTTGCGAATAAGCGCAAGTAGAGCACAACCATAAACAGAACCAAAACAATACTTATTCTTAGCGACAATTACATGACCTTAAAAAGGTTCTGCAAATAGTGTACACTACTTGCGAATACTTCGAATATAATCGAAATATATGTATGTACATATTTTCATAAACACACATTCAGACGTTGTGTTCAGCCCCTGTAGGGAAAATTTCTAGTTCCGAACTAGTTCGCTTCTAGTGCTTTTTTCGACACTACTATCGCGAGCTAAATCTCTTTTGCATGTTATCGAATGGCGAATTTAACACGGCGATGTCCTAGGCGGTGTCAATTGTCACCCCCTGCACTACATTTTCGATAGTTCCGAACTAGTACTAAATGCTACAGTTTTCACTAGTTCATTTATTGGCACAATTTCGATAGTTCTGAACTAGCTACAAATACCTATAAATTCTACAGTTTTACATCTGCCGCTTAAGTGCAGCCTTTGACACACTTCATGCAAGTGACGCGATGGCCGACTGGCTAACGCATGTGCCTTCCAATCTGAGGGGCGCGGGTTCGAATCCTGTCGGTGTCAAGGTGGATGATAATTTTTATTTTTTGTTAACTAATATTTTTTTATTTATTTATTTAATAAAAATTTAAAATAATATTTAAAAAGTAATAAAATAAAAAAAAAAAAATTAAAAATAAGCCTGAGGGATCACAAAATCATAATTAGGGGAACATTTCATTTCATACAAGAAGCAAATAGAAAACTCTTTATATAAAATGCTTCACTAAACATCTGAGAATTGCAGAAATGTACAAAGCCGACGGCAATTGAACGAACGAAAAATTTTCATAGAATTTTTGTCACTTCGAAATTGCATACAAATCAAAGTGTCTTATAATGGTCACTCAATTTACGCATTCTGAACTGGTGAGGGTCTAACTACAATTGATCTAGTTCCCTTTTGACACCTTTTCGCTAGTTCGAAACTAGAAATTTTGCTCACTAGTTATTGAGTTTCCTGCAGGGGAAAAATTACGCTGCTAGTTTTTTTTTTTTTTTTTTTACGAGGAAGCATCGAAAGCCTTTACCCCGTCAGTGTGGGACTCTAACCAGCACTACTCCTACTCCTACTGTCATCGTACCGAACCCCCCGGTACTACCGTCAAGCTACCGTCGGGAGGTGGGTTGAGCACAAGGCTCGAAGTGTCCGTAATGGTCGCGTTATTTCCCTCAGTCTGCCTTTGGAGGCTTCACCCGTTCCCCTAGAAGCGATCAGTGTTAGGTGGTCTGCGGAGGCCAATGCTCCGCACGACACGCTATGACGGATGCAGGAGGCCTAGCTCCTGTACGTATCCGTTTCAATTGTAATGGTCACTGTAAGGTGGAGGACAAAGCTCCACACCACGCTCGCTGACGGATGCAGGAGGCCTAGCTCCTGTACGTATCCGTAACGGATGCAGGAGGCCGAGCTCCTGTACGTATCCGTTCCACTGGAAGTGGTCATTGTTTAGCGGTCTGGTGGTCTGCGGAGGCCAAAGCTCCACACCACGCGCTATGACGGATGCAGGAGGCCTAGCTCCTGTACGTTTCCGTAACGGATGCAGGAGGCCGAGCTCCTGTACGTATCCGTTCCACTGGAAGTGGTCATTGTTTAGTGGTCTGGTGGTCTGCGGAGGCCAAAGCTCCACACCACGCGCTATGACGGATGCAGGAGGCCTAGCTCCTGTACGTATCCGTAGCGGATGTAAGAGGCCGAGCTTCTGTACGTATCCGTTCCACACGAAGTTGTCAATTATTCGAATTAACTATTGTGATAAGTGATATGCGGACGCCTAAGTTCCGCGGCACGCGCGATGACGGATGTAGGAGGCTGAACTCCTATACGTATCCGTTCCACACGAGGTTTCGAAGTACCTATGATTAGAAGCGGTAATCTGACATGATTAGTGGTTCTTTTGTCGCCGCTCACTCGTCGTATTCTCTCTAGGCTTCTCAGTGTTTTCATGGTGTCTGCTATTAAGTCGCTCGCTGCAGTCCATTTTGCCTTGCTTTCTAGCATATGCTTCACGAATGACTCAGGTGTATGGTTTCATCCAATAGTCTACGGAGCTTGTTTCAGGATTCGTAAAATCTTGCACACTCAAAGAATACGTGATATACATCCTCTGTTGCTTGCCCCCCGCAGTAATCACACGTTGGGTTTGACTCGTGCTTAAAGCGGTAAAGATAGGCCTTGAAACAACCGTGTACAGATAGAAACTGCGTCAGGTAGAAATCGACTTCGCCGTGTGTTCTTTCCAACCAGATTCTCAAGTCTGGTATGCATCTATGTGTCAAGCGTCCCTTCGTGGAGTTGCTCCATCTGAGCTGCCAGCTTTGCATGCTGGCCTCTCTCGCCTCGGAGCGCTCCGCCTCGCTTTGTGCAATCACTGCAGCTTCTTTTGCCAGTATATCTATAGGGTATAGACTGGCTATAACCAGAGCGGCTTCTTCCGACACTGTTTTAAACGCACAACACACTCTCAACGCGCACAGGCGGTAAGTCGACTTGATGCAACGAAAATATGACTTATGATGCTCTATAGCGTGGTGCCACACAGGGGCGCCGTAGAGAATTTGGCTCCTTACGACGCACGCAAGAAGTTGTCGCCACCGTTGCTTTGGACCACGTGAGTTCAGCATTATGCGTGTTAGTGCCGTCACGGTCGCTGAAGCCTTATCAATTGCGTATTCAATATGGGTTTTAAATGATAATCTTCTGTCTATCATAATTCCCAGGTACTTTACTGCTTGGAGCGTGAAGATGTCATGATTTCCACTTCTTATTATAGTATGCTCTACTTTTTTCCTGCTTGATATGAGCACTGACTCCGTTTTTTTGCTCCGCCAGTTGTAGGCCATTTTTATCCAGCCACCTTTCAACGCCGGTTATACTTTCGTTCGTTTTTGTGCGTATATCGTCTAGTTGCTTAGCGGTAACAACCAGGGCAATGTCGTCGGCAAAGCCAAATATTTTTACGCCTTCCGGAAACCTAAGGCGTAAAACACCGTCATACATTATGTTCCACAGGAGGCGGCCGAGCACTGAGCCTTGTGGAACGCCACCGGTAACTTTTAATTTCTTAGTGCCGGCTGAGGTTTCGTACTCCAGCGTTCGATTTTCGAAGTAGCTTCGTACCAGCCTTCTCAGGTATTTTGGTGTTCCGATGCGATCGAGCGCATCCAGGATTTTTGCCCAGTTGGCCGTATTGAATGCGTTCTTTATGTCCACTGCGTCCACTGCGTGAACTGTGGATCTCCCTTTCCTAAAGCCGAATTGATTCTCGGATATGCCTTCTAATGCCATGACTTCCCTTTCCCGGCGATTGTAGATGACTCTTTCTAAGATTTTACCGGCCGAATCAAGTAGGCATATGGGTCTGTAACTAGATGATAAAGTGTAGTAGTTGTACCAACTTTTGGTGTTTCCATATCGTTGGGAATGTACCTTCTGCTAAACATGAATTAAACAGCTTCGTGAACAATGATGTCGCATGTTTTAAGGCTACTTTAAGCACTTTGTTAGGTATCGCGTCTGGTCCAGGGGACTTGCTCTCCTTGAGTCCCGTAGCTGCTTGGAGAACTTCCTCATCCGTTACTTCCCCAAATGATTGCAATATGGCACTCGAGATCGGGGAAACTAGTTTTCTCTGGGTGGGGAAAAGACTAGTAACCACTTTTTCCAGAAAAATAGAACAAGTTGGTGTCGATTCCCTCTCGTTTTTTAATTTCTTAGTCACAATTCTGTACGCGGTTCCCCACGGGTTATTCTCTGCATCATCGCAAAGTTCTAGGAAGCACTGACGCTTGCTTTGCTTAATAGCCGCCTTAAGAGATCGGCGAGCTGATTTGAATTTTGATCTTAGTTCCTCGAAATCGGCTCTACCCCTGGAACGTTGAAAGTGCCTTCTAGCTTGAATGCACTCCCTCCGCAGTAGGCTAATGCTATCGTTCCACCAGTATGTGGCAGATTGTGGTCTGGATTTCTTTTTCCGTGACATTGGCGCATTGCACGCTGCTCGTAAATTGCCCATTATTGCAGTTGCCATTTCATTTGCACTCCCGCTGTATTCTGTTGTAGGGAACATTTCCTTGAATACTTCTTCGTCGAAAGTTCTAACTTTCCAACCGTTTCGTTTTAGCGGTGATTTCTTTCTTGGCACCTTACCTGAGCATAATGTGACGTCCATTAGTATCGCCGAGTGGTCACTCTGGGTGTAGCAATCACTGATTTTCCACTTGGAAAACCTGTACAAGTTTGCACTAACAAATGCTATATCGATTATGGAACCATAGCCATTTCTGGAAAAGGTGTTTTCGTTGCCAGTGTTCAACAGAACTGCATCTAGACAGGCGAATGCTTCAAGTAGAGCTCTGCCTCTTGGTGAGGTCCTTTTTGAGCCCCATTCAGTAGCCCAGGCGTTAAAGTCGCCTGCTATTATGAAACGCTGTCTATTTGTCGCATCCATGGCTATTCTTTCGACGATAGCTTCAAAAATATCGAGTGGGGTACTTGGCGGTACATAACAGCTATAAACGTAGGTATCGCCAACCTTCCCACAGACAAATCCGTTTTCTTTTACTACTGGCTGTACATGTAAGGGATTTTGCCCACAGCACCAAATTGCGGTTTTACTGCAAACACCTTGTATCCAGTTTGCTGACTTTTCACATGGGACACATGGCGATTATAAAAATTTGGGTAATTTCAAGCTTTTTTTGCCCAAGAAGCCATATGTCTAAAAAAAAATTTCGAACCAGAGCTTTTTACGATCTATATACATATATTACATATTTCCAACTGTTCTATATATTTTAAAATAACTCGGTAACCAATGCTTCGATTCTTTTGATTTTTACGGCATAAGTTAGGAAACTTATTTGGCAACAAGACGTGGTGGTCAGTTTTTGAAATTTAAAAAAAGCATTACTCAAATGTTCAATTTTTGGAAATAATCGCTATTTTCCACGTTCTCATATGTTTATTGTTTAGTCCACCTTAAGCCATATTCACATAAAATAAACAAACCAAAGAAGCAACAAGGTTTTGCGAATACTTCATAACATGGTTATTATTATGTTTTACTCGATCGTGGCGAATAGTGTACACTAATCGCTCCAACAGAGCAAATAGAAATAGTATTTGTATTCCAAATGAAGAGTATGGGTTTTATTCGTAGCTGCGTTGAAATTATGCTGTGACTAATTGTACAATGCATAGAGTATTCGCAAATATAGAAGAGGTAAATGGTATTGCGCAGAGGTCTAATATGTATATACGACCAAAAGTAAAGCAATTCGTTTAAACGATACAAACGGATTCGATTCGTTTTGCGTGCAAATGGTAGGTTCGATTAACATTAAATTGAATTTCACTTTATTAACACGCTTTTATTAGCTTCACCTGTGATGAATTTCATATCAAAGGCTGAAAAAAACGAACATTTTGAACCCGACCCCCTCAGAATTTGATGAAATTTTGCATAGAGGTACATCTTACCTACTCAACCACAACCTCATTTTTAGAAATTGCATTTTCGAAATATTGTGGCCGTGGCAAGGTATCGAAATATTCGAAAATACCCGAAAATAATCGAAAAATGACGATAGTAGGTACTTTTAAAGTGTGATTACTAGGGAATGGCTTTACCGATTTCAAAGATCTTTACACCGTTAGAAAGGTATTGAAGTTCAGTTTGAAAAAAAAAAATTTTGAAAATTTTTTTTTAGGTGCAATATGTAATATAGAATTTTTACAGTGTATGTTTTCAAAAGGTGATTTTAATACCTTTCTAACGGTATTGATTAGTTTACGCGTGATATCAAAATATAAGAAAGCCAAGAGATGTATTTACTTAAATAAATTAAAAAAAAAAAATAAAGAAAAAGGCCATTTTAGTTTTCAGATATGTTATATATATTAAATAGACCTTTCTAAACAAAATTTGTATTTTTCAAAATCGCTTGATCTTTGAAGTGTTTTTTCAGTTTCAAATTTTATTTTGGAAAACATTTTTTTTCAGTGTACTAAAACAAAAAATTTTTACAGTGTATTTTTTTGAAAGCTAATTTCAATACCTTTCTAATGGTGTAAAGATCTTTGAAATCGGTAAAGCCGTTCCCTAGTAATCACACTTTAAAAGTACCTATTATCGTCATTGAATATTTGGATACCTTGCCACGCCCACAATTTTTCGAAAATGCAATTTCTGAAAATGAGGTTGTGTTTGGGTAGGTAAGATGTACCTCTGTGCAAAATTTCATCAAATTCTGAGGGGGTCGGGTTCAGCGCATATTGGGTTTGATATGAAATTCATCCTGTATGTATGTATGTATGTATGTAACTTCATCCCATCCTAAAAGTTGCAACATTTAACTAAATTATTATATCTTTCAAACATTCACTTTTATTGTGTTCTCTCTATTATTTCTATTCTCCTCCGGATTCGAAACATGGCATCAACAGCCCAACGGCATCATATAGTAGGACATTCAACATTATACTTTATGCTTCATTGCGGCTTTTAAGTTACCTTTCTTCAAAATAGCCTCTATGAATTTCAATTTACTCCCGTATACAATAATTAACAAGCTTTCTGGGTACGGGAAAACTCACTCACGAACGCTCAAAAACACATTATTCTCAAATCACAAACAAATGTTCAAAGAAAAACGTATAACCACTCAAATAGCGAGCGAACTAACGCACAACAGCCAGCGATCGCTCATGGCGATGGCGATAAACCAAGGATGCATCGTAACGTTAATTTTAACGCTAACCGAAATGTTAAAGTCGTTTTTGTTGAAACGACTTAGGTTTTCAACGTTATAAAAATTATCAAAATAATTTCCGTTTCGTTGTTAACGTTAACGAAACTCAAGCGTTAACTCTGAAACGTTGAAAAGTTGAGTGCGTTTATTTTTGAGTTGGCAATGCTCTAGCGAGTTATAAACAGAGTTGCCGAGACATCCCAGTAATTAAATCATAAACAACGCTACAAGTGGTAAATTTTTTATTTTGTACTATGACTCAATGATAATGGTAAAATTATTTGAAAATCGCTGTTTTTCCTGTTTTAAATAAATGTCAAAGTATTCAAAGTATTGTGTTTCGTTTTGGTATTTCATCTGTTTACTGCGCGGAAGAGCTTTAGTGTTCAGTGGCGCTTTTCAACTAACTGTAAACGCACACTAAATAAGTCATCCAACATTGAAAATATTAATCACCCGGTAGTTATGTAAAACGAGTGAACGAGTTTGGTGTGTCGCGCAATAAGTATATGTGAATTGGGATTTATTTTGTAATGCAAATTTATTTATTATTATTTAAAAATACTTTTATACTTTGTTAATATTATAAAGTGTATTAAATTGGAATTGGAACATTGTAATGGGGGGTAACGTAGGTCCTGACAAGCGGATGGTTTGTATCCCGAACCCCATCAAATACCCCTTCTTATAGTTCAGAAGCTGGGAAAGAAAGCCTACAACCAGTGAAACTATGTAAAATGCGAAAACCCCCGTGAAAATCGAATATTTCAAACATTTAAAACTGCGGAGTGCTAGGGCTCCATTATTCTGTGAAAAGAAGAAGCACGAAAGTGGTGAAGCTGAAAAAGTTCCAACTTGCTGACGGCAGTTGAGTTTAAAATTGAGCCAATACATACAGGTTCAATCGTGTTCAATTTATCGCAAAAAGAAAGAACGAAATATACATATACTTACGCTGTATGTGCAACATGTGTATATAATCAACCCCCAAATATTTCCTTGAATTTTGCTGAAGTGCGAAAGAGAATTCACCTAACGTCAACGAGAGGTTTATATGTGTACGATATACATATATACATTTCTACATATTAACGTCTAACGAGAGGTGTGTATGTGCACGGATACATATATATCTCTAAAATTTAACGAACGCAACGGCTAACGAGAGCTGCATATGAGCATGATATCCATATGTATTTCTAAAATCCAACCACGCTATAACGAGAAGTATATGTGCTCACGATATACATATATACAATTCTACACGTCAACAAAAACAACGCAACTTACGGAGAGTAGAGAGTATACTCTTAAACGAATGAGCAATATCAACGAAAGCGAAAAATTCATATTTATATGAGATCAACGAGAACAGCGAAACAAAAAGAAGCGATAATTAGCGAGTTTAAAATGCAAAATCAAAACAAAACAAGAAACGTCAAATAATTGCAACGAAGAAACGAACGTGTATGTACATATATATATGTAATGTGTTTAGTACATATTCATGTACATGCGTAAATGACATTTTTGTGGACAAAAGAAACGAATATAATTAAAAATCAACGATGCCGAAACTCAGTGAATTAAAAGTTGATCAACTTAAAGTTTTACTGCGTGAAAAAGGTTTATCCACGACTGGATCGAAAGTAGAATTAGAAGCACGTTTAGAAGAACAACTTGGTACTGATGAAGTTGAAGCTCCAACAACAATGAATCCTGGAGTGCAACAACAAATTGATGACTTAAAGAGTATGATGGAAAACATCGTCAGCATGTTCCAGCAGAATATGCAACAACAACAACAAGCAACGAGTGGTGGTACCACAACAAATGTTAATAATCAACGTACGGCCGAAAATGTTAATCCAATGACAATGCCGTCAACAACCTACAGTATTCGCTCTGTAAAAGAAATAGCAGACATGATTCCAGAGTTCGATCCGACTAATAAGCAATCGCTAACAGTTCAGCAATTTGTTGATCGTGTTGGTGGTGTTATGAGTGCTTACCATTTAGACGACAAATGCATCTTATTAGCAGTTTATGGGCGATTGAAAGGAGTAGCTCGTGTATGGTTGGATGCTTTGCACACTGTACATACAAATTGGAATGAATTCGCAGCAGAATTGAAAAATGAATTTTGTGTAAAATATGATGAAGCACAAGTGCACCGTATTATGAGTGAATCTGTGCGCAAAACAGGCGAACGTATAAACGAGTATTGTTTTAGAGTATATGCTCTAGGCAAACGATTTCAGTTAAGTGAATCAGCTATAATACAATATACGAGACAAGGTTTGAATCATCGCGAATTACAAATTGCTATAGCAGCACATAGGTTTGAAAATGCTAAACAAATGCGTGAAATAATAGAAGATTGGTTAAATAATCGAATTAAAGATACAAATTTTAAGAAAAATTTTGAATCGAAATCAGATGTAAAGAACGCACCGCGTCAACAAGTGGCTAATGGTGAAAACAAAAAAATTGTGTGCTACAATTGTGGTGAGTTAGGTCACATATCGAGTAAATGTACAAAAGAGCAAAAACGTTCAAGATGTGTTGATTGTGGTAAAGTGCATAAGCAAGAAGAATCTGCTAATTGTGGTCGTAAGCAAGCTATACACATTGCTCGCAAAAGTGACATAATGAGAATTGTTTCGTAAAGAAAATTAACGTAAATGGCAAAATGTTTTGTGCATTAATCGATACAGGCAGTGAGTGCAGTTTGGTGCGAAAATCAACCATTGATACATTGCAAGTCAAATGCGATGACTGTTTTACACACTTACATGGAATAAGTGGTGGTAAATATACAATGAGAAATAAATGTACGATTGACATAACAATTGGTGAAACAAAAGTGAATGTGCAAATGTATGTTATTGATGACAGCATGTTGGAAACCGATTTCCTGCTGGGTCAAGACTTTTTAACACGTGAAGGTTTATCGTTTATGGTAGAAAACGGTAAGTCGAAACTCGAAGCTGAATGTCGTTATGGCTCTTTTTAGTGCCTGATGACCAACGTTTAATCGAATTTACAAACAATATAAGTGACAAATAACAGCAATTAAAACTTCACGAGTTATTAAAAAACTACAATGATATATTCCCAGATGGACTAAACGGCATTGGTAAGTCACATTTACTTGAAATGCAAATTACTTTAAATTCGAAAAAGGTTGTTGCACAAGCACCTTATCGAGTGCCAGCTCCGGAACGTTTGATAGTCAAGCAGATGATTAAAGATCTTGAAGATAACGACATAATTGAAAAATCCTCATCAGAATTCGCTAGTCCGATAGTTTAAGTCAAAAAGAAAGATGGTAGCGACAGACTTTGCGTAGATTACCGTCGTTTGAATTTAATAAAAGAAAAGAAAATTTTCCTGTCCCGAATATCGAAGAGCAATTACATAAAGCGAAGCAATATAAATTCTTTACGATACTCGATTTGAATAGCGGATATTACCAAATTCCGATTGCACCTGATAGTCGTAAAATTACAGCGTTCATTACCCCTGATGGTCTATATGAGTTTAAGCGCATGCCTTTTGGTTTGAAGAATGCGCCAATAGTTTTCCAGCGATGGATGGCAAAAATTAAAGATCAACTTAACGAAGATGACCTTATGATTTACATGGACGACATCTTGATAGGTAGTCAAACATTTGAAGAAATGACACAAAAATTGAACCGAGTTTTGACAGCGTTACGTAAAGCTAGGTTAACATTAAACATTAAGAAATGCGAGTTTATGAAAACCTCTATTACATTCCTTGGTCACGAATTAACACCGTCTGGTATTTTACCTGGTAAAATAAAAACGCAAGCAGTATCTAATTTCGTCACTCCAACCAACGTATCAGATATCCGCAGATTTTTAGGCTTAAGCGGTTATTTTAGAAAATTTGTCCCTGGATACGCTATAATTTCCGAGCCATTACGCAACCTTCTTCGAAAAAATCAAAAATTTGAATGGACAAAATCGCAATAAATTGCATTTGAACAATTGAAATCGAAATTAATATCTCAACCTGTATTGGTAGCATACCGAATCGATGCAGATCACGAATTGCACACAGATGCAAGCGCAGTAGGTTTAGCGGGTGTATTGTTACAGCGTGAAAAAGACGATTTCAAGCCAATAGCATACTATAGTAGAGCTACCACCGCTGACGAACAAAAATTTCATAGTTATGAGCTTGAGACTCTGGCTGTCGTAGAGTCATTGGAGCGTTTTCGATACTACATATACGGTAAAAAGATCACAGTTAGGACAGATTGCAGCGCAATCAAAACGACAATGGAAAAGAAGGAACTTGTATCGCGCATTGCTAGATGGTGGTTGCGGATACAAGTTTCGATATAGAAATACAGTATCGACCTGGTAATCGCATGGAGCATGTCGATGCTCTAAGCCGAGCTCCATATGAAGAACCACGCACAATCGAAGTAGCAGATTTACGTACTGACAAAGCGGTTATCAATAAAGGTGACTGGCTTTTTAGCATGCAGTTACAAGATGAACCTATATGTGAAATCGTAAATGATATCAAAACAAATAAATTAACCGAAAACGACGAATATGTTTTGCAGCATGGAAGACTATTACGAAAAGTAGATGACAAACTTCTATGGGTCGTACCACGAGCATTGCGTCATAGAGTTGTACAAGATTGTCACACGCAAGCCGGACACATGGGTGTCGGAAAAACGTTAGAGAGATTGAAATATTATATGTGGTTTCCACGAATGCGAAACTTTGTTAAGCAATTTATCTCGTCTTGTATGGATTGTGCATACAAAAAACGTAAAGGAGGCAAAACAGAAATTGAGTATCACTACGACGACATCGAACCTGTACCATTTAGAACCATCCACATGGATCATTTGGGACCGTTCCCGAAAAGCTCGAAAGCGAAAGAACATTTACTGGTTATTGGCGACTCATTCACGAAATTTACGATGCTGTATCCTGTTAAAAACACTTCAACGAAGTATGTTATTGAGGCGTTAAACGAAGCAAGCAGTTATGTTGGTATGCCATTACGTATCGTGACAGATGGAGGCACAGCTTTTACGTCTCGTGAATTTGAAAAGTATTGTTTTGAACACTACATAAAACATATTCTCACAGCAGTACGTACGCCGAGAGCAAATGGTCTTGCCGAACGAATGAATCGCAAGATTTTATCGATGTTATTGCCAACGAATTCAGTTGATAAGAAATGGGACGAAAACATACGATGTATACAGTGGTGCATTAATACGATGAAGAACAGCACTACTGGTTGTACCCCACATGAGCTCTTGTATGGTTACAAGCCACGCGATATTTTACGTAACCGAATCATTTTAAGCTTACAATCGAATGATGACGCATTAGATGATGAACAGCTGACAAATATTCGTGAAACTGCAGCAAACCGAATCAATGAGAAACGAGCAGCAGCAAAATTGCATTTTGACGCAAAACACGCAACTCCCCATACGTTCAAGGAAAACGACTTGGTATTAGTTTAAAATGAGCCAGCTAGTACAGGCACGTCAAGAAAACTCGAACCAAGTTTCAAGGGACCCTTCGTAGTTACTAAAGTCCTTGATCATGATCGTTATGTGGTTGAAGATCTTCCTCAAGCACGGCGAACTAGAAAGCATTATTCTTCAGTTTATTCAATCGACAAAATGAAACACTGGTGTCAATTACCGGAAGAAGGCAACGATGATGAAGAAAGTCTTAGCGATGAATAACCGAGCGAGGGCGCTCAAAATTATCAGGATTGGCCGAGTGTAAACGCACACTAAATAAGTCATCCAATATTGCAAATATTAATCATCCTGTAGTTACGTAAACTGTAAACGCACACTAAATAAGTCATCCAACATTGAAAATATTAATCACCCGGTAGTTATGTAAAACAAGTGAACCACTGTAGAACTGTAGGCAAGCTTTGAGATGGGATTTTGGGAAATTCACCTCCTAAATGAACATCGACAGAAGAGGGTTGCCAGCACAGCGAAAATATGTGAGATAAATATTTTAAGGTCGTGGTAGAATGGTGGTATATTTTAATAATATAGAAAAAAACATATGTGTATTCATCTGCATAATTAGAAAATGCTCCTTGACCTCACTACTTTATTACAAATACGACAGTTTTCTTGTTTTTTTTTGTTTTCAAGTTCTAAAGTTTTTTAGAGCAACTGATATGCAACTCTGATGTGTGGTGTGCTGTAATGTCCGCTATATTCACCTCCAGAAAGGACAATCATTTTTTCTTTTTCACCTAACCTTGCCTACAGGTCTACAGTGGAGTGAACGAGTTTGGTGTGTCGCGCAATAAGTATATGTGAATTGGGATTTATTTTGTAATGCAAATTTATTTATTATTATTTAAAAATACTTTTATAATATAATACAATGGCGCTATTATAACTCTGACGAGTTTTATGGCCGAGCTTCTCTCCCAATTCGAGGTGTGCTCCTTTTTTGTTCTTCCTACTAATTGGGTGGACCTACAGTTTTATGCCGGCTCCGAACGGCGAATGCATTTTTTGTGAGAAGCTTTTTCATGGCAGAAATACTCTCGGAGGGTATGCCGCCCACTGCCGAGAGGTGACCGCTGCTCTTAAAAAACCCAATAATTGGATTTTTACTAATTAGAAAAATTTGTTTGGCTCGGACCGTGGTTTGAACCCGAGACCTCTGGCATAGCAGGCGAGCACTCTACCCACTGCACCACAGCGGCCAAAAATACTTTTATACTTTGTTAATATTATAAAGTGTATTAAATTGGAATTGGAACATTGTAATGGGGGGTAACGTAGGTCCTGACAAGCGGATGGTTTGTATCCCGAACCCCATCAAATACCCCTTCTTACATAACACATAACACACACTGTTCTTAACATCTATCAAAAACGGTCATCGAAAGGCAATTACGTATTCTCTTTTAATTGCTAGGACCTGTATAGTTGCGCCTTATTTTTTACTGTTGAAATTATCATTTTTGATAAAAAGTAATTCAAACTAAAAGGTAACAGCTGTGTTCAATAACAAAAAAATTTATACGAATTTTTCGTAAAAAATGACATTTCTTATGAAAAATTCGTAACAATTTTTTGTTATTGAACACAGGTAATGATTCTTTTGGTTTTTAGCGATATCGAATTAATTTTAACAATAGTTGATTTTTCTATTACGCGACCGTGAAAAGAACACTCAACTTGCTAAATATTTATTACAACCACTCCCGTTAGATGGCTTCGAGCGGATTCGAATTTGTGTAACCGGCAATTACCGGCAGAGTTCGGTTGTTGCGGTAGTTACCGATGGTTACCGGTAGAGTCCGCTTGGTGCAGCCTCTGTATACCTCTGTATAAAAGAATACGATTGTCTGATATTTATGCACTTGGTTGATGTTTATGCTACAAGAACATACGTTCCAAAAACATGGATTCCAAAAATTATATGTTTCTATTCGTTCTTTTCCAAAGCAACACTGCTGTTGCAGGTTGACAAACAGATAAACGCTTTCAGTTCGACGCGCTTAACATAGCCAGTTGGCTTAGTTTTTGTTGTTGCTTTCCATGTTATTCGCTAATCTAGCGTGTATTTTTTCGAACTTTCGTGCAAAAGAATGGGGCTAATGTAAAGTCAAAAAGAAAAAGATTGGCTTTGAGTTTACAAAAGCACATGTATAATACTACCCGACAAAAAAAAATATCCTCGACATTTGATACATGACACATAAAAATCAAATTTGGTAGTTTTTTGTTAATTTGGTTGTTTTTCGGATTATGGTTAGTAATTCTTCTTACAAGTGGCAACCTTTCTTTTACTTTTCGTTAAAGCATTGCCAAAACAAAAAAAAACGAAACTTTTTTGTTGACCGTTTTTGTTTCAACGTTAACGAAATCAGTTTTGTTGAATTATTTCGTTGATAACGTTAACGGTTGGTTGCATATCCCTTTTGTTAACATAGCATGTTAACAAACGAAAACATATTTTAATAGTTTGTTGAGCATCCTTGCGATAAATAAATTCACTCAAAAATGAAGCTTGAAGCTTTCTGTTTTGTTGCTGTTGTATTTGCAATGAAATCAACCGCATGTACATACATACGTATGCAAAGCAAGAACTGGTTTTGTTTGTTCAAATTCTATTTATAGCACTTATAGCACGGTTGCCGAACTTGGTAATTACCAAAATTGGTTATTTTTTCACTGCTGGTTTCTTGGTAACTTTCACATGTGTTTGGCAATTTTTATTTTCAAGAAGTTGTTTACAATATTTGTGGTATACAAGAAAATATGGAAGTGATTATAGGACAATGAGAATCTTTTGGAGCGCTGACTGTTCATTGTGAATATGCACAGGCAAATAAAGAAGAGCATATCTCCGATTAAAAACCGAAATAGTTTTGCTTCGATACACATAGTACCTATTAGTTGATATTTTTTCGTTTAGGCTTCATTTTTGAGCTCTTATGACCAATGTTTTTTTTTATAAGGAAAAAATTTATGTGAAAAATTAATATCTCAATATGCAAAATACATTTGTTATAAGTTTACAATAAACTTACTTCAGTAAGTAAAACGTTTGGAAAATCTTTAATATAAAACTTGTAATTCATTTAATAGTAATTACTGAATCAACGAAAAGGAACCCTAATTCTATAAGTGGATTTCACGTTTGGAAAGCAATTCTTAATAAACATCTTTATACAACGTGAGATGAAAAAAATTTCTAAAAAAAACAAAAAAAAAAAAAAAATGCGCTACTCGGGACTCGAACCTGCGCTCCTTGGTCCGTAGGCAGCATACCTCACCATTACGCTACAATTGTATTCGGAATTTTGTTGTCTAAATTCAAATTTATTCAATCAGGTTTCTTTTTTTTTGTTCTTTTCAAATGCTAACGCTCAAATGCTTCACCTCAACTTGGGTATGTTCAGAAACACAGCACAAAACGCAACAGCGGCAGTATATATATTTTTGATGATTGTGATGAGCGACGCTTGATGAAAAATTTGCGTTTATGAACGCTCTGCTTGTACTACAAAAGCAAATTGCGCTTCAAAGCTTCAAACTGAGTTTCTGAACAAAGCCCTCCTCTTCACCTTCTGATTGTAAAACATAACAAAACGTTTGGGAAATTTTGTATTTCCAAACTAGTTTGGAAAACCTTGAATAAAAGGGTTTGGAAATTATTGTATAATAAGCTAGTTTACTTCACTACATATTGGGATTTTTGGTAGAAGTTATAAATACATATGTATGTAGATCTATTTCGGAGATCACCAAATCCCTTCATCAGACTTCTTTTTACTTTTATTCTTGCGTCCGCATAAAACATCCTTTAATGAAAAATTTCACTAAAAAGTTAAAAATAAATAATAGCTTAAAAAACTAAAAAACACGCTTTAATCTTAAAAATCGTACTAAAAATTGAGAAATAATTTAATTAGAAACAAAATGATGAACGAAAATATAAGTATTTAAGGAAAAGCGTGGGGGTGCTCAATAATATTTGAACATGAAAATATTCGATTCGTACAACTAGTACAAAAATATAAGTTAACACATGCAGCTCGAAGCCAACAGTAGAATGGCTGAGCTGGCATATTCCCATCAGAAGCAATAGTCAACAATTTCAAATTCCCGAATCTGCAATACACCAACCTGCAGGTGCACTTTAGTTGCATACGGTTCTAAGAAATTATAATAGCAGGTACGGCACGGCCAGCACTGTTCCCACCAGCGACACAGGTTGCAGGTGTTTTCCACGTAAACATCACAGTCCAGTCACAGCGCAGTCAGCGTCGCTCCCACCAGCAATACCAGCAGTAATAACAACAGCAACTGCGGCGACTTTAGATTTAGATTTATGTAGCTATAAGTATCAGTAGATTAGATGGATAAGTTTTTAGTTTTAATTTGGGAACTCACCGGCTCAGACACGCTGACCAGAAAATAAATACAATCTTACAAAAGTAAACAGTCTCTTAATAAGTAGCGCCCATAACGTGGGGCCACGGTCGCGTCGTGGAAAAAGTAAAAACGAACCCGTAAATCGTATAACATCAAAATTGTCAAATCTCATCATCCATTGGAAAGGACAACCAGGACAATCAGGACATCAACATCGAACATCAATATTTACATATGTAGATAATATTATAAGATTTTAAAATGTAAGTAGAGTGCAAAAAAAAAAAAGAAGGAAAAAGCAAAGATAAATTGTGATCTTATTTTAAATTTTGGCCATTGAATAAATTGTGAAGTATAAAAAAGGAGGAAATAAAGATATATTGTGATCTTGTTTTAAATTTTTGGCCATTGAATTCAACGAAGATCCTTGCACGGGAAACTTGTGAATCAATCTGAATAATTTTTTTTTTTAAAACCTTTTTCATGAGTGATTGTGAATTGAACCAACTCTTGGATAAGATAACAGAGATAGAGGTTAATAGACGAAAATTTAGCGGTAATAGTAATCAAGAGAATTGGCATACAAGAATGGCTTTAGATGCAAATCAGCTTAAAGCACTAATAGATAGTGCCATTAGTGCTGCACTGGCCGTGCTGAGAGAGAGAGTTTCGAAGAGAGGTTGACAAATATTAGTCAGCGCATCAATCAGGTAAAGATTAATGCACCTGAAGTAGAAGCATACAAAGAAATAGAGGTAATCCCTGGCAGGCAGTGTGACGAACCACTTGACATCGTGAAGTCCTTACCGGATTTCGATGGTAAGCAGGAATGTTATGTTTCCTGGTGACAGGCAGCACAGACAGCCTACAAAATTTTTTAAAAATATGAAGGCAGCAGTAAACATTAGAGTAAGTGCGGGTAATGTGGTATAGGCGGGTAATGTGGTACACCTGCTTTTCTCGTAAAATATGAACGTGAAAATAATGGGACCTATCCAAAGAGATCGGCGTTCGCAGAAAAATAGTAAAGCAGGATTGAACTTGTTCTTTGTACGCGATGCTGTGAGTCAGTTGTAATAAAAGTGCGCGGTATTGCGATTGACTTTTTTTTTTGCTCAGACAAACCGATTTTTTGCAGTAATACCAATAATTTTAAACTACATTTAATACTTGGAAATTAATAAGTGATTATTGTTTCTGTGAACTGCATTTTCAATATTTTGTGCACATTTGTGTATAATTAGTTATTTAAGAATAATGGGATAAAACTCCATGTCGGCTATTGTGGTATAGGTAAATGCGGGTAAAGTGGTATATATACCTGATAACTAGTTCAATTAAAAACATGCCGAAAAAAGGTGAAATACGAAAATGGAGAGCAGAGGTTATGAAAAACCTATACAAACAGTAAGGAGACGGGAAATGGGTATTCTATTGGCTTCCAAAAAAGTCTGTCTCCCTCGTACTACGCTGCAGCGTATGACAAGGAGTGAGAAACCCACCGTCAAACTATTAGAAACTAAACTGGGACGACCTCTAATTTTCAAAATACTTGAAAAAGAATACACAAAACATAATTTCTCACCAACTCATATTTGGAACGTGGACGAAACCAGAAATCAGTAGTGCCTTCGCAATAACCCCAAATATTCGCTAGAAAAGGAAAGACCAAATTGGAATAATGACTTCAGCTGAACGAGAATCTCTTGTAACCATTATCACTTGAACGAGCGCAGGAGGCAGATTTGTTCCTCCGGTTTTATATTTCCGCGTAATAACCACCATCCTCTTCTCATGAAGAACGCTCTACCTGACTCGGACTAGGCTTGTCATTTGTCAGTTGGTTCAGATTCCCATCTTCACATAATGGCTAAGCTATTTTTTAAGGGTTAGAAAACCATCTGCATCTGAACCTGTGCTGACGGACATTATAGCCATACTCGCAATATAGAAGCTATTGATCTGTGGTATACTATACCACATTACCCGACATGGTATACCACATTACCCGCCAATTTTTTCAATAGGTTGATTACGACTTTTAAGATATTTTCTTAAATATCTCTGAAACTCTCAGCTGTAAGACTACTGCTTTATGCTTCCTTTGTTCCTAATATTTCAAGTATCTTATTAGTAAATTTTCTTTGAAATTGCATGCAGATTCATGATTTTACAGAGGAAAATAAAATGGGTATTCCACATTACCCGCACTTACTCTACCAGGCTGTTGCCATAATTAGGAATAAAGTGAAGGGACCGGCAGACATGGTGTTAGCATCTTTTAATACGGTATTAAATTTCAAAGCCATAATCAGTCGCCTCGACTTTACATACCATTACGACCCATTTACTTGATTGAACAGGAGCCTCGACTTTACATACCATTACGACCCATTTACTTGATTGAACAGGAGCTCTCAACCCTTCGCCAAGGGGGTCTGACTCTCCTACAGTATTACGACGAGGTTGAGAAGAAACTGACACTTCTCACCAACAAAACAATCATGACGCACGATAAACAAATGGCTGCAGCACTCAACGAGAAGTATAGGATGGACGCCTTGCGTGTGTTTATTTCAGGTACGAAAAAGCCACTTTGTGATGTATTGTTTTCGGCACGACCTACCGACTTACCATCTGCTTTAGCACTCGCACAGGAGGTAGAATCAAATCATGAGCGGTACTTGTTTGCCAGTACTTATGCTAGGAGTTTAGAGGATAGGGCCCAAAAATCTGAGGTAAGACAACAGTCTAGAGAAACGGGTCCTGGTGGAAGAACTCCAGTCAAGGATGTCTATCCTACAAAAAATCCACATTTCAGTAGAGCCCAGGGCCTTAATAATAAGTCACCCCAAAAGGTAGAACCAGTGCAGCCAATGGAAGTCGATCCTTCACTTCGCTATAGTCAGAGCACGCAACATCGACCCAATAATAGTTTCCCATCACGGGGCTCAGTACAGCCTTACGCAAACCAGAATAAAGAATATGGGCAGGCTGCGAAGAGGCCAAATAGTGGCTCCGCTCGATTTACGGCACCAAAACAGCAAAGGATCAACCATCTATCCTCAGGCCAGGAGGACGAAGAATATCGGGCTGTGGCAAATTCAGAGGCTGCAGCAATAGAGGAAGAATTGTCTGAATCAGAACAAATAAATTTTTTAGAGAAAGCTCCCTGCTACCTTTCATTGAAATTGACAATTGCAGGGAAAACAATTCGATTACTAATCGATACAGGAGCATCGAAAAATTATATTAAGCCCCTGAAGGAACTTAGAAATGTAGTACCAGTAGAAAATAGGTTCTTAGTAAAGTCATTTCATGGCTTTAATGACGTTAAAGAAAAATGCATGGTGAACTTGTTTGGTACAAACAGTACCTTTTTTTTGCTCCCAATGCTTTCAACTTTCGACGGAATAGTAGGGCTTGACCTGCTTACGCAGATCAATGCTACTTTAGATTTTAAGAATAAAAAAATTACAACGAGTTATGGCTCTGAAGAGCTAAAATTCCTAAAGTGTGGTAATGTAAACTTCACCCAAGTGGAAGATGTAGAGGTTCCGGAAGTGGTGAGAACCAAATTTCAAAAAATGATTAAAAGTTTAGTAAGAGTTTTTTCAGACCCAAATGAGGCTCTTCCATATAATACAAACATTGTCGCCACTATTCGCACTGAGAGTGACGACCCAGTATTAGGGTTGGGCGATATATATCGATATATCAATATATCGATATTTTTAAAATAGTACAGCCGATAATATCGACGATATTTTGAATTACCGTGCATCGATAATCGATAATTTTTTGCCATTTCGAGCCAAATTCGATATTTTTCATAAATTTCTGATTCGCTTTGAATTTAACACCAGAACATTTTTTAAGAAGTGTTATAACCATAATGTTCGGGTGCTTGAATTTACATTACTTTCTTCTTCAAGCAATTCTTAATGATTTTTATGTTTATACTTCAGGATTCGTAGAATATCTGTAGACCCATCGAACTTTAACAACAAATATCTAGTAAACTATAAGTCTCCGGCAAGTTTGGATTTCAGTTTTGAGATCTGTGAGAGCACCTCTAACCCCGTGATGAAGTGGTTTTTAGCGGGACGTGGTTCCTTAATGTAAAGCCGCCCCTTTCGATATATTGATATATCGATGTTTTTACACGGCATAAATCGATGTTTTTTGAAATATCGATATAATATATATCGTTATATTTTTCCAATTTGCCCATCCCTACCCAGTATACTCTAAGCTATACCCATACCCTATGGGTGTGGCCGATTTTGTGAACACAGAAGTTCAGGACTTATTGAAGAATGGCATAATAAGGCCATCTAGATCACCATACAACAACCCAATTTGGGTCGTGGATAAAAAAGGCAAGGATAGTCAGGGCAATGCAAAAAAGCGCCTTGTTATAGACTTTAGAAAGCTGAACCGAAAAACTATCGACGACAAATACCCCATACCCAATATTACGGCCATATTGTCAAACTTGGGAAAGGCCAAGTATTTCACAACACTTGACCTCAAATCAGGCTTCCACCAAATAGCACTTGCCGAAAAGGATAGGGAAAAAACCGCTTTTTCAGTTGGCAACGGGAAATACGAGTTCTGTAGGCTTCCTTTTGGATTGAAGAATGCACCTAGCATTTTTCAAAGAGCGATCGACGACGTGCTTCGAGAACAGATAGGAAAGTGTTGCTACGTTTAAGTCGATGACGTGATTATTTTTTCTGAAAACGAAGAAAGACACGTCGAACATATTGAGTGGGTTTTGCGCAGATTATACGAGGCAAATATGAGGATCTCACGGGAAAAATCACACTTCTTCAAACAAAGTGTGGAATACTTGGGTTTCGTTGTATCTAAGGATGGTATTAAGACGAGTCCTAGTAAGATCGAAGCAATTCGAAACTACGAGGAGCCCTCCACATTGTTTAATATCAGGTCCTTCTTAGGACTTGCAAGTTACTATAGGTGTTTTATTAAGGATTTTGCAACAATAGCAAGGCCTTTGACGGATATCCTTAAGGGAGAAAACGGGAAAGTTAAGGCCACACAATCCAAGAAAATTAAAATAAATTTGGATGAAAAACAGTTGCAGGCCTTTAACAAACTAAAGGAGGTCTTGGCATCTGAGGATGTTGTATTACCCTACTCTGATTTTAAAAAGCCATTCGATCTAACGACGGATGCTTCTTCATTAGGTATAGGGGCGGTTCTATCTCAGGATGGAAGGCCAATAACGATGATCTCTAGGACCCTGAAAGATCGAGAACAAAACTTCGCTACTAATGAGCGCGAGCTATTGGCGATTGTCTGGGCTCTCAAGAGCCTTAGAAATTACCTTTATGGTGTTAAAAATCTTAATATTTATACAGATCACCAGCCACTCACGTTTGCGGTTTCAGACCGAAATCCAAACGCCAAAATTAAGCGCTGGAAAGCTTTTATTGATGAGCACAACGCTCAAATATTTTATAAGCCTGGTAAGGAGAATTACGTTGCTGACGCACTGTGACGACAAAACATCCATGTCCTGGAAGAGGACGTGCAGTCCGACTTGGCTACCATCCATAGCGAAATTTCGCTATCGCATACAATAGAATCAACAGAAAAACCACTCAATTGTTTCCGAAACCAGATTGTTCTAGAGGAAGCGAGTCTTGACTTGAGAGGGAACTTCATATATTTCGGAAAAAAAAACTCGCCACGAAATTCGGTTCACTGACAAGAAGACAATTGTTGACGAGATTAAGGTGGTCGTAAATCCAAACGTAGTGAACGCAATATATTGCGATCTGCCAACATTGGCAATCATTCAAAATGAATTAGTTACATATTTTCCGGCAACAAAGTTTTGGCACTGTAAACGCGTGGTGTCGGACATTGTTAACAAGGACGAACAAAGGGAGATAGTTACAGCCGAGCATAATCGAGCCCACAGGTCGGCTCAAGAAAACGTAAAACAGATCCTCTGTGATTAATATTTTCCAAAAATGACCAAACTCGCAAACGAAATTGTCGCAAACTGTAAAATTTGCAACAAGTCCAAATACGACAGGCACCCTCGTAAGCAGACATTGGGGGTAACTCCAATAGCGACCTATGCTGGAGAAATGTTGCATATCGACATTTTTTCTACAGACAAAAAATACTTCCTTACTTGTATTGATAAATTTTCTAAATTTGCGGTGGTTCAACACATACTATCTCGCACTATTGCGGATTTGAAAGGCCCAATTCTACAATTAATGAACATATTTCCGGGTACGAAGACTGTCTACTGCGATAATGAGCCATCATTCAATTCCGAAACGATAAGGTCACTGTTGAAAAATCAGTTTAATGTCGATATTGTGAATGCGCCTCCGCTGCACAGTACCTCAAACGGTCAAGTTGAGCGTTTCCATAGTACACTTGCGGAAATTGCGAGATGTCTGAAAATGGAAACGAAAATTGACGAAACGGTTGAACTAATATTATTGGCAACATTTGAATATCATCGAACAATCCATTCTGTGACAAACAAAAAACCCGTTGACATAATTCACGCCTCGCCGCAGGAATTGCGAGAGGAGATAAAGGATAAATTAATTAAAGCCCAACAAGCACAGTTAGAGAGGAATAACCCCTCCAGACAAAATAGGGTGTTTGATGTGGGAGAACGTGTGTTGGTTAAATCCAACAAAAGATTAGGTAATAAGCTTTCACCTCTATACACAGAGGAAAGGGTAGAGGCAGACTTGGGGACCACAGTCTTGATTAGAGGGAGGGTGGTCCACAAGGACAATATAAAATAGCTTTATCATTAGTAACTTTCGTAAATTTGCAGGATTCTTTTGGTGATACTTCTGATTGGGTCGACGGCAGCGAAACTGACAAACTACTCGAACTCTAATTACATACCAATTCAGGACGGATTTGTAACTATCTGGCAAGATGTTAACTTTCTAAAGCATACAACTAATATCGATACGTATATGGAAATAGCCGAAGAAACAAAGAAACTAACGAAACTTTTCCCTGCATCCCATATGAGAATATTACTGGACTCAGATATTACACATATAAAAACACTTTTGGCAACGTTTGATATTCAACACAGACAAACTCGAAGCATAAATATTTTAGGAACAGCTTTAAAAGTCATAGCAGGGACACCAGACTTCGATGATTTTGAAAATCTGAAATTCCGACAACAAGAACTAATTAACTCTGAAAATAAGCAAATAGAAATAAATACGGTAGTACGTGAAAAAATAAATAAGCTAACAGACACAGTGAACATAATCACAAAAAACATAAAAGCGCAACATATTGACACTGAACATTTATATGAAACATTGCTTGCCAGAAATAGAATTTTAATTTCCGAAATTGAAACCTTGATTTCAACCATTGCCCTTGCAAGGATTGGCGTTATTAACCCTTCAATATTAAATTTTGATGATATAAAAGATATAACTAACATGCACTCTACAAACACAACTGTAACAGATTTAATGGAGGTATCAAGCATTAAGGTCCTGTTAGATAATAAGTTTTTATATTTTCTAATAAAATATCCTAAACCTATATTAGTATGTAAGCGAATTTTCCTGCTTCCTGTTCAACATAACGAAACTGTCCTGCACTTTGGGAATGATAACAACATCGCTGACTGTGATAATCGGATTTTGGCCCTTGGAAACTGTACTACGGCACTTACTTCCACATTCTGCAAAAAACTGAATAGCACAACATGCGCACAGCAACTCCATTCAGGAAATGTAGCTCACTGCGGTACGCGCCCCAGCCACTTTGAACCAATTACAGTGGTTGATGAGGGTATCATAGTTATCAATGACAATACCGCTGTGATCAGATTAAACGATGGTTCTGAAAAAACCGTTACCGGTACTTACCTGCTCACCTTTGAAGACGAGGTCCAAATTAATGGATCTTATTACAAAAATAAACTGGGAATATTGAAGAAGCTGCCAAATATTGAATATTACGAAGCATCATGAAATATTGAGCCTACCATACCTCCGGCGAATTAGCGCGGAGAACCTAAGATACATTGAAAAAATTCAGCTAAGAACTGTATTGTGGCCAGTGCTATCAGGTTTAGTTACTATCACCATTTTGATTGGTTGCTACTTCATCCTCAAACTACGTCAGAAGAAAACCATAAGACGTCAAAGACGAGATATAGAAGCTGTCATTGATAACCTAAAAAAGTCCGAGGACGTCCTTCATTTAGAAGGGGAGGAGTTAACACATGCAGCTCGAAGCCAACAGTAGAATGGCTGAGCTGGCATATTCCCATCACAAGCAATAGTCAACAATTTCAAATTCCCGAATCTGCAATACACCAACCTGCAGGTGCACTTTAGTTGCATACGGTTCTAAGAAATTATAATAGCAGGTACGGCACGGCCAGCACTGTTCCCACCAGCGACACAGGTTGCAGGTGTTTTCCACGTAAACATCACAGTCCAGTCACAGCGCAGTCAGCGTCGCTCTCACCAGCAATACCAGCAGTAATAACAACAGCAACTGCGGCGACTTTAGATTTAGATTTATGTAGCTATAAGTATCAGTAGATTAGATGGATAAGTTTTTAGTTTTAATTTGGGAACTCACCGGCTCAGACACGCTGACCGGAAAATAAATACAATCTTACAAAAGTAAACAGTCTCTTAATAAGTTATACATACCTAGTTGCGAAATTAAAGAGTACGATATATGAAATCTCAAAAAAGTCAAAATAAAATTATTAGTAAAAAACACCGATTTTAAATGTTTTTTGACCTACTGAGCACCCCACGCTTTTCCTCAAATACTTATATTTTCGTTCATCATTTTGTTTCTAATTAAATTATTTCTCAATTTTTAGTACGATTTTTAAGATTAAAGCGTGTTTTTTAGTTTTTTAAGCTATTATTTATTTTTCAATTTATTTACAATATCTGGAAAGGTAAGTATTTTCCTAATATTATGAACAATCATTTTTCTTTTACAACAGAAATGAAAATTGGAAAATAATTTTTAAAGTTTGACCTCAGATATGTACCTATATACCTATTTTTATCTATTTACGTATATCTGCAACCGAATTTTTCATACCCAAAGCCTGTGGAGTGGTCTGGCCTTAGATTCATACATATCTCTATCTACGTATCTACCTATCTATATCGATATTATTAATACGCTAACATAAATTTTGTTCCATCTTCTCCGTCGAAACTACTAAACCGATTTTAAAACCAAGCACACCATTAGAAAGGTATTGCTCTCAAATAGAACTGCGCCAATTTTCATGAAAATTGGTTGGAAAATTGCCGTGTGTTTGTTGTTGCATGCTTTTGCACATAACAGAGCTGTGTCAATGCGCAAGCATATGTAGCTGACTTTGTGCGTTTTCACCAAACTTACCATGCAATTCTGAACATGTTTGGCTGGATGTGGTGTGTAGTTTCATAGAAGTAGAAACGTAAAAAGTTAGCAAAAGCACTACAACAAAAACATAAGGTCAAGTAATAAGAAGGCTAAGAAAGAATAAATAGGAAGGAAATTAAGGAAAGAAAATAGCAGAAATAGAAAGAAAGGAGTAGGTAAAGAATTATGAAAACGGTTAACGACAACAACACCAACCACAACAAAAGCAAAATAGTAGCAGTGAAAGTAACAACAAAAGGAGCTGCATCAACAGGAACAACAACAAAAGAGTAACAAGGACAATAACAACAAACAATTATACAAAAACTATAGTTGCACCTTAGTCATAAACTGTCGAATTCAGACAGTAGGCAGCACTCTAGTATATATAAATCTCATGCAACATTCTTTGTGCGGAATAAACTTTTTAACTACCCAAACAATTTTAACTATAATAATTTTTCTTTTACAACAGAAATTAAAATTGAAAAATTATTTTTAAAATTTGATTTAAATATATACCTATCCTTATATATTTTCGTCTAAAACTACTGAAACATTTTTAAATGAAATTTGGTAGTTATATCTCATTG
This sequence comes from Urophora cardui, assembly GCA_960531455.1. Lineage (NCBI taxonomy): Eukaryota > Metazoa > Arthropoda > Insecta > Diptera > Tephritidae > Urophora > Urophora cardui. The sequence goes on along the minus strand of OY482672.1, from coordinate 89,829,971 downwards.
GGTTCCATTAAGGTTATTAGTATGGAGATAGAGAATACCAAAAACATGTGTACATACATATGAAGAAAAATCCGGCAGGTATCGCTGTTGTATTTTATTTCTACTAGCATACCTGGCCAAGCTTCGCATTGGCTTTCAGTTATCAACAGTCATCATCATCTTATTAGTGATTTTATATTCAAAACTAGCTGGCCCGGCAGACGTTGTTCTGCCTAAAATTTATTCCTATAAAGTTATAAAACTGTGAATTCTCTGAACAAGAGATATACATATATTCGCCGCGACAAACCTAATTTCCCCTATCCCTATATCTATCTCTATCTCTATCTCTGTCTCTATCTCTATCCCCATTCCTATCCCTATCTCAAAATGTATGGGAAAATATTTTTTTTTTGCATTTTTCGGGAATTTTATTGGATATTCTCCTATTCTGGCCCGAGAACAATTTGAATTTGTCTCAATCATCCAAATCGGTGCAGGCGTTCTTGAGTTATACGCGTTTGTACTAACGCCACTTCCTTTTATATATATAGAAGATATACAAAATATATGGGAAAATATTTTTTTTTTTTTTGCATTTTTCGGGAATTTTTTTTGGATATTCTCCTATTCTGGCCAGAGAACAATCCGAATTTGTCTCAATCATCCAAATCGGTGCAGGCGTTCTTGAGTTATACGCGTTTGTACTAACGCCACTTCCTTTTATATATATAGATATACAAAATATATGGGAAAATATTTTTTTTTTTGAATTTTTCGGGAATTTTATTGGATATTCTCCTATTCTGGCCAGAGAACAATCTGAATTTGTCTCAATCATCCAAATCGTTGCATGCGTTCTTGAGTTATACGCGTTTGTACTAACGCCACTTCCTTTTATATATATAGATATACAAAATATATGGGAAAATATTTTTTTTTTTTGCATTTTTCGGGAATTTTATTGGATATTCTCCTATTCTGGCCAGAGAACAATCTGAATTTGTCTCAATCATCCAAATCGGTGCAGGCGTTCTTGAGTTATACGCGTTTGTACTAACGCCACTTCCTTTTATATATATAGATATACAAAATGTATTGGAAAATAATTTTTTTTTTGCATTTTTCGGGAATTTTATTGGATATTCTCCTATTCTGGCCAGAGAACAATCTGAATTGGTGTCAATCATCCAAATCGGTGCAAGCGTTCTTGAGTTATAGGCGTTTGTACTAACGCCACTTCCTTTTATATATATAGATATACAAAATGTATTGGAAAATAATTTTTTTTTTTTTTGCATTTTTCGGGAATTTTATTGGATATTCTCCTATTCTGGCCAGAGAACAATCTGAATTGGTGTCAATCATCCAAATCGGTGCAGGCGTTCTTGAGTTATACGCGTTTGTACTAACGCCACTTCCTTTTATATACATATATAGATAAAGGATACTTTTACTTTTATTTTGTGATCTGCTTCGCCATCCTGATAAAACATATTTTTATTACTGGCAAGGTTTCTATTTTCAAAAAATGATTTGACTGAAAATGAAATCACAAATAAAAAGTTGTCTGGATTTGGATGACGAACGAAATCAGAAATAAAATTGATTCATTATATGAAATCAAAAAGGATTTGACTCACGCAACGATAAAATTCATGAATTTACTGCGGTGTCGCTGTTGTGTTCTATTTCTATTTACGGCAAAATATCAGAACATATTTGAAATCCTCTAACGGCCTTAATCCGCGGGGTAACATAATTTACTTTACCGCTGAAGTGAAGACTTGACCTTTGAACACCTTTCTCGTATTCTAGCAGCAAGAAAATTATATTACCATTTTATTATTATGTTACCATTTTGAGTCCGATTCCATTCCATTCGTATGGAATTGCTTTGATAGCGTTACCATTTTTTCGAGAATACCGATTGAGGAGATGGTAAAACTTTTCAGCAAAGTAAATTACCAGTAAAATAATATTGAAGTAACGCTCAGAATAGAGCTGTAAGTGGCGTTTCTTACATAGATACATACCTACTTATGTATATATTTTCTTTATATGAATATAATTAACCTAGTAGCCCCGGAGCAAAATGAAATATATACATACATGGGCCTGTAGAGAATATACATACATTGATTAATCATACAGCAAATAGGTTTGTTCCATAACCGAAAACTTGGGAATTGTTATATATACATTTTTTCTTAAAAGAGTTAATAAGTACCTATACTGAGGTAAATGCCCACGGAAGACGTATGAATCGAAAAAAAAATTAATATACAGGTTCCCAGTATTTTTTTTTTACATTCGTATAAATAGATAGTCATAACTCAAAACTTCCATTTACTTTTAGAATGTTATAATTCAAACAAATCTCAAGTAATATTTCACGGGGGTTGCGTAATTTGGATTTGGGTGAGTCAGAAATACAGAGATAAAATTTATTTTTGATTTTAAATATATTTCAAGTCAAAGAGTGGCCACTGTGGTGTAGTGTGTGAAAGGCTCGCCTGCCATAAAAGAGGTCTCGGGTTTTATCCCCAGTCCGGACAAACACCAAAAAAAATTTTATTAATTAGAAATCAGAAATAGCAGTCACCTCTCGGCGGTTGGCGGTGGGCGGCATACCCTCATAGGGCATTTCTGCCATGAAAATGCTTCACCACTAAAAATGCATTCCCCGTTCGGAACCGGCATAAAACTGTAGGTCCACTCAATTAGTATGAAAAAACAAAAATTAAGGAATGCGCCTCAAATTATGGAGATAAGCTCGTCCTTACAACTCGTTAGAGCTATTTCAGCGGCATTGTATTATACATACATACTATATTCTAGTCACAGATATTATTAACAAACATTTTGTAACAATTCCTAAGTTTTCGGTTATGAAAGAAACCTAAAATTTACCCGAGAAATTAAAATTTGGTCCGATATTTTGGTGTAAATAGAAATAAAATACAACAGCGATACCTGCCCCGCCCTGTACCATTAACATCTAATTTGAACAGCAATACTTTTATTGATGAAATGTCTGAACTCTGCCTTCATCAAATTAATATCATTAGAAATAAATTTGGAAAAATGCTGGATTTGGTTTTTGTTGATGATGAATCCAATTACTCTGTTAACGAGGCTGATGCCATTATTTCACCTGAGGATGTCTATCATCCTTCTTTAGAGTTAGTTTACGAAATTATAAACACTGATAACTGTAAGAGTGTAAAATACTCTGATTCCCGTTTTTGTTATGACTTTTCAAAAGCAAATTATAATCAAATTAACCTTGAGCTCTCAAGAATATCGTGGCCAAACTATAATGGAAATGTCGATCATAATGTTTTACATTTCAATAACTTAATTCATAGCCTTTTTGATAGATACGTACCATTACGTAAACGTACATATGATGAGCCCTTGCTTCTTTGGGCAACTAAAGAGTTAAGGGCTCTAAAAAACAGGAAATCTCGCTCCTTTAAATTATATAAGAAGACTGGTTTACAAAAAGACTACCATCAATACTCAATTTTGCGTCATAAATATATCGTTCTAAACAAAAATTGCTATAACTCTTATATAAATAAAATTAAAAAGAATATTTTTTCCAACCCAAAGTCGTTTTATGGTTTCGTAAACTCTAAGCGCAGAGTGAGGGGATTCCCGTCGTCTATGAGATATCGGAATAGTAACTCCAGCGATAATGAGGATGTTGCGAATCTGTTTGCAGAATTCTTTGAGTCAAATTATTCCCATGTTAACGTAAGCATTGATGAATACCCGTATAAAGTTATTTCGAATAACACATTTAATATTTCTTATATTGATCCGGAAGAGGTTTTATTTTTCCTAAAATCACTAAAGGTTTCCTCAAACCATGGGCCAGATATGATTCCCACAATCTTTTTAAAAAATTGCGCCGACCATATTTATGAACCATTATCCAAACTTTTTAGTTTGTCACTGAAGTCTGGTGTTTTTCCGAAAACATGGAAAGAATCTTTTATCATTCCTCTGCATAAATCTGGGAATAGATCTTCCATTGAAAATTATCGTGGCATAGCAAAACTGTCTGCTATTCCTAATGTGTTTGAGGCTATTGTCAATAATCACCTAAAACATTCTATTTCCTCGTCGCTAGGAACCTCGCAACATGGGTTCTGTAGAGGTAAATCAACTGTTACTAACTTACTGGAATTCACCACTCATGTTTCTAATGGGTTTAGGGAAAATGTTAACACGGATGTCATTTATACAGATTTCAGCAAGGCTTTTGATAAGGTTAACCACTCATTACTTGTCCGTAAACTTGATCTGCTTGGCTTTCAACCTATTCTTTTAAAATGGATTGCTTCTTATATTTCAAATAGAACACAAAGGGTAGTTTTCAAAAATGCTTTTTCCAACGTCATTGATGTATCTTCTGGAGTTCCACAAGGGAGCCATCTCGGTCCGACTCTGTTCTTATTATTTATAAATGACATTTCTTACGCTATTAACAACTCAAAAATTCTTATGTATGCCGATGATATGAAACTTTTCAAGTCATACTCTTCTTTGGAAGAAAGATCTGCGCTCCAAACTGATTTAAATTCTTTTGCTACTTGGTGCAATTATAATCTTATGCCACTTAATCTTAATAAATGTAAATTTATGTGCTTTTCGCGGAAGAATATACAACCAGCAACTTACACAATTAATAACTATAGTTTGGAACAGGTTTATGATTTTGTCGACCTAGGAGTCAGATTTGATTGTAAACTTAACTTCAATTTGCATATAAACGTTACAGTAAATAAAGCTAAAAGTGTCTTGGGATTTGTAAAGCGTTGGTCTAAAGAATTTAGAGACCCATATATAACTAAAACCCTTTTTACAACGTTAGTGAGACCAATACTAGAATATGCCTCTATAATATGGAGTCCGCTATATCAAGTTCATTCTGATCGACTCGAATCAGTACAAAAACAGTTCTTACTTTTTGCGTTAAGAGATTTTCACTGGGACCCTCGGTGCAATCTTCCCCCGTACACTAGTCGGCTGAAGCTTATTAATCTTCCAACATTATCAAGCCGCAGGGAGATGTTAGGCGTGGTATTCCTGGTTAAACTGTTAAAGGGATCAGTTGACAGCCCATCTCTTCTAACCGAGGTAAACTTAAATGTTCCTACTCGCCCATCAAGATATTTTCAACCAATCGTCTTAAAGCAGTGTAGAACAAATTTTGAATTACATGAACAATCCCTTGCTTATGTAAAAGTTTCAATTCTTATTATACTAATTTTGATATTTCAGGATCTATTTTGCAAATAAGAAGATCCCTGTTCTTCGCTCTTAACAAGTGACAACAGATACCTTACTTGTTACACTTATTACTACGTATATCAATATTTACTTTATTTGTACTATTATTTTAATTGTAAGTTCTTTCTTCTATATTATTATATTATGTATATACATACAACCAGCTGAATGAATTTATTTTCTGTAGCTGAGTAGTGTAAGACCTCGACGTTGAATAAACTCCTCCCACTCAACACCTTGGCTAAATTTAAATTTAAATTTAAAAAATCCGCACGTCATGTGGATGCGCCCCTCGTGCGGTGGGTGGAGGGTAACCGTTGGGATTATTATTATTATTATTATTATTACACATGTTTTTGGTATTCTCTATCTCCATACTAATAACCTTAATGGAACCCAATGAGATATAACTACCAAATTTCATTAAAATGTTTCAGTAGTTTTAGACGAAAATATATAAGGATAGGTATATATCTAAAGTCAAATTTTAAAAATAATTTTTCAATTTTAATTTCTGTTGTAAAAGAAAAATTATTATAATTAAAATTGTTTAGGTAGTTAAAAAGTTTATTCCGCACAAAGAATGTTGCATGACATTTATATATATATATATGTACGTAGATAGAGATATGTATGAATCTAAGGCCAGACCACTCCACAGGTTTTGGGTATGAAAAATTCGGTTACAGATATACGTAAATAGATAAAAATAGGTATATACGTACATATCTGAGGTCAAACTTAAATAATTATTTTCCAATTTTCATTTCTGTTGTAAAAGAAAAATGATTGTTCATAATATTAGGAAAATACTTACCTTTCCAGATATTGTAAATAAATTGAAAAATAAAGTGAAATTCAAAAAACCAAAACATTTTAATGTTAATCTAACCTACCATTTGCACGCAAAACGAATCGAATCCGTTTGTATCATTTAAACGAATTGCTTTCCTTTTGGTCGTATATATGTATCTTCCTGTCATTTCTTTGTTTATGTACATATGTACGTAGGTATGTATTGTTCTCGTTGTTTTGTCTTCTGCTTTACCGATTGCTTGTGGCGACCAACCATACGCATGACTCTTTTTCAAAAATTTATACTCTTCTTTATAATATTTTTGTTATTTAGAAAGAGAATTTATTAATTTTTTTAATGCAGAACTTTAGTAAAAGGTTCAAAGTTTCATTTCCAAGAAGAAATATTTAAATCGGTTGATCCGGTTTTGATTTATGGCCGTATACAGCTAATTTTGGTTGGTTTTTTACACATTTTTACATAAATTTACGCTGTTTGACCAAAAAATTTAAATAAAAACTATTTGACTACTCAATCGGAGCACAATTACGTGTTATTACCAAGTATTATCAAAATTGGTTCAGTAGTTACAAGTTTATCCCGCACAAAGAATGTTAAATGAGATTTTTGTATATTTAAATATGTTATATATATGGAGAGCAATGACACCAGTTTACAAATAATATGTTAACCAATTCGGGTACGCAAATAAATGCAATCGAGACCTCTTACAGCGCCCGAACAAAAAGAAAATAAAAATAAATAACATACCTATTACTCTTTATCTGCATAAAGAATAATATTTTGCTTAAGCACCAAACAAAAACAGCTTGCGAAAATGATAGTACAACTGTATACACATCAGGGAGGTCCAATTTTATATATATATATATAAAATCTTTTTATTTAATGGGTATCCGGTACCGAAAAATCAATTTCATTTTTGAAATTAGCATGTCTTAGTCCTTTTAGTTGTAAAGTTTCAACAAGTTCTGAATGCGATTTCGGTTTTTATAAACATATGTCTACGATGATTATGAGTTATTTTACCTTTTGAAAAAATTGTAAAAAAAATTGTTTTTAATTAAATGGTAAAAGATGCCGAAAACGGATTTGTTTTCTGAAATTGGCGTGATATAAGCCTTTCAGGTGTAATGTTTCAGCCCATTCTGATGACTGCTTCCACTTATATCAACACATGTTCACAATGACTATTTTCATATAAAAATGCAAGATAAACTCGGTTTTCTCGAAATGAGTAACCGATACAGAAAACCCGATTTCATTTTTGAAATTAGCGTGGCATAATACTTCTAGGTGTGAAGTTCCAGCCAATTCTGACCACTCCTATTTTTGTCCATGATTTGTATGGAGTCGCGGCAGTGTGCGGCGATAAACAATAACTGTACTATACTTACGAGAAAAAATTTTAGCTATTGGAAAAGGGGGCGTGGCACCTACCATACAAACTTAATCTTTCCTGCAGAATATCTCTGGAAGTGTTTATGGTAGGACCCTAAAAATTGGTACGGCGATAAACAATAACTGTACCATACTTACGAGAAAAAATGTTATCTATTGGAAAAGGGGGCGTGGCACCTCCCATACAAACTTAATCTTTCCTCCTAAATATCTCTGGAAGTGTTTCCCGTAGAATATCAGACCTTGGTGTCAGGATAGACAAAATGAGAGCAAAACTTATGATAGAAATTAGGAGTTATTGCAAATGGGAGCTTATCACCACCTATGTAATTTTTGGTACTTAGAAATCCAGGAAGTATATGTGGTAGAATATCAAAACAAATGAAAATACCAATATTAGGGATAGGTATAGGGACAGAGATAGAGATAGATATAGAGAAATAGATAGGGATAGAGACAGAGATAAGGATAGAGACAGAGATAGTGATAGAGATAGGGATATGGATAGAGATATAGATATAGAGATAGGGACAGGAATAGGAAGGTCTTTCGCGGCGAACATATGTACATATGTAAATATATCTTTTTTTTAGAAAATTGAAAATTATTTAGTATTTGCAGTCATTACTATGGATTCTAAGATAATGGTGAGCAACACGGTAAACAAGGAATTTTTCTTTAGGCTTTATAGGAATAAATTTTACCCAGAACAACATCTGGCGGGTCAGCTAGTATATATAAAAATCTCATGTAACATTCTTTGTGCGGGATAAACTTTTAAACTACTGAACCAAATTTGATAATATTTGGTAGTGACATGTAATTGTGCTCCGATTGAGTAGTCAAATAGTTTTTATTTAAATTTTTGGTCAAACAGCGTAAATTTATGTAAAAATGTGTAAAAAACCAACCAAAATTAGCTTTATACGGCCATAAATCAAAACCGGATCAACCGATTGAAATATTTCTACCTGGAAATGAAACTTTGAACCTTTTACTATTACCTACTTACACAAAAAAATATTTAAAATATAAAACATCGATGAGTTATGTTTTTATTAACATATAACAGCGATTATTACTTACGTACTTAACAGCGATTATGCTTTAGTTTCAAGAATTTTTTTTTTTAAAGGTTAACATGTAAGGAAAAACCTACTTAATTTTTCAAATTACCGTAATGTATTCACTTAGGGAGTAAAGTTTCGACAAATTTTAAGTAGGTATTAACTCTATTTTTCTGAACACTTAGCAACAATGATATGTCATATTTCATTTTTAAATAATGATGTGCAAAAACTTGGTATTTTTTTAATGGGTACCTGTTACGAAAAAACCGATTACTCTTTTTAAAATTGGAGTAATATATAGCGTTTTCGATTCGCCATCGAACAAGCGAGGTCGGATCGAACAAAAATGTTCGAACCCATAATGAGTAGTAGCCATACTCGCTATCTAGTCGATGAAAATTTCCCTCTGCTCGCTATCACTCACATATAAATTTGGCAGATAGAAATTTATAGCGAGCAGACAAATTGTGAATCGAAAGCGGCTATAGAAACTTTAGATGTACACTGAGGGAAAAAACAACGTATATCCAACAAAAACGGCGTCAACTCAACAAAAAACAGTCATGATAGTCAGCCTACCTTGAAAATTGTTGCATCGACTATAATAATTGTTATTTTCCGATTTTACAAATATTACAATGAAAACAACCGCATTTATATTTAATATGACTGTGACGATTGTAAATTTAACATATCATGTGAGTGGATAATGCATCAGGACATTGACAATTTAAACACATTCCATTATGAAAGAACAACTAAAATTTTAATTCAACGTTTTATCGCTCGATGCAAAGTAGGTATCGTAGCTATTTCAAAGTGAATATTATTTGAAACAACATTAAAATGTCAATTTGAAAATGTTGTGATGTTAGGTAAAAGCGCTTTTATTGTTGGGTTAACAATGATACGTTGATGTAACGTAGCCATCGTAGCTATTTCAAAGTGAAGATTATTTGAAACAACATTAAAATTTTAATTTGAAATTGTTGTGATGTTAGGTAAAAGCGCTTTTATTGTTGGGTTAACAATGATACGTTGATGTAACGTAGCCATCGTAGTTATTTCAAAGTGAATATTATTTGAAACAACATTAAAATGTCAATTTGAAATTGTTGTGATGTTAGGTAAAAGCGGTTTTATTGTTTGGTTAACAATGATACGTTGATGTAACGTAGCTATCGTAGTTATTTTAAAGTAAAGATTCTTTGAAATAAAAGTGGATTGTCAATTTGAAATTGTTATAATGTTAGGTGAAAGCTAACTTGATGGGTTAACCCTTCACTGATCGCACTACCTAAAATCCACAAAGCAGGAACACCTATGCGACCAATAGTAAACCATAAGTCGGCACCAGGATATAGAATATCAAAACACCTAAACAAGCTACTAACCGAGAAACTAGACCTATCCAATAAATACACAATCAAAAATACGACGGAACTAGTCAACAAACTGAACAACCTGAACGTACCCAAGGACTCAAAACTGGTATCATTTGACGTGAAGGATACCAACGACAGAAACACTAAAAACTCTAACTAAAATACTGACAGAGAAAACGAAGAAAGACATTGCAACAGAGATAGTAAATACGCTGAGAATAACCCTGGATCAGAATTATTTTAAATTTGACAATAAAATATACAGACAAACTCACGGACTAGGCATGGGTAGCCCCACATCAGCTATCCTTATGGAAGTATTTATGCAAAATTTGGAGGAAATTTACCTGGGAGAACTGACGGCAAATTTGGGAGTCAATTTTTATGCCAGGTATGTAGATGACATCATCTGCCTAATATCGGGAAATAAAGAAGAACAAATTTTGGAACACCTCAACAGCCAACACAAAAATATAAAATTCACTATGGATACAGAGAAAAATGGAAAAATCAACTACCTGGACCTAACAATTAAAATAAACAAAGAGACTAACAAATTTACTTACGAAATATACAGAAAACCCACAGCAACAGATACAATAATACACAATAAATCTAACCATCCTCAACAGCACAAGAACGCCGCTTTCAGACAATTATTAACACGACTTGAACGAACCCCGTTAGAAAAAGAAGCTTACAACAAGGAACTCAGCACAATATACACAATCGCAAAGAACAACGGATATCAAAAAAGTTTAGTGAAGAAAATACAAAAAACATAAATTCAAGAAAATCAGAAAACAAAGAAAAAGTAGAGAAGAAATGGGCAGTCTTATCATATACCGGAGCAACATCTTACAAGTTGGCTAAAGTTTTCCAAAAATATAACATTAATGCAGCATTTAAAACGAGGAGCAATATGGGAAAACTTCTACGAAACAACATTAACAAGGAAGACCTCTTTAACAAACAAGGCGTATACAAATTGACTTGCGAAAACCAAAATAGTTATATAGGACAAACAGGACGCCAAATCAAGACGAGATATCGAGAACACATAAGGGATTACAATAAGAAAATAAGAAAATCATCAACGACAGTGGAATCAAATTTCGCCAACCACATGGCAGAAAACAAGTGTACACCCATGAAAATAGGAAAAACAGCTAAAATTCTCCACATACAGCATAAAGGAAAACGACTTAACATATTAGAAAACATGGAGATATACAAACAAAAAACATTCGTAGGTAAAATAATAAATGAACAAATAAACACCGCATCGGATACATTATTTGAACCGCTTAAGCTACTATACCCGAAAGAGGACAAATGACCTAAAACCGACATAAACAAAACAACACACAAACGGACAATAACGGACTTTTACCTACCTGGTTAATGAGGGTACAATAATGAAAATATTTTTTTTTTTTTTTTAGCATCCAATATATTTTGCCAACTGTATAAATAAAATACATCTAACAATTTTGTCGTTCGTTAAAATTAGTAATTAATAATGACTTAATAAACTTGGTGGGCATGTATAGATTGCTCTCAGTAGTGCATCCATTCATTGTAATCCATCAATAAAGATCCGTAAAAGATTTTCTTTTGAGGCGTAAGAAACTAGTTGGTCTTGCCGTCAGGGCTAGAGCGAGGGGGTTGGGGTGAGCTAGTAGTCTCGTTTTGTATGATGTAGCATACTTTCTGATTTCTTGAGCGATAGTAGGTATCTTTAGGTCACGATGTAGACGGTCGTTTGTGACGTAGTAGGGTGCATTTACAATCATTCTAAGAGTTATCGATTGGAATCTTTGGAGAATTTCTATATTTGAGTTTGGTGCGGTTCCCCACAGCTGTATGCCATAGGTCCAAATGGGTTTTAATATAGCTGAGTAGAGCAGGAGTTTGTTGTCGATTGATAGTTGGGAGTTTCGATTCATGAGCCAATAAAGATTTCTCAGTTTTATACCAAGAGCTTTTCGTTTGGTGAATATGTGGGTTCTCCATGTTAGTTTTCTGTCGAGATGCATACCAAGGTACTTTGTTACGTCACTTTGCGGTATATCAATGCCATTGAGTTTTACGGGTGGGCAAGTGTTACGTCTAGTGGTAAACGTCACTTGGACAGATTTTGATTCATTTGACTTTATCCGCCAGTCTTTCAGCCAATGGGTAATTTTATTTAAACTTCTTTGAAGCTTGAGTGAGGCCACGTTAGGGTTGAGGTCTGCCGCCAGTACGGCGGTGTCATCGGCAAAAGTGCCGATAGTGACTCCTTCTGCTATTGGGAGGTCATATGTGTAAAGTAGGTACAGTATTGGGCCCATTACACTACCTTGCGGGACGCCTGCTAAGCTTTCGTAAAGCTCAGACTGCTCTGCTCCTTCTTTGACGAAAAAGTAGCTTGGGATATATCTAGAAAGGCAGCTGTACAGTATTTTTTTTTTGCTCAAAGGCAGAGTAGATTTTCTCGGTAAGTCTATGTACTTGTTCAATTGTGCCGTGCCCTCTTCTGAAGCCAAACTGGTGATTAGGTATAATTTTACGCTCTTCTACTTTGGGTAGGAGTCTTTTAAGAAAAAGAACTTCCAAGACTTTTGAGACAACAGGTAGCAGGCTACCTGTACGGCGCAGAAGCATGGACAATTTCAAAATCAGATGAGATGGCACTTGGAGTATTCGAGAGAAAAGTTCTTCGTAAGATTTATGGACCTTTGCGCGTTGGCGTGGGCGAGTATCGACGGAGATTTAACGATGAGCTGTACGAGCTTTACACAGACATCGACATTGTTCAGCGAATAAAGATCCAGCGGCTGCGTTGGGCAGGTCATGTCGTGAGAATGGACGAAGGCGCTCCGGCCAAGAAAACACTTCTATCGAAACCCGCTGAACGCAAAAGAAAAGGGAGACCTGCACTGCGTTGGGAAAATCAGGTGGACAGCGATGCTGCCTCCCTAGGTGTTCCCAAGTGGCGCCATGCTGCACGAAACAGAAGCAATTGGCGCGCGCTGTTGGACTCGGCCAGAATCGTCTAGACGGTTAAGCGCCAATCAAGAAGAAGAAGAGGCAGCAGGCTAATGGGTCTGTAAGACGCTGCCGAATCGGGGGACTTTCCTGGTTTCAGAATCATTTTCATCTGAGCGACTTTCCATTGAGGGGGTATGAATGCAGTTATTAGTACTGCATTAAACAGTTGGGTGAGAAATTTTATGCCTTCGTAAGGTAAGTGTTTTAGTACATTGCCATTAATAATATCGTACCCAGGAGCTTTCTTTGAGTTGAGTTTCTCTATTACGGTTTTTACCTCCGATATTGCGAATCGTTTTATGGGGAGGTCCATTTGATAGGGATGACTCAGAGTATTTTTCACTTCTGTTGTTGTGCTTAGTGGGGGCTCAATATCATGTGGGGTGAATACTGATTTTAGGTGGCGTGCAAAAGTATTTGCTTTCTCTGCGTCACTTTTCGCCCATTCGTTGTTTTCCATTCGTATAGGAGAATTTGAGAGAATTGGCCTTTTTAGCTTACTAGCCGCTTTCCAAAGGGAGTAATCAGTTGCAGCTGTTGCATCAATATTACTGAGATATTGTTGAAGTTGTCTGTTGTGTTCAATTTTGAGGATATTTTTGAGTTCTTTGGTGAGAGCATTCAATCTTTTCTTGTCGTCGGGGTGACGGGTTCGTTGCCATTTTTTCCTTGCGAGTCGCTTTTCTTTGAGCTTAACTTGTATGTTGTTGGTAACGCTTGTCCTTTTTTGTCTGGTGAGGATGGGAGTTGATTTCCACGCAGCGTGTTGGATGCAGCTGTTAAAATGTTCGACTGCTGCCTCTATATCTTCCGCAGATTTCAGGGCTAATTTCAAGTCAAGATTAGACGTGATGATGTGTCGGAAGTATTCCCAGTCAGTCTTCCGATTGTAAAGGCTACATGGTTCCACTTCTGGTGTAAAATTTTTATCAATTGTTACCAGGATTGGATAGTGGTCGGAAGACAATTCAAAGCACGATTTGCAATTTATATCTGAGGAAGGCACGTCTTTCACCACGCAGAAATCGATTAAGTCGGGTGTTTTATTTTTATCTGTTGGCCAATAAGTGGGAGTTCCAGTAGAGAATGGAGTTAAACTGAGCTTTCTAATAGCATTATATAGTTGTCTTCCTTTGGGGTAATGAGACGAGAGCCCCAGAATGTGTGTTTGGCATTGTAATCGTCCCCAGCTAGAAATCGATTTCCTAGAGTTTTGAAGAAATTTTCATATTCTGCAGTGCTGATACAGTGCCTCGGCGGGCTATAGATAGCAGAGAGTGTAAGTTGGCCGCTCGGGTCTTCAATGACAATATTTGTGGCTTGTATAGCATTTGTACGGAATGAATTCGTGCTGTAATGTTTAATACTTTTTCGTATCAAGATACCTGAGCCTCCATGAGCGTTGTTACTCGGGTGTTTTGTGTGGTAAAACTTGTAGTTTGGTACTTCAAAGTAGCTTTTGTCAGTAAAGTGGGTCTCTGATATGAGGAGTATATCTATATCATGGGTCTGAAGTAAAGCTTTAACTTCAAGTAAGTGTTTGGATAGGCCATTGGCATTCCAAATAATAATTTTCAACGGCTTGAAGATGCACAGTTTTTAGTCGTGAAGGTGACGAGGAGGCTCATCATTGCAGTCATTTGATGCATGACTTGTTTCAGTAAGTCTATCATTTCTCGCATTTCGTTAGTGTTTTGCGTTGGGGTGTGGCTTTCATTACTGTTTGGAATAGCATTATTAGGGTTCGAGCAGGGTGTTACGCCTTTCTTTGCTGCTTGAGCATATGTGGCTGGGTATGGGCCAATTTTAATTGGGGTTTCAATCTGAATTGGGGTTTGGATTGGCTGTTGTGGTTTCTCTTGGGGCTGTGCAGGAGCTCTTTTCATCAGAGTTGGGTATTTGGCGCTTTGGAGGTTTTTGTATACCATACAGCCTTTATAATTTGCTGTATGGTTACCTTCACACAGAGCGCATTTGACATCTTCAGATATTGTCTTTCGCTTGCAATCAGCGGAGAGGTGGTTTCCAGCACATCTTATACATACTGATTTTCGACGGCAGTAGGACTTTGTGTGGCCATATTGCTGACAGTTTGCGCATTGCGGTATTTCACGCTTCGGGTGTGGGGGCTCGAAAATAATTTTTGAGTGCAGGAGACTTTAAATTTGATATATCTCCTTGTTGTTGGAGTCGGGTTTGAGTTCAACGATAAACATAGGGAGAGGCTTTTTTGTGACTCTGTGTTTTATGTTCCAAATGTTTGTGACTGAGTGACCGAGATCTTTAAGAGAATCCAAAATTTCTTTTGTGTCTATTGAGGAGTGCATGTTTCTGAGAACAACCCTGAAGGTACGTTCTTCTTTTGTTTTATAAGTATGGAACTCAGTGCCCTTCTGTTCCAGTTGTGATACTATGGTTTTGTAAGCATCCAGGGATGATGCTTGTACTTTTACTTGATCTTTGCCTGTGAGCTTTAGATCATAGGAGTTTGGAGCAACTTCTTGTAGTAAACTCATTAGGGGGGGAATATTTAGAACTTTGTCTATAAATATTGGCGGCGGTTTGGGTATTTTTTCAGTTGGTTGGTTAGTTTCCAAATGTTTGGGACTGAGTGACCGAGATCTTTAAGAGAATCCACAATTTCTTTTGTGTCTATTGAGGAGTGCATGTTTCTGAGAACAACCCTGAAGGTACGTTCTTCTTTTGTTTTATAAGTATAGAACTCAGTGCCCTTCTGTTCCAGTTGTGATACTATGGTTTTGTAATCATCCAGGGATGATGCTTGTACTTTTACTTGATCTTTGCCTGTGAGCTTTAGATCATAGGAGTTTGGAGCAACTTCTTGTAGTAAACTCATTAGGGGGGGAATATTTAGAACTTTGTCTATAAATATTGGCGGCGGTTTGGGTATTTTTTCAGTTGGTTGGTTAGTTTCCTCAACTTCAAGGGAGGCAAATCTGTTTTCATTTTCATTTTCATTTGGTTGGCGGCTTCCAAGCCAGTAATAATTATCAAGTTTAGCCTGTTTTTTAGAGGCAGTATTTTTACTTGGGCTTTCGCGTTGGCGTTTGGGATTGACGATCTTCCATTCGTCGGCTGGGGTAGCAGTTAGAGCTCTCAAATCTATTCGAATAATTCGATTAATCGATTATTCGAATATTCGATTTTAAATTTTTGTACGATTGTCAATCGAATTTCATTATTCGAATAGTTGACTTCTTCCGATTATTCGAATAATCGCAGCTCCACGATTATTCGAATAACTTGTTAAAATCGAATAATCGATTTTTGAACCCAGCAAAAATGTAAGAAAAATATATTGTTTGCGTTTTTTTTTTTTTTTTTGTTTGTTAAAATGAGTGACAATAATGGAAAATAGATTTGGATCTTTTTTTATAAAAGGCCGTGAAGGCAAACAAGTTTCCCGCTCCATTTGTGGATCTGTTTTAAATTTTCACAACTCTGCCTCCTCGCAGAGCCCGAGCGGGATATATTGACACCCCATGGAGAACTTGTTTATTTAAGCCAAATGTAAGTCTTTTAACATTCCTTCCCAATAACTCCTGTTATAGAACAGAAGCAAGTAACCATTTTTTTTTAATTCGTGGGAAATTAAGGTTTTGCCTAGCTGTTCTTATCTTCGTCAAATATAATGAACTTACAAATGCAGTTCCAATATATCACTATTAGACGACGTCACTGCATCCTTTTTTAAATGATGAGAATAACGAAAATGACGAATCAAATTCTTTTAATATTGGTATTATATAAAAAGTTTTTCGCAACGGCTAATACGTGTCAGACTATTTTTATTTCTTTACACAAGTACATATTTCTTTTCTGTGTTAGAAAAAAAGAATGTATGTAACTTGTTGTATTGTAAAAACAAAAGATATTTGTTTCTGTTCTATCATAGAAGAGTTACTTGGTTTTGTCGTGGAATCATTTTAACCCATCAGTACATTTAAAGTTACTTGGTTATATTTTTTTTTAGTTTAAGGTACTAAGGAACAAGATAGGAAAAAACGGATTAAAGTGACTAATAGATGTTTTTATGAGAATTCCAAAAATAATGAGCACAACAAAAACAAGAAACTAGCAGTTACTTGCTTCTGTTCTATAACAGGAGATGAACACGAACTCTAGATGAATTCGAGAAGGTGAATATAATTTCTCGGACTCGTTTCGAGTTCGAGATGGACTCGAGAAAAATTAATTCTCGCAATAGCATTTTATTATTTTGTTAAATTCTGGTTTGCACGAAAAAAATCTCTATTAGGCTTAAATTTACTATTTAACACTCTACTCAAGAAACTCAAAAGATAGGATGACATCGTTGCTAATTCGAGGCGGACTCGTAGAATGTATTCGCTAATAAACCTAAATGTCGCGTGCATCACTAATAACAAATGACTGGCCTGGAATTCGATTTCGCTGATCTATAGTCGCGAAGCATCGCCATGATAATATAACCAGAGAACCGAACTCTTCTCGAATTGGAGGCGAACGCATTGTGTTTATTGGGTTTATGTTGTTGTTGTTGTTGTTGTAGCGGTATAAGCCCTGCTTAGCCGACGAGTTCTGCTCACAAATTGTCATCAATTTCAACGGAAGGCCCAAGAATGTTGCAGCTTCTTTTGGGCTTGCCCAGACGGACAAGGGTGTTAAGTTGGTTGGTTTGAGGCGGCATGTAAAGAGGTGCTGTGTGTCATGCGGCTTCTCTCCACATGCCGGACATACGTTAGGTATGTTTGGATCGAAGGTAACACATAAGATTTTTGGGTTGTTTACGGTTGGTATGGGTATATTACCTATCCGTATGCCAAGCTCTAGCCTAACCTCCTTCGTCCATGTCGTAAACAGGGTCGCGGAGGACTTAGAGGGCTGTAGTTCGAGGGAGCGCGATGTAAAGAAATGGGAAAGGTCGGAGAGATAACCGTTTATTTTAGAGCATAAGTCATTTATGTCGGTCCCTGACGCCATAATCGAGCAGTCATCGGCGTAGGATATGATACGAACTCCTTCAGGTGGAGGTGGGAGTGTGGAGATGTATAAGTTGAATAGTAACGGGGACAGGACACCACCCTGTGGAACTCCCTGTTTTATTCTCCTTGGTTTTGAGGTACCATTCCTTAAGTCAACCGATGCCTGCCGACCACTCAGATAGTTCGCGATCCACCTTTTCATCCTCGGCGGGAGGTTCGCGACGTCTATATCCTCCATTAGGGTGGCATGATTGACTGTGTCGAAGGCTTTCGACAAGTCAAGTGCCACGAGGACCGTTCTCTCGCAGTGGCGTCGTTGGTTAAGACCGCGCCCTATCTGTGTATTTATGGCTGTTGTTGTGCTGTGCGTTTTTCGGAATCCATGTTGATTTGTGGCAAGTTGTATATGTCCGTTTATATATGGTAGTAAGGCGGCCTCAAGTGTCTTTACTACCGGGAAGAGGAGAAATATCGGTCGATATGATTCTTCTGCATTAGCTGGCTTCCCCGGTTTAAGTAATGGGACCATCCTTGCCATTTTCCAAATATTGGGAATGACAAGGGTTGTCAGAGAAAGATTGAGGACCTCCGTTAGGACCTTACTCCATTTTGTCCTAGGTGTTTTAGCATCAACATGGATATGCCGTCTGCACCGACTGATTTTGAGGCCTTCTTTATGACTTTCTGAATCTCCGTAGGTGAGAGAGCAATGGATGCGTCGTTGTTTGTTATTGGGTTTATAATAATAAGCGTTTCATGAACGATTATGACGCTACTGTATAAATGAGTTTCCGGATATAAACTGTATTATGCATTCAATGTGAATTAAAATATGTAAAAATAACAAAAAATAATAGACAGACTGTTGCTTTTGCGTAATAATTATAATAAAAAATTTCTAAAAATCGAACACATTCAAATTTTATATACACATGTATGTAAATATTTCAAAAATCGAATAATCGTTCAACAGCAATTATTCGAATAGTTGACAATGAGCGATTATTCGAATAATCGACATTGAACAATTATTCGAATTCGTCTAATCGAATTTTGAAAATCGATTTTATGGTATTCGAATAATTCGAATATTCGATTAATCGATTTTCACGAGCTCTAGTAGCAGTTGTCAAGTTTCCTGCAGTTTGGGGTTTCTGGGCTTGTTGTTGTTGGGCATAGAGAATTTCCAGTTGCCTTTGGAGGGTTTCGATCTGCTGTTGTACGTTTGGTACGTTGGTACTAGGCAGGCGGGATGGGGTTAGCTGTTGGGACATTTGTTGGGGTGTACCCAGGGATCTCGGGGTTTGGTGCGGTTGGACTTGCTGCAATTGGACTTGCTGCAGTTGCACTTGCTGCAGTTGTTGGGAGTCTCCCCCTTTAAGAGGAGTGCGCTTAAGGGTCATATTATACTATTTGTACTTACTTTTTTTCTTTTTGGGCATTAATGGGAACTAAAAGTGGGTATTTGTGTTAATTTATGAATTTAGCACTCAGGCAACTCTAGATATTGTCTGGAGATTTTGTTTGGGTTTCAATGCCTACTTCTAGGCGCGAAAATTAATTAGCGTGGTCCACAACCTGCACTGAATTTTTGTTCGTAGTATTTTCTATCGCTTTGTTTTGTTGTTTTGTTGTTGTTTATCTTTTTTTTTCTTTTTGATTCTGCCGCTATGCAGAGTCTCACTTTTTTATTTTAATTAATTACTGCGTGCACTTAATCAATTACGTTCACTTTACACTCCCGAGAAGTAAAGCACTAGAGCAACGCCTTGGGCGACGTATTTTGATTGGAAGCACTCGCGATTCACTTTTAAAATTTATTTCGGGTTTCCGCACAGATTTTTTTGTCTATCTTGGTGAGAGTTACCAGACGCAGTGAGGGTACAATAATGAAAATATGACAAAAAATAGATTTGCATACCTAAACACACAACACAGACTCACACACACTAGACATATACCTTCATAATCGGCCGCCGCCGCCATAATCCGTGAAATCGGCGTATCGGCGCGGCGGCGTGCGCTGGCGCGCCATACCCGTATGGAGCGAGATGTGTACATATTTTCCTAGTTTTTCTAACTGCTAAAGTTCTTCAAAATTAAAAAAAAGGAACCAATCGACGTGTTTTGACCTCAGGAACGCGAAGCTGAATGCGGAAATGTTTTGTTTTTTGCCGGTTAAAAGTTATTTACAAAAACTTTGGCTGTTCCCTACTTTACTAGCCTCAGTCCTAAAGAATTTAAGCTACTGGAAAATTTCAGTTCGTTGGCTTACATAATTTTTTCTCAGATACGGAACTTTTCTGGGATCTCTTCCATTTAGTCCTACTTCTCGAGGTCTGTTGCTAACTATTCTACTCAAAACTGCACCATTTCAACCCTCCTTGATATCATTAGATGCCGAAAATGATCCCAAACATGCCTCCAGAATCGAAAACTCATAGTTTGAACGTAAGAAAGTTGCTGTTTTGAGTAGCCCTCATAGTTGTCGAACCTCAGCCCTATAGGGAATATTAAAGAAGACGATGGGGGATCAAAAATGGAAAAATAAGCAAGAGTTATAGAAAAAAAATTAAAGAATCTTGGTACTTAATACCAGTTGCAAATTGCGCTGATTTGGTCAACCCTATGCCACAAAGAAGTAAGGAAGTTATAAAAAATAAAGGAGATTCAACTAAACATTATTTTAAATCTAGCTTTTTTTTTCGGATATAGTTTTTATTGTATCATTCTTGGAGAATATGACAATTTTTATAAAATCTTAACCTAGTATAAAATGACGTTATTCGTTGCCACTGCTTCAAATAACATTTGGATGAAAAGCAATTTTATTTGACATAAAATAAATACTTATGAATACATTTATTATGTATATGGGAATATTTTTGTTTTTCTTAGAGTATGTTTATGTATGTATGTATGTATGTAATTTTATTTCATATTCGTTCATTATGTTATTCACTTTCATTATTTATGTATTTTTGCCGTCGGAATGGAGTGGAATTCCAAGCAGCTGATTGTATAGTATTAAAAGTTCGTACGGCCTGACAGGACAGGCTTATCGATGACACAATCGTGTGTTGCATTAGGAAGTGCTGTTGCAGTTTCGTATTGGAAGGAATTCCAATAAGCTGCGTGTATGAACTTAGGAATTTTTATGGCCTAATGGGATAGGCTCGTCCGGAACACAATCATACATATGTTATACATGTGTATTAGTAAATGCTGTTGTAGCTTTCTGAATGGAAGGAATTTCAGTAAGCTGCTTTTTGGAGGTTTTATGACCTAATAGGATAGGCTCTTCGAAGTTTTAATTTTAGTTGCTCTATCCTTGGTCACAATTTAGCTGGATATCCTTTCTCTTTAACCGCCTGGGGTATCTCTGTTCTAACAGACTTTTAGCCAGTATGTTTGGATGATTGCCTAGTCTTGTGGCGTAGTTAGTTTGTATATTTCTTACTTCTTCAACAACTGTGTTAATCTTTAGATCCCTGTGTATAGCGGAATTTTTCACGTACCAAGGCGCCCGGCATATTGATCTTAATGTCTTAGATTGTAGCCTTTGTATTCTTTCTAGACTGGATTTGGATGCTGAACCCCAAAGCTGTATTCCATATATCCAGGATGGTTTTATCACCATATTAAATAAAAGTATTTTGTTGTCTAGGCTTAATTTAGATTTTGGACCAATGATCCATTGTAAATTGCTTATTTTCAGCTTTGCTTGCATTATTTTATTATCAATATGATATTTCCAAGTAAGCCTTCTATCTAAGGTAACACCAAGGTAGGTGACGTAATCTTTTTGGGTTACTATTTTGCCATTAATTGAGACAGAGGGGCAGGTATCTTTTTTTAGAGTAAAAGTGACTTGTACACACTTAAGGCGTTTTCTTTTCTGACAAAAAATGTTGCTCTTTAATATCTCAATTATCGAATTACGTAACATGACTTTCTATAAAATGGCTGAATTTGTAGTTAATGGTGCCCACTTACTTAGTCAGAGGACAACATTCGTTGAAATCACCACACAAGCTTACAAAATGGCTAAGAAAATCAAACAGGGCAACATTTTTTCGAGAAAAGAAAACGGCATTAGATTCATTGACTTTAATTCTCCAATCTGAAAGCCATTGTTCTACAATTCTTAGATGGCTTTGCAACCGTCTGGCAGCCGTTGAGGGATTTGAGTGTACACTAAGTATTGCTGTGTCATCCGCAAATGTTGAAGTAACTAGATTTTCATTAGTGGGCAAGTCACTTGTGAATATTAAATATAGAATGGGTCCCAAAACACTACCTTGTGGAACTCCGGCGAAGATTGGATAGCTTTCAGTGGTATAACTTTTTTGCCTTACTTGAAACTTTCTTCCAGTCAGAAAGTTCTCTAAAATAAGGCATATATTGTACGGAAATGTACGTCTTATTTTAAATAATAGTCCCTCTAGCCATACCTTGTCGAAAGCTTGTGCTACGTCTAAGAACAGTGCAGTGCAATACTTTTTGGTTTCAAAAGCCGACCGTATTTGAGTTACTATTCTATGCACTTGCTCTATCGTACCATGTTTTTCCCTAAACCCGAATTGGTGACTTGGTATAGTCCCGTGTGTGTCTAGGATGGGCTGCATTTTTTTCAGCAACAACTTTTCAAATAGTTTGGAAAATATTGAAATTAAGCTAATTGGCCTGTAAGAGTTTAACAGGGTTGGGTTTTTGCCTGGTTTTGGAATCATAATGATTTCGGAAAGTTTCCAAGATTCAGGAAAGTAGTTTAGTCGCAGGAGACTATTGAAAACGTATAATAATAACTTGGTAGCAACTGGAGGGAGTTGTTTTACCATTTCACCGGTTATTCTGTCGTGTCCGGGTGCCTTATTATTCTGGATGTCGTTACAGATAACATTATTCAGGTCATTTATGTTGAATTGGAGAGAGACTGTTGGCAAGCGAAGGGCATGTTCTGGGAGGAAATTGCTCCCTGGATTAGGAGTAAATACCCTCGAAAGGTGGGCTGCAAATGCGGTTCCTTTTTCCTGGTCACTTCGAGCAGTCACCGTTTTCGATTCGTACTGGAGGGTCCTGCAAAACTGGCCTTTTAAAATTTTTCAGTGACCGCCACAGTGAGTAGTCTGTAGAAGATGTAGCTGTCAAGGACTTAATTCTGTTTTGGAAATCTGCTTCTTTTTTATCCTGCAATAGCATCTGAAGCTCTTTCGTGCATTTTTTCAGTTCGTATTTCAAAGTTGGAGAGCGTAACCTCTGCGAGTCTTTCCTAATTTGCCTTTTCTTGTGAATGAGATCGGTGATATCGTTTCCTTTGAAATAATTAGGGACACTCCTCTGGGTAGTGTTAGGCTGTGGGTGCGTTGACACTTTTGCTGCTACTTGAAGGACATTTGTGAAGTCAGTAATCGCAGAGTCTACTTCGGCTGCTGATTTAAGGCTTGTATTTAAGTTGGTATGAGAACTGATAAATTTTTTGTACTTAAGCCAGTTTGTAAATTTATTGGTTAAGCTCGAATTAAATTCGTTGTAAGATGGGATTATATCAATAGTGGTAACACAAGGAGAGTGATCAGATGATAGATCGAAAGCCGATTTTATCTTAATTAATTGTCTTTCGATTCCACGAGTTACACCAAAATCTATTAGGTCGGGAGTTTTGCTTCTATCAGTAGGCCAATATGTTGGCTGACCAGTGGAAATAATGTCTAGGTCATTGCTTAAAATTGCTTTGAATAGGTTTCTTCCCTTTGGTGTTATCAGTCTGGAGCCCCAGAATGTATGTTTAGCGTTATAATCACCCGCTGCAAGAAACCGTGGGCCCAACTTGGTAAAGAATTCAGTAAATTGGGATTCTGTTATATTGAAACGGGGAGGACAGTATATTGCAGTTACAGTGAGCCCACCAGAGCTATCTTCTACGTGCACTGATGTTGAGTGTATATAATTCCTGCAATATTTTCCCAGTAGATGATGCTTAATCCGTTTTCTAATAAGTATTCCAGTTCCACCTCTAGCTTTACCTTCGGGGTGCTTGGTGTCGTAGAACGCAAAGCCGTCAATACTAAAATTATTAAAGGCCGTCAAATGAGTTTCAGAGATTAGCATTATGTCTATCTGCTGTCTTTCTAGAAATATTTGGAGTTCGTTCCGGTGTTGGCTTAGGCCGTTAGCATTCCAAAAACCTATATTGAGTGAATTCATGGTCTTGTTAAGATTGTTTGTAATAGGAGGTTTTGGTTTCTAATTAATTCTTGCATCATATTTTGCATTGATTTCATGTGATCTTCATCATTTTCACAAAACTGTTTAAATTTTTTCCAGGTTTGTAGATGGAGTGGGAGTCTCCTGCGTTTCAGGCTCCGCTATACCTTTGAGGGCTTGGGAATATGTCCTGAAATGGTTCTGACGAACATTATTATTGACCGCATTTGGAACATTTTCAGGTTTTGGAACTTGTTGGGGCTTTGGAGTCAAGGCGGCGCTAGTGGTTTTCTTAGTACCCTTTTCCTTTAAGGAAGTATACACCGAGCAGCCTCTGTAATTTGCATCTAGCTGCAGCAGTAATATTGTAGTTTATTTGAAAAAACAATCGAATTTAAAGTTTGTCCCTATTATTATTTCCAACTTAAATTATACATTTCATTATTTTTATTCATAAAAATTAAATTATTATACAAAAACCACTCCAGAGTCATTGAAGCATGTCCTCTCCGTGTAAGCATCAATATATGGTAATTATTATTTGGTCTTAAAATTAAATAAATGGAGAATTGCAAAATTTTGTCCCTATTATTTTTTCCAACACTGTATATACATATATTTATTTTAAAGTGCCTTATATATATCGCTAGCTTAGAGTGCAAACTGTGTAAGTCCATTTTTATGAAAAAGTGTTTTTAAGTGTAGAACGCTAGAAAAATCAAATACGCACCGCGCTAAACAAGTCTGTGACTCTTGTCATATTTCCACTCATTGTTATTCAGGGATATGCAAATTGTGTAAGTCCAAAAAGCGAAGAAAATTGTGTAAGTCCAAAATATTTAAATGAACAGAAATTTTTTTTTTCATTTTGAAATTTTTTTTATTTTTTTTTTTGTCTCTCCTACAAAGTTTGAAAAAAGGACTTACACAATTTGCACTCTAAGCTAGCGATATATAAATATGTACATATGTAAATATATGTATGCATGTTTATTATCATACAAAATAAGCAAATGAATTTAAATTAACCCTTACATATGGATTTGTGTATATTCTTTAATATTTATTTTCTTTATTTTATATTTTAGTTTATGTAACAATTGTTTTTGCTGTTAATAAAAAAGTTTCAACAATTTAAGGTGGAAATTAGTTTATTTATTCCATTCAGCCAGCGCTATTAAGGTAACTAAATAAAATTAATATTTGAATAAGGATTGTGATTTGTAGATTTGGGGCAGGCGCGCCGGCGCGAAAAAGCACGCCGGCGTCGCCGCCGCCGGAATCACTGTCGGCGTATATGTCTAAAACACACACACACCTCACCCGAACGCACGAATGCACGAACACACCACATGAACACGAAGTACCTGGACAAAACGACGGAAGTTAGTTACTATAAATACTATCGAACTTACACAAAATAACTCAGAACGAAAGAAGACACTGAAGATGGCGCATATTAGCCGAAACCGGTTTGTCTCTAAACCAAACTTGACAAGGGATGACGGAAAATCGTTCCACAATACATCAATTTCCTACCCTGTCGGAAAAACAAGCAACCAAAAAGTTAGTAAAAAAAATCTTCTTTTTTTTTATGGGTATCCGGTACCGAAAAATCAATTTCATTTTTGAAATTAGCATGTCTTAGTCCTTTTAGTTGTAAAGTTTCAACAAGTTCTGAATACGATTTCGGTTTTTATAAACATATGTCTACGATGATTATGAGTTATTTTACCTTTTGAAAAAATTGTTTTTAATTAAATGGTAAAAGATGCTGAAAAACGGATTTCTTTTCTGAAATTTGTGTGATATAAGCCTTTCAGGTGTAATGTTTCAGCCCATTCTGATGACTGCTTCCACTTATATCAACACATGTTCACAATGACTATTTTCATATAAAAATGCAAGATAAACTCGGTTTTCTCGAAACATAGGTGCCCACGAAGCTGCTCGCGAGCACAGCGCTGTCGCAGAGCCATATATGTATACTGACGTGACGTAGCAAAGCACTGCTTCAGTCGACTTTACCGTTGGTTGTTTTTCTTCTGAATTTTAGCTCGTGGTTGCAGCTGCGTAACCGTTATGCGCAATTATGAATGCAAGTAAACAATTATTATTTGCGAAAATGTCCACAATGTGTGATGACGTGCACGAATTAGAGTTCTTTATTGTCAAAAACTCTAATTCCGAATACGATTGTAGCATAATGGTGGGTTTACCACGTTATCCCCAAAATCAAAATCCCCAAATCAAAATCCCCAAAATCAAAATCCCCAAAATGAAAATCCTTAAAATCAAAATCCCCAAACACAAAATCCCCATATTCTGTGTGAAATAAATTAAAATTAGGTTAGAAATCGCGGCGATTTCTAACCTAATTTTAATTTATTTCACACAGAATATGAGAATTCTACATTGGACATTATTTCTCAAACTGAAACTCAAAAGAATTGTATACGTGATGATTTCACAAATGTTTATTAATAAATTCATCTCAATAACTTATGATTACATAGAGTTGGGTACGAAATGTCGAAAAAAAATATCGAAATAATGTCAAATTAATGATGTGTAAAATGTGCGCGAGTAGAAAACTTTTTTGCATTGGAATAAAACGTATAGAGCAATCCACAGTACTTTTGAGTAGAAAATCTTTTTGCACTGGCGGCCTTCCGCCGGGCTTATAAAAAATAACCCTGGGCTACGCCATCCAAGTCCGGTCGTGTGCCATAACCGTGGCGGTGATGTCAATATGCGTAGTACACATTTCAGCGCAAGCGGCCTTCGCCTTTATTTATTCATTTCATTTATTTAGATGAACATATTTTTTATAAAATATGGAATCTCTTAGATACCCTGTAGGGCGCATTATATTTATTTCGGTAAATTAAAATTCGACATTTTTTTCGACATTATTAGCGAGAACTCCATGAATTAGCGAATGGAGTACTCCGAATTTTTGCAGGGATATATATGTATTTTATATGTATGTATACATATATGTTATTACGTATCAGAGCTCAGATAAGACTCGGCATGCGGTTTTTTAAATATGATCTTCATCGCTGTTTATTTAGTCATCTTGTGGGGATTTTGTGACGCTATCCCCGAAAAAATTTGGGGATTTCGTGTTTGGGGATTTTGATTTTAAGGATTTTGATTTTGGGGATTTTGATTTTGGGGATTTTTTTTTTTGGGGATTTTGTGCGTTGGGGATTTTGTTTTTTGGGGATTATGTGGCACTCCCCATAATGGTGAGATATGCTGCCTACGGACCAAAGAGCGTAGATTCGAGTCCCGAGTAGCGCATTTTTTTTTGCTTGGGAGAAATTTTTGACCTCACGTTTACAAAACATTGTATAAAAATGGTTATTAAGAATATTTTTCCAAACGTGAAATGCAATTATAGAATTAGGGTTCCTTTTCGTTGATTCAGCAATTACTATTAAATGAATTACAAGTTTTATATTAAAGATTTTCGAAATGCTTTGCTTACTGAAGTGAGTTTATTGTAAACTTATAACAAATATATTTTGCATATTGAGATATTTATATTTTCATATACATACGTATGAATATGATTTTTACAGAAACATTGGTGTCTAATACTTTTGGGCAAGGCTGTATATTTATATTTATCATTTGAGTGTGAGATGTATTTACGTACAAGAATTTTAACCAACAAAGGTGGAAAATTATCATTAGCCTAAAATCATCATTAGCAAACAAAAAACACCTCAGTCCGGTGCCATTACAGAGAAGTGGCAACTCACGTTTCTAGCGACCAAACGCCATGCATCAACACTACGACAAAATGAGACTGTATTTGTGTGGGCATCTATGCTATAGAAGGTCCATGCAAGGGAGAGAGACGACCTGTATAGATTGGTCTTGGTCGGCATTGGCACAACTCGCAGTACAGCACATAGCCGTACGAACATACAAACAACAAAATTAACATCAAACTTGGCACTTGTGGTGAAGGCTAATGGGCAGCGTTGGAATGCTATCAGCGAACGTAGCATTAAATGGCATAATTACCGGCAGAGACCACTGACGGCGGCAGCATCACCTGACGGCAGAGGCAGCAGAGTATCAAAGTAAGAATTTTGTATGTACATATGTATACGCCTATGTATGAATGTTTGAACTTAAAGTAGATACGTGCAAGGTAAATAACGTTTATGTAAATATGTATGTATTTATATTTCGAAAACTATGGGCCTCCGGACTGTTCCGACTTCAGATATAGGATCGGAGGGCGGTGTAACGCCCCTTTTACAAACGGGTTTTACGCCCCCTGGATCGGTAAAGGAAAGCCTGACCACGAAAACACCATGAATGTATCAATTTGTGATACCAAATTTTTTGAGGCTGTGGTAACACTGTTTACAATTTGTTCCTCTTCTTCTGATTTTGACACATTCTAGGAAAGTAGCCACACAAATTCTGTGTGCAGATTCCTACAAATAGCTAGACAATTTGCTCTCTCACATCTTCTCATATTATCTTTTTGTGGTAAAATGTCTTTGTTCGGAAACTAAGGTTGAAGCGCAACCTAATTTTGTAGTACAAGCAGAGCGTTCATAAACGTAAATTTTGCATGCAGCGTCGCTCATCACAATCATCAAAAAAATAATTACTGCCGCTGTTGCGTTTCATGCTGCGTTTCTGAACATACCCAATTACTGCAGTTCCTGCACTTTCCTACAGTCAACAAACGCTACTAATAGGTCTGTTTGGTGAGATTTTGGGTAGAATGCTATTTTATGTCAAACTGAAGATGAAGGCAAAAGTTCAACAAACGCATTTGTGCGAAATGCTATTTAGTGTCAAAAATGACGCTTAGGAACAGTGTTGCCACAGCCTCAAAAATTATGGTATCACAAATTGATGCCTTCATGGTTTTTTTTCGTGGTCACGCTTTCCTTTACCGATCGTAAAAACCGTTTATGAAAGGGGCGTTGCACCGTCCTCCGATCCTATATCTGAAGTCGGAACAGTCCGGAGGCCGATAGTTTTCGCAATATAAATATTTGTTTTTTCAAAATACCTTTATTTTGGTGATAACGGGTTGAAAGGACCACATAATCCTCTTTCTGGGGCAAAATCTACGAACCCATCCACAGTAATCCTGCGGGGAATACCTTTATCGCCTTCATGAGGGAGTACTTAAATTTATACAAAAAAAACACCTAAGCACAATTACATATGAATGATACGTAGATAATTTTTATTTTGGCTTAGAACAAATTTTATTTTTATCAAACTTTTGGTTGGACCACTCCGCATAGCAGGCATTTTGACTTAAAGGAGGACAGCGCGACAAATATTTAAGAACTGATTCAATGACTCCAATTCAATTCCAAAATCAGCTCTGGCAACTAGATCACCCAGCTCGTTTGACCCATTTTTTCTGCAATTGTTATGTGTGCGGAGTAGACGTGTTTTCTTTTGCTGGCAATAGATTGCTATTTTTTTTGCTTACCAAACATTAAAATTCCATCTTGTGTGTGTTGAACTGGACATTTATACAATCTGTTTGTTTTTAACTAAAGTTGCTTTTTAAGCTTTAGCTGATTGTGTAAAAATTAAGAAAACAACTGAAATCTTTTCGCATATCAGTTTTTTTATTGTGAAAATGAAAACATCAAAAAGAATCGCAAGCCAACAACAACAACAAGCACTTTTGGCGCGAAATGATATATTGCCTTCGCCAAATACTTCAATCTCAACTCAATCTCGGAGTACAGAACGAAAATTGCAAGGTGAGAGCATATCAGTCGAGCAGCTTATGCAAATATGGGAGGATAAATTAGAGAAACATCAAGATAACATCATCAAACAAATAAACGAAATGTGGGAACAAAAGCTGAAAAAACACGAAGATAGCATTATCAAACATGTAAATGATTCAATGCAAACTATGGAGGGGAGAGTCATGCAGCGAATGAGCGAGCTTGCCGGTGAGATGACGTATGCGAAAGTTTGTTTAGAAAAATTTGAACAAAGAGTGTTAGGTGTCGAAAACATACATACAAACTTACACACAGAACTTGAATTGCTTAAAACTAAGGTTGGCACATAGCGTGATGAAATTGAAGATCTTGGGGAAAGGGCGGTTTCAACTGACATTGTAATCAATGGCATACCAAACTCGAACGATGACAATATTTCCTTAATATTTTCCAAGCTGTGTGGAGCAATACATTTTGAGACACCCAGCATTCGCCAAGCCTTCAGAATGCGTTCAAACAACAACAGGAATAGTAACACTACCATGATTCAAATAAAGAAGATTGTGCACTCAGCCATATTCAGCAAAATATTCATCCGTGAGACTGGGTTCATTTTGGTTAGTACGTCATTAACTACGTTATCGACAAGAAAGAAAATTTGCAAACAGGCAAAAAATACCTTTATTGAACTATTATTTACACAAATAAATACGCGGCACTTAATTTTTCTTTATTTAAAATAGTCTTTTAA
The DNA here is from genome assembly GCA_960531455.1 of Urophora cardui. Classification (NCBI taxonomy): domain Eukaryota; kingdom Metazoa; phylum Arthropoda; class Insecta; order Diptera; family Tephritidae; genus Urophora; species Urophora cardui. Next base: position 89,799,298 of record OY482672.1, on the reverse strand, counting down.
CATAAATTTCACATTTATCGCACACAATCTTTAGTTATTAGAAAACCGGAAACGAACCTGGGTGAAAGAGAATTTATGTTACTACGTCACTAAATCAGCTGATTCTGTCAAATTTTGGATGAACGCATAGCGGAACCGCTGAATACACAATCTTCTTTATTTGAATCATGTAACACTACCAATTCAGCGCCTGTAGTAATTAAACTTAACACGGCGCATGATAGAAGTCGACTGCTCAAAGCTCTAGCTGCTTTTGGAAAGCAGAATAAAAGGGCTTTGACTCTCTCTGATGTTAATGAGGCTGGCTATGGCAAAATATTCGTGCATGAAAGTTCTCGGCGAAACAGAGAGATAATGCATCACGCAACGCAGCTGAAACGTAAATGTTTATTAACATCGGCTTTTAGCATTAGAGGCAGAGTCTATGTAAGAGTGCAGCGAAATACTGAGGCGAAGCTAGTGAAAAGCAAAGAAGAAGTAAATTCTCTTGTCAGTGATGTCAAACGATGAATACGGCGATCTATCAGCGAACTAGCATAAAATTTATATCTACACACTATTTCATTCTTCTTTCTCTACTTTTTCCTCTTACAAATTTTAGTATATATGGTCTTTTTGATATGCCTACGTTATTTATTATTGTTAATTCCACTAAACAAAGCCAATTACTCAGCGCTAATTGCATACATGTCAATGGATAGCGTTGATGAATGTTTGAGTGCTGACAACGAAAACCTTAGCATTGCTTTAAAACTTGTAAGTAACAGTCACACAGGCTTACAGCTCTGTCATATAAATGCACGTAGTTTGAACTTACAAAAGCTCGATTATATGAATTATATTTTGCAAGATACAAAAATTGACATCCTTTGTGTGACCGAGACTTGGTTCAGAGATGACTTCGGTGATAATTTTTATAAATTGACTGGTTATACGATAACAAGAAATGATAGGCAAACTGGCGCAAGAGGTGGTGGTGTTGCCATATATTGCAAAAAACTTTTGAAACAGAAAATTCCGCAGGCTTAGAAATTATAAATAAATTTCCTACGCGTTTTTCGCATAATTGCAAATCCAGCTTGCTAGATTTGATGTGTACCTCGGATGCTTCCAATGTACTTCACTATGACCAGTTTTCTGCTGCTGGAATTTCAGATCATGATATGTTGTTTTTATCATATGATATTGATTTTAATTGCAATGGCGAAACGCATTTTTATTACAGGGATTTTAAAGCAGCTAATTTATATGAACTAGCACACGAGGCAAATTTTTTACTCTGGAACCGTGTCTGGACTTTTTCAGATATAAATCAAAAACTAAGTTACTTTGCGTGTCTTATAAGTTATCTCTATAATAAATATATACCTGTAAAAGCGGTAAAAGTTAAATCAAAAATAAAGCCATGGTTTACAAGGGATGTTCTGATGGCTATCAAAATACGTAGTAAGTGCTATAAAATTTGGAAACAACATCCCACAAACGAGAACTGGGAATATTATCGTCTAGCTAGAAACCATTCAACACTCACAATAAGAAACTCTAAAAGATTGTTTTATCAGACAAAGTTTGATACTAATTTACCGACTAAAAACCTGTGGAAAAACCTTAAATCTGTGGGTGTTGGATGTAAAATTGATTCGAAATGCGATTTGGATCCTGACTTGATGAACGACTTCTTCTTACAATCGAGCAGTTACTCGAATAAAGGAAACTTTCGAATAGAAAAAAATTTATCATATGCACCAGAAAATGCTTTCCAATTTATCACAGTAACAGAGAATGATGTCATAAGATGTTTATATTCCATTAAATCCAATGCCGTTGGTGACGATAGTATAAGTCTTAAGTTTTTGAAACTTATTGCACTAAATATTGCTCCAACCTTGACTCATATTATAAATTTTTCTATAGCGACCTCTGGTTTCCCTGATGCTTGGAAGATAGCAAAAGTTATTCCAATTGCAAAAAAGCCATCGGCTATATTGCCAACAGATTTTCGTCCGATTAGCATACTACCTGCTATTTCTAAAGTCTGGGAAAAGTTAATTGTGGCCCAAATCACTGAGCACGTTAATCACAATAACCTACTTACGGAAAATCAATCGCGTTATAGAGCTAACCATAGTTGTGCAACTGCTCTGCTCAAAGTAATTGAAGATATCCGTCCTGCTTATGATAGGGGTGATTTAACTGTGTTGACACTTTTAGATTTCTCTAAAGCTTTTGACACAGTGGATCATTACATTCTTTTAACAAAACTACAACATTACTTTGGATTCTCCACAAGTGCTTTGAAATTGCTTCAAAACTTGGCAGAAGGTGGTAATTGAAAACAATTGCTCTGAGACGAAACGGCTCTATTCGGGGGTACCTCAGGGGTCTATACTTGGACCAATTTTGTTCAGCATGTTTATTAATGATATTGTATATTGTTGTAAGAGTGTCTCCATACATTTATATGCTGACGATGCACAAATATATTTATCTCGCCCAATTGGTTTGTCAGAGGATTTAGTACACAGGGTTAATGAGGACCTTGAACGCATCTCTTCGTGGGCGAGTGATAATAACTTGAATTTAAATGCCGCCAAGACCAAAGCCATTTGTATCTCGCATTTTTCGCCACTTGTAGAAAATTTGCCTTCCGTTATCTTACAAGGGATTATCATCGAGTATGAGTCGGTTGTTACTAGTCTAGGCTTTAGATTGAATTCAAATCTTAGTTGTAATGATCACATAAACTATATTTTAACTAAAGTTTATTTTGTATTGAGGAAATTATGGTACTCAGCTGACTTCGTTCCTCAAAATATAAAATTAAAGTTAGTAAGAACTCTCATAGTCCCTCTTATAACATTTGGGGCTCTGTGAAGATGGCACCGCAACAAGTGAATTTAAAAAAAAACAAGTAAGGAAGCTTAAGTTCGAGTGGAATCGAACATTAGATACTCAGCTGTATGCTTTCATTGTTTGTTTGCGTTTGATGGAATCACGGTGTATTTTATATAAAGGGAGTGCTGCATAAAGTGGGCGTAGCCACGCCCATTTTCAACATTTTTATCAGTCATCCAACTAAGCATATGATTATTATTCTTTGTGCGAAATTTCATTCCTTTATGACTTCTAGTTACTAAGATGTGACGTTACAAATTCCCAGATGGTGTTCCAGAAATATCTTTGTGAAAAAGTAGGCGTGGTCATAAACCGATTTTAATAAATTTTTGCGTGTCTATTAATACAAGTTATAAAAGTGTATAAACCAAGTTTCGTCATAATATCTCAATTATTTGCCGAGTTATGGGCTCCGAAATCTCGTATATTCCTTTGTCTAAAAAGAGGCGGTGCCACGCCCATTTTCCAAAATTTTTATATTTTTTGTTTCCGGTCTATTGTGGAACTCATGCCACAAAATTTCAATGAATTATCTTTATATTTGACAAAGATATCGCTTACAATGTTTTTATTAGGCCACTTTATAATACCCATATATAAAAGTGGGCGTGGTCGGCAACCGATTTCGATAAAATTTTTAACATATATTACCACAGGTAATAAAAGTGTACACACCAAGTTTCGTCGTTATATCTCAATTATTTGTCGAGTTATGGGCTCAGAAATCTCGTATATTCCTGCTTCTAAAAGTAGGCGGTGCCACGCCCATTTTCCAAAATTTTTGTATTTTTCGTTTTATGTCCGCAGTTGGACTCCTGCCATAAAATTTCAATGATATATCTTTATATTTGACAGAGATATGGCTTAAAATGTTTTTATTATGCCACTTTATAATACCCATATATAAAAGTGGGCGTGGTCGTCAACCGATCTTGGCAATTTTTAATCCAAACATTTGCCTAAGTAATTATATCACGCGTACCAAATTTCATCGATATATCTTCAACGGTTTCTGAGTTATGACTCATAAAACTTGAAATGTTTGCCCCTTAATAAGTGGGCGTGGCACCGCCCATTTTCCAAAATTTCACCATATTTCTTCATAAGGGCCTGAGCTCAATACGTGGGTAAAATTTTATCACTCCAGCTCTATTAGTGACTGAGATACAAAATTTCCGATTTTTACTATATAGGGGAGGTGGGCGTGGTCATGGTCCGATTTCGCCCATTTTCAATACCATCCGTTCCTGCCTTGATACCAACTTACATTTCAAATTTCATCAAAATATCTCAATTTTTGCGCGAGTTATCGTGCTCACAGACGGACAGACGGACAGACGGACAGACGGACAGACGGACAGACGGACAGACGGACAGACGGACGGACATGGCTCAATCGATTTCTCTTTTCACCCTGATCATTTTGATATATATAAGTCTATATCTATCTCGATTATTTCATTCTGTTACAATCCACCGTTAGGAAATCAAAACTATAATACTCTGTGTACTAGTACAGCTGAGTATAAAAATATGTCAATCGTTTGCTCATCGTTTGCTCAGGTTTGCCCAGGAAAAATTTTCGTTTGCCCACCCTTGGTTCAAAAATTATTGAAAAAACAAATTTTTCGAATGTGAAGTTGGCTCCGCCAAAATCGAATTTTTGCAAAAAAAAAAGCGTAAATCGTTTATTTGAGCAGACTTTTTTGCCTAAATCGTTTGCTCATCATTGTCTCATCATTTTAAAGAAAGAAATTTCATCTTTTCATGCATATTTCAAAATTTATTGCAAAATAAAAATTTTTGGGGCTGTGAAGTTGGCACCGCAGCAAGTGAATTTAGAAAAGAAAAACAAGTCAATCGTTTGCTCAGGTTTGCCCAGGAAAAATTTTCGTTTGCCCACCCTTGGTTAAAAAATTATTGAAAAAACAAATTTTTCGAATGTGAAGTTGGCTCCGCCAAAATCGAATTTTGGCAAAAAAAAACGTAAATCGTTTATTTGAGCAGACTTTTTTGCCTAAATCGTTTGCTCATCGTTGTCTCATCATTTTAAAGAAAGAAATTTCATTTTTTCATGCATATTTCAAAATTTATTGCAAAATAAAAATTTTTGGGGCTGTGAAGTTGGCACCGCAACAAATGAATTTAAAAAAAAAAAATATGTCAATCGTTTGCTCATCGTTTGCTCAGGTTTGCCCAGGAAAAAATTTCGTTTGCCCACCCTTAGTTCAAAAATTATTGAAAAATAAAATTTTTGGAATATGAAGCAATGTTCGAATTTTTGCAAAAAAATGTAAATCGTTTATTTGAGCAGACTTTTTTGGCTAAATCGTTTGTTCATCGTTGTCTCACCATTCTAAAGAAAGAAATTTCATTTTTTCATGCATATTTCAAAATTTATTGCAAAATAAAAATTTTTGGGGCTGTGAAGTTGGCACCGCAACAAGTGAATTAAAAAAAAAAATATGTCAATCGTTTGCTCATCGTTTGCTCAGGTTTGCCCAGGAAAAAATTTCGTTTGCCCACCCTTAGTTTAAAAATTATTGAAAAATAAAATTTTTGGAATATGAAGCAATGTTCGAATTTTTGCAAAAAAATTTAAATCGTTTATTTGAGCAGACTTTTTTGGCTAAATCGTTTGTTCATCGTTGTCTCACCATTCTAAAGAAAGAAATTTCATTTTTTCATGCATATTTCAAAATTTATTGCAAAATAAAAATTTTTGGGGCTGTGAAGTTGGCACCGCAACAAGTGAATTAAAAAAAAAAAATTTGTCAATCGTTTGCTCATCGTTTGCTCAGGTTTGCCCAGGAAAAAATTTCGTTTGCCCACCCTTAGTTTAAAAATTATTGAAAAATAAAATTTTTGGAATATGAAGCAATGTTCGAATTTTTGCAAAAAAATTTAAATCGTTTATTTGAGCAGACTTTTTTGGCTAAATCGTTTGTTCATCGTTGTCTCACCATTCTAAAGAAAGAAATTTCATTTTTTCATGCATATTTCAAAATTTATTGCAAAATAAAAATTTTTTGGGCTGTGAAGTTGGTAGAGCCAATTTTTGCGAAAATATGGAATAGAATTTTTGGCTGAATTATGTCAACAGTTACTTGGAGCTTTTCGGCCGATTAGTTGAAGACAAAAACAAAGTTTTCTCTTTTTCCTCCTACGCGTTTCGATGTTTTTCAGACCCTCATCAGAGAGTCTGATTTATTAATTACACTGTGGGACAAAATAAACAAAATTTAAAGAACTTTTTTCGAGGTTAACATATGTTGTAGGCCTTATCAAGCATTAACAGACTGCATACTTAGAATTTCCAATACATCCTCAAAATCTGGAGTTAGGGGCCAAAAACCCCTTTTTCATAGGTTAAGTCATATATTATACCACAAAATTTTCTCTGTTTATCCCAAAAATATGATTTTGAATGTCGTTGAAAAGATGACATTAAATCACTTTTAACAGTATACGAACTGTTAATGTATCTTGATAAGTGACAGAAAAACTGTAGAAACAATGTCAAAAATTCAATTTTTGTTAAATTTTTCATTTTTAATCACGTTTTTCTCGAATAATTTCGTAACCAGTGTATGTTTTAAAACATTTCGAAACAATCTACTATTAATTTTGTTTTCAACGACATATAAGTTTTTCATATCCGCGTAGGCGTTCCTAGGATGTTCTACTGTAATTAATTTCTACTGTGAAATTTTTCATACTAAAATTCCTATATTTGGAAATATGTTGAAATAAAATAAAAAAAAAACATTATGCCAAACACATTTAAATATTTTAAAGACATTTTATCAAATAAAAAAAAAAACTTTTCGAAAAAAAAAATATGTCTCATGCGAGAATTGAACCCGCGACCCTGCGTTGCAAACCTGTAACAAAACCACTCACCCAAGCCGCAACTTGCCGTTGTCGTGTCAAATTCAGCATTTCATTACCCACATGCGTACAGTATCCATGTGTAAAGCATAGACCGAACGGGCAAATGAGAAAAATCATACTTACACATTTTAACCAGTAGCTCAAATCGGTCTGCGCTCTCCGATAAAAATTCTTTCAGAATTTTGTCGTACTATAATGTAAAGTCATATATTGTTTACACGGTTACCACTTACTAAAAAAATAATCAACCAAATTAAAAAACTACTAATTTGGTTTTAACTTATTTATCATCATATCACATATATACATATGTGTATTAAGTACTCATTTAAATATTACAACTCATTTTAACATACAATACTGAAAAATATGTTTGTGGGGAAAGTTCGAAAATTACAAAAAAAAAAAAAAAGGTGTACATATTATGTATCAAGCCCTAATCGCCATAAAAGTGTATCCAACAAAAAGTGAATTTTACAGGAGGTTTTTTTTATTTTCTTTGCATACAGTTTGTATGCAGCCTTTACATTTATTTAGTCTCTAACTTCGAAAAGGCACATTTAATCGCTATGAAATTTTGTAAGCTGATGCGCGTGATAATAAGTTATTGATTTCCATAAAAAGGCCAAAAACGATAATTTTGTTGGCTACACTTTTTTGGCGGTTAGGGCTCGGTATAAATATTTAAGATTTTTAGATAAATGATGTCGATATGGCGATATGTTTATGTACCTACATATATAAGCTCCTGTTCAAAACTTAAAATTTTGCTGATAGATGTATTTAAAATAAATTACACAACCAAAGATTTTCATGAAATGTACATAGATATTTATGTATAAATATATCAAATAAATAAAACTAAAATTTTTTGCCAAAATGAAATAAAGATAAAAATATGTAAATATTTTGGAAATCGCATCGCGCTGTGTAAATTAATTTCTTATTTAAATAATAGGTGGTCACAAAAATTGACTCTTTGTACGGAGAAATTTATGAAAAAAGTGCTCCTTTATGACTCCTTAAAAGAGCGCTTTCGGAGTCCCAAAACAATCCTACAGATAGATAACAAAAAAAGTATTCCTTCGGACTTATTAAAATAGTTATTTCGGCATCCGAGAAAACTCCGTAATAAAGCTAAAGACTCCATTCTGACTCCTTTATTTTCCTTTCGTTTTAATTAACACAACATAATTATTTTTCTCACTATTTTTTTATTCAACAAATTAATACTATTATTATTAGTTATTACTATTAATAACTAAAACTAATTAAATGTTAATATACATTATATTGTGTCCAATTTAGAGTACTGACAACTCAGTAAAATTTAAAAATTAATTTAAATTAAAAAAAGTTACAATAATGAAATTTATTAATTGCGTATTTGTTGTACAAACTAATTTTTTCTATCATGGCAGCTCGTTATTTGGTAGTTTGGAACCACTGCGCTAGCACGGTTAAACTATTTATTGGTCCCAATAAATATTCTATTATAAGCGCTCTTGAATGCATTTGTAACTGCCATAAATAATATCCATCGCTTTTTTTGTGCCATATTGACGGAATAAATTTTGACTTATCACTTCCTTCTTGCCAAAAAATAAAGGAAAGACTTAATAAACGAACTTGCTGACTAGGTAATTAGATATATTCCAAGATTTTGATTTAAATGCATAAATATAGATTATACATATATTGACTTACTAATTTCTTGCTTAGTTCCGGTGATTTCTTTATATCATCTTCTAGTTTTTCGAATTCTTCCAAAGAACTGATGGGACTTTTTATACTCAAACAAGTCTGGTATGTACATACACATGTATGAATGTATACAAGTTACGTATACGCAGTGTAGTTCACTGCTTGTACGCTTATATGTAACCGACTCCTTCCCTGCAAAAAAGCCGAGTACTCCATGCACGCGTGTATAGAGTACTCGCCGTGGAGCACCCGAGTACTCCTAAATTTGCCACATTTCATATAAAAAATATGGTCCATTTAACATGGCGATGTCCTAGGCATGGATCATATACTCCGATTTCAGTATGACACCCGAGTAATCCATGGAGTACCTACATGGGATTAATTTATGGAGTACCTATATTGGATTAATTTATGGAGTACTTAAATTAAAGAAATTTAATTATCTCTGAAAAGATTTGTGCCTAAGACTGCCAATTAATTTTCAGTTATTAGTATACTTTTTGTTTTAATAAAATACATACTAATTTTTCGTCACTTTTATTTCGGCCATTTTTATCGTTTTGAGTATTTTATAAAACTAGACTCAAAGCCATGACCCAGTTATTGAAATATATGGCAAAATCCCAGAAATCGAAAATTTCGAGTTAAATCCCTATTGCATAAAACGTGCGATATATTTGGAGTGAGTTACCATTCTACTTCTTTTTATACTCAGCTGTACTAGTACACAGAGTATTATAGTTTTAATCACATAACGGTGGATTGTAACAGAATGAAATAATCGAGATAGATATAGACTTATATATATCAAAATGATCAGGGTGAAAAGAGAAATCGATTGAGCCATGTCCGTCCGTCCGTCTGTCCGTCCGTCCGTCTGTAAACACTCTAACTCGCGCAAAAATTGAGATATTTTGATGAAATTTGAAATGCAAGTTGGTATCGACACTGGGACGGTTGGTATTGAAAATGAGCGAAATCGTACCATGACCACGCCCACTTTTCCGATATAGAAAAAATTGGAAATCTGGTATCTCAGCCACTAATATAGCTAAAGTGATGAAATTTTACCCACGTGTTGAGCTCAGGCCCCTAAGAAGAAATTTGATGGAATTTTGGAAAATGGGCGGTGCCACGCCCACTTATTAAGGAGCAAATATTGAAAGCTTTATGAGTCATAACTCAAAAACTGTTGAAGATATATCGATGAAATTTGGTATGCGTGATTTACTTACTTAGGCAAATGTTTTGACGGAAAATTGCCAAAATCGGTTGACGGCCACGCCCACTTTTATATATGGGAACTATAAAGGGGCCTAATAAAAACATTTTAAGCGATATCTCTGTCAAATATAAATTTTGTGGCATGAGTCCAACTATGTACATAAAACAAAAAGCACACAAATTTTGGAAAATGGGCGGTGCCACGCCCACTTATTAAGGGGCAAATATTGAAAGTTTTATGAGTAATAACTCAGAAACCATTGAAGATATATCAATGAAATTTAGCACGCGTGATATATGTACTTAGGCAAATGTTTGGACGAAAAATTTCCAAAATCGGTTGACGACCACGCCCACTTTTATATATAGGTCTTATAAAGTGACCTAATAAAAACATTTTAAGCGATATCTCTGTCAAATATAAAGATATATCATTAAAATTTTATGGCAGGAGTCTAACTACGAACATAAGACAAAAACCGTAAACATTTTGGAAAATGGGCGTGTCACCGCCTCTTTTTAGAAGCTGGAATATACGAAATTTCTGAGCCCATAACGCGACAAATAATTGATATATAATGACGAAACTTGGTGTGTACACTTTTATTACATCTGGTAATACATGTTGAAATTTTAGCGAAATCGGTTGACGACCACGCCCACTTTTAAATACGGGTATTATAAAGTGGCCTAATAAAAACATTTTAAGCGATATCTCTGTCAAATATAAAGATATATCATTGAAATTTTATAGCAGGAGTCCAACTGCGGACATAAAACGAAAACCACAAAAATTTTGGAAAATGGGCGTGGCACCGCCTCTTTTTAGAAACAGGAATATACGAGATTTCTTAGCCTATAACTCGACAAATAATTGAGATATTATGACGAAACTTGGTTTATACACTTTTATATCTTGTGTTAATAGACACGCAAAAATTTATTGAAATCGGTTTATGACCACGCCTACTTTTTAACAAAGATATTTCTGGAACACCCTTTGGGAATTTGTAACATGACATCTTTGTAACTAGAAGTCATAAAGGAATGAAATTTTGCACAAAGAATAATGTTCATATGCTTATTTGGATGACTGATAAAAATTTTGAAAATGGGCGCGGCTACGCCCACTTTATGCAGCACTTGCTTTATATAAAGTACCTACACCGTGTTTCCATCAAACTCAAACAAACAATGAAAGCATACAGCTGAGTATCTAATGTTCGATTCCACTCGAACTTAGGCTTCCTTACTTGTTATTATAAATAACTTATGTTCATTATTATTACTTGCTAAGAAGGCGAAAATCAGTTAATTTTTCACTCAGTTGAGGGTTTTTATAAAATGAAATCTTATTTCTTAATTTTTTGTACCTTGTTTTATGTCTAAAATTGTTCAATAGAAATCAATCCTTATTTATTAAAAACATATTAATTCGTATTTTCGTGACCTTATATCCAACATGTATTAGTAATCGATCCGTAAGTTTTCACAATTCCAGGAAATAATACATTTTAGCTTGGGGTGTATATGACACCCCGCGAGTAACAACGTCCTAAAATAAGTGCGCGAGTAACGGTGGGTTAAAAATAAATTTGCGGAGATAACCGTTTTAAAAATAACAATTTTAAAAATGTATGTATTATGTTATATGTACAACAAAAGAGCATATAAGAATAAGAGTACGCGTTCGGAACACTTTTGCCGATCTATGCTTTACACATGGATACTGTACGCATGTTGAGTTAGTGGGTAATGAAATGCTGAATTTGACACAGCAACAGAAAGTGGCGGCTTGGCTGATTGGTTTTGTTACAGGTTTGCATCGCAGGGTCGCGGGTTCAATTCTCGCACGAGACATATTTTTTTTTTTTTTCGAAAAGTTTTTTTTATTTGATAAAATTATTTTAATGTGTTTGACATAATGTTTTTTTTATTTTATTTCAAGAAATTTCCAAATTTGGGAATTTTAGTATGAAAAATTTCACATGTACAATATGATTGTACTGCAAACTGGTATTTTCGCTGCAGGGATATGAAAAGCTTAAATACTTATTGCTGAGCGTGACCGTGCAAAAACTACTTACTGAAGTACGCTGTTTGACAACGATGCGGTAGGTATATAAATGGCTCACTTGTGAGGTGTAGGGACTGCGAATTGTACGGCGCGGGTTCGGATCCGCTCACGTCTCCCGTGCCTACTATGTTATTTTTTCTTTTAAATAAATTTTATTGTTTAAAATTTTTTTTTATTAAATATCTAATATCTGTGTTCAATAACAAAAAATTGTTACGAATTTTTCCTAAAAACGTGTCACTTTTATATGGAGAACTGTCATTATTTAGGAAAAATTCGTAACAATTTTTTTGTTATTGAATAGAGCTAATAAGTGTCGTCAAAAGACAAGATACATATGTATGTAGGTATATTAGAATCGCGAAAAAGTAAACCAAAATGTTCCAAGGGTATTTTTTTTTCTTTTCGGAAAATACTAACGTTTCCAAACGGTTTTCAAATTTAAAAAAGTAGGTACGGTAATAAACATAATTTTTTGATATAGGCACCTATCACGTAAAATTTTTTTAAGTGATTCAGTTTTAATCATTACATGGCGATGTCATTGCATATATGTACATATGTATATATACATACATATATGTTTCAAATGCGAATAAATATGGGTTCACCGAATTACCAAGCTAAACATATATATGCATGCATATACATACATTTTTAAAGCTAAAAAATATAAAATTCCCTGAATTATCAACCACGCGATATGTATTTGTTAGTTTTTAAAATAAAAATGTTAATGTTTCAGAGCTTTTGCCAATTGTTCATATTTTAGAGTATCCATTGGTGACCGCAATGTGTTTTGGGGTGTTCATATTATTCACTGTATATAAATTATTAAATAGCGTAAAATTAAATTATGAAATTTTTTTCTAAAATTAAATAAAGATATTTTAACAACTTTTATATGATCTCAGCGCTTTTTGAAAATTGTATATTAAAAATGTATAGATATATCCCTTACTTGTTTTATTTTTTAGTTAGAAATTTTTCTTCAAATGAATCTATGAATAGTAAAATTTATTAGCATAAAATTATAGAGCGCAGACCGATTTGAGCTACTGGTTAAAATGTGTAAGTATGATGTTTCTCATTTGCCCGTTCGGTCTATGCTTTACACATGGATACTGTACGCATGTGGGTAATGAAATGCTGAATTTGACACGACAACGGCAAGTTGCGGCTTGGGTGAGTGGTTTTGTTACAGGTTTGCAACGCAGGGTCGCGGGTTCAATTCTCGCATGAGACATATTTTTTTTTTTCGAAAAGTTTTTTTTTTATTTGATAAAATGTCTTTAAAATGTTTAAATGTGTTTGGCATAATGTTTTTTTTTATTTTATTTCAACATATTTCCAAATTTAGGAATTTTAGTATGAAAAATTTCACAGTAGAAATTAATTACAGTAGAACATCCTAGGAACGCCTACGCGGATATGAAAAACTTATATGTCGTTGAAAACAAAATTAATAGTAGATCGTTTCGAAATGTTTTAAAACATACACTGGTTACGAAATTATTCGAGAAAAACGTGATTAAAAATGAAAAATTTAACAAAAATTGAATTTTTGACATTGTTTCTACAGTTTTTCTGTCACTTATCAAGATACATTAACAGTTCGTATACTGTTAAAAGTGATTTAATGTCATCTTTTCAACGACATTCAAAATCATATTGTTGGGATAAACAGAGAAAATTTTGTGGTATAATATATGACTTAACCTATGAAAAAGGGGTTTTTGGCCCCTAACTCCAGATTTTGAGGATGTATTGGAAATTCTAAGTATGCAGTCTGTTAATGCTTGATAAGGCCTACAACATATGTTAACCTCGAAAAAAGTTCTTTAAATTTTGTTTATTTTGTCCCACAGTGTAATTAATAAATCAGACTCTCTGATGAGGATCTGAAAAACATCGAAACGCGTAGGAGGAAAAAGAGAAAACTTTGTTTTTGTCTTCAACTAATCGGCCGAAAAGCTCCAAGTAACTGTTGACATAATTCAGCCAAAAATTCTATTCCATTTTTTCGCAAAAATTGGCTCTGCCAACTTCACAGCCCAAAAAATTTTTATTTTGCAATAAATTTTGAAATATGCATGAAAAAATGAAATTTCTTTCTTTAGAATGGTGAGACAACGATGAACAAACGATTTAGCCAAAAAAGTCTGCTCAAATAAACGATTTACATTTTTTTGCAAAAATTCGAACATTGCTTCATATTCCAAAAATTTTATTTTTCAATAATTTTTAAACTAAGGGTGGGCAAACGAAATTTTTTCCTGGGCAAACCTGAGCAAACGATGAGCAAACGGTTGACATATTTTTTTATACTCAGCTGTACTAGTACACAGAGTATTATAGTTTTGATTTCCTAACGGTGGATTGTAACAGAATGAAATAATCGAGATAGATATAGACTTATATATATCAAAATGATCAGGGTGAAAAGAGAAATCGATTGAGCCATGTCCGTCCGTCTGTCCGTCTGTGAGCACGATAACTCGCGCAAAAATTGAGATATTTTGATGAAATTTGAAATGTAAGTTGGTATCAAGACAGGAACGGATGGTATTGAAAATGGGCGAAATCGGACCATGACCACGCCCACCTCCCCTATATAGTAAAAATCGGAAATTTTGTATCTCAGTCACTAATAGAGCTAGAGTGATAAAATTTCACACACGTATTGAGCTCAGGCCCTTATGAAGAAATATGGTGAAATTTTGGAAAATGGGCGGTGCCACGCCCACTTATTAAGGGGCAAACATTGAAAGTTTTATAAGTCATAACTCAGAAACCGTTGAAGATATATCGATGAATTTTGGTAGGCGTGATATACTTACTTAGGCAAATGTTTTGACGAAAAATTGCCAAAATCGGTTGACGACCACGCCCACTTTTATATATGGGTCTTATAAAGTGACCTAATAAAAACATTTTAAGCGATATCTCTGTCAAATATAAAGATATATCATTGAAGTTTTATGGAAGGTGTCCAACTATGGACATATAACAAAAAATACAAAAATTTTGGAAAATGGGCGTGGCACCGCCTCCTTTTAGAAGCAGGAATATACGAGATGGCCGCTGTGGTGCAGTGGGTAGAGTGCTCGCCTGCTATGCCAGAGGTCTCGGGTTCAAACCACGGTCCGAGCAAAACACCAAAACAATTTTTCTAATTAGTAAAAATCCAATTATTGGGTTTTTTAAGAGCAGCGGTCACCTCTCGGGAGTGGGCGGCATACCCTCCGAGAGTATTTCTGCCATGAAAAACCTTCTCACAAAAAATGCATTCGCCGTTCGGAGCCGGCATAAAACTGTAGGTCCACCCAATTAGTAGGAAAAACAAAAAGGAGCACACCTCGAATTGGGAGAGAAGCTCGGCCATAAAACTCGTCAGAGTTATAATAGCGCCATTGTATTATATTATTATAATATACGAGATTTCTGAGCCCATAACTCGACAAATAATCGATATATTATGACGAAACTTGGTGTATACACTTTTATAACTTGTGTTAATAGACACGCAAAAATTTATTAAAATCGGTTTATGACCACGCCTACTTTTTAACGAAGATATTTCTGGAACACCCTTTGGGAATTTGTAACGTGACATCTTTGTAACTGGAAGTCATAAAGGAATTAAATTTTGCACAAAGAATAATATTCATATGCTTAGTTGGATGACTGATAAAAATTTAGAAAATGGGCGTGGCTACGCCCACTTTATGCAGCACTCGATTTATATAAAGTACCTACACCGTGTTTCCATCAAACGCAAACAAACAATGAAAGCATACAGCTGAGTATCTAATGTTCGATTCCACTCGAACTTAGGCTTCCTTACTTGTTTTTTTTAATTCACTTGTTGCGGTGCCAACTTCACAGCCCCAAAAATTTTTATTTTGCAATAAATTTTGAAATATGCATGAAAAAATGAAATTTCTTTCTTTAGAATGGTGAGACAACGATGAACAAACGATTTAGCCAAAAAAGTCTGCTCAAATAAACGATTTACATTTTTTTGCAAAAATTCGAACATTGCTTCATATTCCAAAAATTTTATTTTTCAATAATTTTTGAACTAAGGGTGGGCAAACGAAATTTTTTCCTGGGCAAACCTGAGCAAACGATGAGCAAACGATTGACATATTTTTTTTTTTTAAATTCACTTGTTGCGGTGCCAACTTCACAGCCCCAAAAATTTTTATTTTGCAATAAATTTTGAAATATGCATGAAAAAATGAAATTTCTTTCTTTAAAATGATGAGACAACGATGAGCAAACGATTTAGACAAAAAAGTCTGCTCAAATAAACGATTTACGTTTTTTTTTGCAAAAATTCGATTTTGGCGGAGCCAACTTCACATTCGAAAAATTTTATTTTTCAATAATTTTTGAACTAAGGGTGGGCAAACGAAATTTTTTCCTGGGCAAACCTGAGCAAACGATGAGCAAACGATTGACATATTTTTTTTTTTTAAATTCACTTGTTGCGGTGCCAACTTCACAGCCCCAAAAATTTTTATTTTGCAATAAATTTTGAAATATGCATGAAAAAATGAAATTTCTTTCTTTAAAATGATGAGACAACGATGAGCAAACGATTTAGGCAAAAAAGTCTGCTCAAATAAACGATTTACGCTTTTTTTTGCAAAAATTCGATTTTGGCGGAGCCAACTTCACATTCGAAAAATTTGTTTTTTCAATAATTTTTGAACCAAGGGTGGGCAAACGAAAATTTTTCCTGGGCAAACCTAAGCAAACGATGAGCAAACGATTGACATATTTTTTTTTTTAAATTCACTTGTTGCGGTGCCATCTTCACAGAGCCAACATTTGGTGGGCTCGTGTATGGTAATATTGATTGCGAGTCGAGGAATAAGTTACAACTTGCTTTGAATAATTGTGCAAGATATATCTTCTCAAAACGAAAATTTGATCGTATAACGGAGTTTTCTTATAAAATACTTGACTGCAGTCTTACACATTTCCTTAACTATCGCAACCTAGTTTTCTTAAACCAATTGATTTATAAAAAACCAGAATATCTGTTCAAAAATTTATGTTTTGCGAAGTCGGAGAGGACTTATAACCTTATCGTTCCACGCTGTAAATACCTCTCATCATCAAGAACTTTCTTTGTCAGTACTATCAAACTATGGAACTCATTACCCAACTTAATAAAAACTGAACACAATACATCGCGCTTTAAATTGGCTTTGCTGGAATATTTTGGTATAGGACAAACTCTTTAATAAACACCTTTACTCTACTTTATCTACGTACTTATATATCTGTGAATTTATGTTAATTCTGTATTCTTAAAACTTTAACCTATTATAAACATAAACATAGTTATCATTATTTACATCTGTACATAACTATATCCGAATATTGATGTACTTTAAGAGACAATAGTCTCACTTGTGCAAATTATTAAATAAATTATTATTATTATTATTATTATTATTATTATTATTATTATTATTATTATTATTATTATTATTTCATTTTATAGAACTTTTATATTACTCGGTACAGTACCAAAGTATTCATATTTATTTTCATGTGAAATTTAAGTATTATCTTTATATTTTTATATTTAAAAAAAACGATATCGTTAAAACCACGAAAGTAGCTTACTTTATTAATTTTAATTTTTTTCTCAAAAATTTTTCGGTGTTAGAACCCAAAAGCAGCATATTTTATTAATTTTATTTTTTTTTCAAACATTTTTCGGTGATACCAAAAAAACCATAAATGTATCAATTTGTGATACCAAATTTTTTGAGGCTGTGGCAACACTGTTTACAATTTCTTCCTCTTCTTCAGAGATTTTGACACATTTTAGGAAAGTACCCACACAAATTCTGTGTGCGGATTCCTACAAATAGCTAGTCTTCTTTCTCGCTCATATCCTCTGATCCTCTCGCTCTTTTGTGGTAAAATTCCTGCAACTCATACGCTTTCCTACACTCAACAAACGCTATTAATATTGCGCCATGCTCAAAATTTACATAAGTTTCACATAAGCAGCATTATTAAAATAAAAAAAGTAGAAAAATTTAAAAATCAGCTGTTTCGTAAGTTAACCTGTATAAATTAGCCTTGCCTAGTACTAAGTTCATGGCCGTGAAATTTTGCCAGCAACATTCATTTATTTTGCCGTGAAATGTTTCTAGAATTTTTTTTTTGTCAAATGAGAAGAAATGCCAAAACGAAAACTGTGCAAATGTAAAAAGCATCGCCTCAGAAGCAAGTTTCAAATTTTGGCCAATAACAAAATTAGTATACCAAATATAAAAGCCAATTTCAACAAATTCCATTTTTCACTCGAAAATAAATGGCATTGTCTTTTTAAACTGGCGTGAAAAAATGTTGCAGGCATCATGTCGCTAGCATGTTGCTCAACATTTCACGGCAGGAACTCAGTACAACTTTGACGTAAAATATCTGTGTAATTTCACGACCAGATTTATTGTATGGATTTTGACAGTAGTTTCACGTGAAACTCGAACTTAGTACCTACTTTTCATCCACAGGGTTGCGTGATTTTGATTTGACTGAATCACTAATCAAAAATATTTTCTGATTCTTGATTTAAAATATTTTCAAATCAAAGATAATTTTTATTTGTGATTCGTTTCAAAAAAAAATCAGAAATACCCTTTGATTCGTAATTCAAACTATTTTCAAATCAAAGATAAATTTTATTTGTGATTCGTTTCACAAAAGAATCAGAAATACCCTTTGATTCGTGACTCAAACTATTTTCAAATCAAAGATAAAATTGATTTGTGATTCATTTCTCAAAAGAATCAAAAATCTTTTTTGATTCTTGATTCAAACTTGATTTCGAATCAAGATTCTTAATAAATTTTTGATTCGAATAAAATTTTTGATTCGAATCAAACTTTTGATTCGAATCAAAAAATTATTTTGAATCAAAACTTTATTTCATATAAAAAATACTTTAGTACGTGATCCCACCACCCCCGTGAGTTGAAATGCAAAAAATCTAAAATTTCAACAAACGTCTGCGTTGTATGGGAGGAAATGCAAGCAGATTTTCGCAGTTGCTTTAGCCAAGCACTTGCGCATACATATGTATGTATATACTTACATACATATATATAACGAATAAATGAATGAAAGGATGAATGAATTATGGTTGGGTGTATGCATACAAAAGAATCCCTGCAAAAAAGCCGAGTACTCCATGCACGCGTGTATAGAGTACTCGCTATGGACCAACCGAGTACTCCTCAACCTGCCACATTTCATATAAAAAATATGGTCCATTTAACATGGCATTATTTATTATCTAGGCCTTATTTCGCATGGCGGATAAGCATTAGGAATAAGGTGTGCTCTCAGAGAGAGAGTACTCCTTATGGCGTGATGACATCAACACAGGAAAATCAGCCTTATTTTAAGCCTTACGCCATACAAATTTGCTACCTTTATAATTTTCAGGCCTGATTTCGGAAGCCTTAAAATCTGCGGTTTTAATTCTTAAAAAGGCTTAGATTTTTTGGTGGGAATATACATACATATGTACGCGCAAATGGCTGGCTAAGGCAACTGCGAAAATCTGCTTGTATGTATGTATATCCTTCCCTACAACGTAGCTGAAAAATGTTCGTGATAAATTGTTTTCGCGAATGCTTTGTTAGTTTTCGCGATCAGTTTGTCTCACATGTGAGTGGCGCAATGCTGCACGAAACAGAAACAATTGCCGCACTCTACTGGATTCCGCCAGAATCGTCTAGACGGTTACGTGCCAATTAAGGAAGGAGGGAAGGAAGGAAGGAAGGAGAAATATTGTTTTGTATGCATACCCTGCAAAAAATTCCGAGTACTCCATTCGCTAATCCATGGAGTGCTCGCTATGGACCAACCGATTACTCCATAACTTGCCACATTTCATACAAAAAATATGGTCCATTTAACATTGCATGTCATTGCAATGGAGTATATACTCCAGTCCCGCATAACAATCATATTAATCCATGGAGTACCTACATTGGATTAATTGATGGAGTACCTAACAGTTAGCCGAACATAACAACAAAAACCATTCAAACATATGTATGTATGTAGCTATGTATGTATGGATACACATATCGTCTTCGTCGCGATAAAAATTTGGTTTTGGTCTAACTACGAACCGACGCAGATACATGAATCGGTCGTTTGGGCTATGTTAGTGGTCATTTTGAAAGTACTCCAACTTACCACAAATGGAGCATATAATCCAATGATTTTTGCAGGGTATGTACCCAAGTGCCTATGCACATACATACATATGTATGTACGTACGGCGTAGCACAAACGTAAATACGACAATCAGAAATATGTATATATGTACATACATACATATGTACATATTTGGCGTCAGCATACAATTTGGCTGTTGTTGCACTTTTGATGCATTTTATACATTTTTGTGTTTTAAGTTACCGAGAATGTACTTGAATATTTCTGATAGGCTACAGTATTTTTGATTCTAAATAAATTTTTTATTCTAAATAAATTTTTGATTCGAATCAAATTATTGATTCGAATAAAATTTTTGATTCGAATCAAATTTTTGATTCGAATAAAATTTTTGATTCGAATCAAAAATTTGATTCGAATCAATGATATTTTTTGAATCAAGAATCAAAAAAAATTTTTGATTCTTTTGAGAAATGAATCACAAATCAAATTTATCTTTGATTTGAAATGGATTTCTGAGAGCGAGTGAAGATTGAAACACTGTTTCATTCTGAATCATCTTTCCAACCTCGATGATATTGATGTCATCGCTAATTTTGTATCGAAAATCTATCGAAATCTCACACAGACCAAAACAAAAACGCAAAAATAAGCAAACATACAAACATTTAAGAAGAGCAAGAAAGAGAAATGTTAAACTGAATCACGATCAGCCACGTGGAGACGGGTTATTTAGCGAGATGATTTGCTAGATGTTTTGTTGGTGAAACAAGTTATGTGGAGACGGGCTTTAACCCTATTAGTTCTTTAGTGCAAGGCAGATCTAGGAAGGTAGACTCGGTGGCGAATTCAGAAATTTCCCATGTATTTTGTTATTGTAATTGGTAGAGTGTAATGTCAAAATGATAATTCGCCTTAGTTAAAATCTGAATTCGCTTGGGACTCGCCTATTCCTATTGGTCATGATGTGAATTCGCTTTGATTTTGACATTACACTCTACCTTTGTAAATAAAAAAAGTAGTTTCTGAATTCGCCACCGCGCCTACCTTCCTAGATCTGCCTTGCATTAGTGGACAAAATTTCCACTACCACTAGCTTAATTTTCCACTACCAGATCGTGCTAGTGGAGACAAAAAATTTTCCAGTAAAAAAATTTTTGTGGCAGTGGTGGTATAAAAATGCCCACTAAAAATTTGTTTCCATTAAATCAAAAATAGTGATATTGGAATTTTTTCCCACATAATAAAAATAGTGGTAGTGGAACTTCTTTGAGTTCCACTTATTTAATAGTGAGTGGAGCTGGAAGATTAGTGCACTACCCTCAAGTGTGATATATTATTATAAATAACGTGGTGTTTTTACCGGTTTAAGTTTTTGCGTCTCTTGTCCATTGATAGATGCCTCCTCGTCAGTCGATGGATTGTCCTAAACAAAATTAAGAGAAATATGTGAAACGCTTTTATATCCATTTTAAATTTTTCCGTCTTTAAATTATGGGTTTTTATATTATTCTTTGAATGTTGAACATACATACATACTAGGGCTGATGATTTGACCCGGGTAATGAGATACCCGGGTACCCGGGTAGTGAATGAAGCCCTACACGGGTAATAAAAAACCAGGGTACCCGGGCAAGCCATTCGATGCCGGGTAGCCGCGCATCGAAAAATTACCCGGGTACCCGGGCGGCCTCGAAACTGTTAGAAATCAAATTTTAAAGACTCCGTATGTATAGAAAGATCGTACAATATGAGTATCAAACGAAAGGAAATGGCTTCAGGTTTCATTTGGACTTCGATATGTTTCGATAAATTAATCGATAACTGAGTTATCGGTCAAAATGCGATTGCACAAAAACCTTAATATTACCTTACAATATGGGTATCAAACGAAAGGGGATGGCCCCAGGTTTCATTTTAACTTCGATATATTTCGATAAATTTATCGATAACTGAGTTATCGGTCAAAATGCGATTGCACAAAAACCTTAATATTACCCTACAATATGGGTATCAAACGAAAGGGGATGGCCCCAGGTTTCATTTGAACTTCGATATATTTCGATAAATTTATCGATAACTGAGTTATCGGTAAAAATCTGATTGCACAAAAACCTTAATATTTATTTATTTATTTATTTATTTATTTATTTATTTATTTAGCAAACAGTCTATGTATATAAAGATACTTACAGACTAATCTAAGAATTGAAAAAAGGAAGATGAGGAAAAAGAAAAGAAAAAACAATATTTGTTATAGTATAAATTCATTTAAAATTAACTTAATTGTGGACTTAGATAACGAGAAATCAAAATCTAGGGAATGTGCAATATTATTGAGTTCCTTCAGAGCTCTAAGAATCGGGGCATTATACGCATAGAGCGTTCTAACTCGCTCAGTATAAAAAATATCACTACTACGGAGTGTCCTATTAGGAATATGGAAAGGAATACGCTCAAGGAGATAAGATGAGTCTATCACTCCGCTGATAATGTCGGAGACAAATGTCAGGGAAAGAATAGTTCTTCTTGTTTGAAGAGATTTAAGATTAATTAGCAAGCACCGAGCACTATAAGAGGGAATTGGCTCAGAGAAATTTAGCGAACGAAGGGCATATCGCATAAAAGTTTTTTGTACCCTCTCGAGCCTATTGATATTGCATTCATGAAACGGTCTCCATACAAAGGAGGCGTATTCCAATTTTGAACGTACAAGTGATGTATACAGCAGTTTAAGAGTGTAGGGATCAGTAAAGGCAGTACTAAACCGACGAATAAAAGCTAACATAGAGTACGACTTAGAAATGATATAATTGAGGTGGTTATTAAAAGAAAATTTAGAATCAAATACCACGCCAAGGTCAGTTATCTCATTTACCATGGAGAGATGTGTGCCATGTATGAAGTACGATGTGAGGAGGGGTGATCGAGATTTAGAAAAAGACAAATGATAACATTTTTTCAGGTTTAACTGTAGACTATTTGCACGACACCAAACTGAAAGATTATCTAAATCAGTTTGAAGCTTTGAGCAATCATTAGAATTTGAAATAGTAGTGAAGATTTTCAAATCATCTGCATATAATAAATAATTTGAGTGCTTAAAACAGGTGGAAATATCATTGATAAAGATGACAAATAAAAGAGAATATTACCTTACAATATGGGTATCAAACGAAAGGGGATGGCGATCTCATTTAGCGATGGCAATTTCTAGAATCCGGGTATTGGTTAACCACGGAATATTTCTGAGCAATATTGGTATCGAATTTTTACAGTTTTCGGTTTGAATTAAAGGCACACAAAAATGTTAACCCATAGCACATAACTTTTTTAAGATTTGTCTTACATACACGAATATTTCAAAAGCAGGTTTCTGCTTTTAATAAGAGTATTATCAAACAGTAATAATGCGCCAGATATTCTGTTGGTTAACATTTTGGTGTGCCTTTAATTCAAATCGAAAACTGTAAAAATTCGTACAATTTGTCCCGTACAAACCATGGAATGCTCCTTCCGTGGTTAACCAATACCCGGATTCTAGAAATTGCCATCGCTAAATGAGATCGCTATCCCCTTTCGTTTGATACCCATATTGTAGTATAACTTTAATATTTTTGGGCAATCACATTTTGACTGATAACTCAGTTATCGATAAATTTGTCGAAATATATCGTTCAAATGAAGCCTGGGGTCATCCCCTTTCGTTTGATACCCATATTGTAGGGTAATATTAAGGTTTTTGTGCAATCGCATTTTGACCGATAACTCAGTTATCGATAAATTTATCGAAATATATCGAAGTTCAAATGAAACCTGGGGCCATCTCCTTTCGTTTAATACCCATATTGTAGGGTAATATTAAGGTTTTTGTGCAGCCGCATTTTGACCGATAACTCAATTATCGATAAATTTATCGAAATATATCGAAGTTCAAATGAAACCTGGGGCCATCCCCTTTCGTTTGATACCCATATTGTAGGGCAATATTAAGGTTTTTGTGCAATCGCATTTTGACCGATAACTCAGTTATCGATAAATTTATCGAAATATATCGAAGTTAAAATGAAACCTGGGCCCATCCCCTTTCGTTTGATACCCATATTGTAGGTTAATATTAAGGTTTTTGTGCAATCAGATTTGGACCGATAACTCAGTTATCGATAAATTTATCGAAATATATCGAAGTTAAAATGGAACCTGGACCCATCCCCTTTCGTTTGATACCCATATTGTAGGGTAATATTAAGGTTTTTGTGCAATCGCATTTTGACCGATAACTCAGTTATCGATAAATTTATCGAAATATGTGTATCGAAGTTCAAATGAAACCTGTGGCCATCATCTGGACTTCAATATAGATATATTTTAATAGTGATGCCTAGGCCGGGTCTCCAGATAAGGGTCAACAGGTGGACCGGATGACCCTCGAATATTTCTGAGCGATATTGCTACCAAATGAAAGTACTTCGACGTAGAATTATGTCATTTGTGATGCCTGAGCCGGGTCCCCAAATATGGTTCAAAATGTGACCCCGGATTAACCCGGAATGTTTCGGAGGAATATTGGTATGAAATGAAAGGTTTTGAACAAGGCTTTTACGTGAAGTTCTATTCATAATGATTCCTAGGCCGGATCCCCAGATATCGGTCGAAATGTGGACCCGGATGTTTTTGAGTGATATTGGTATCAAATGAAAAGTGTTGGGAACGGCTTCAATATAGAGCTGTAGTGATGGCTAGACAAGGTCATCAAGTGGACCCAGATAACCCCGGAATAACTTAACTTAACTTGGGTTGACTTGGCTTGACTTGACTTGACCTGACTTGACTTGACTTGACTTGAATTGACTTGACTTGACTTGACTTGACTTGACTTGAATTGACTTGACTTGACTTGACTTGACTTGACTTGACTTGACTTGACTTGACTTGACTTGACTTGACTTGACTTGACTTGACTTGACTTGACGTGACTTGACTTGAACTTAAAAAGCTTCGATGGGATAGTAGGATATGATTTCCTAAAAGAAATAGGAGCTAAAATCGATACGAAATCGGAGTATTTATTTTATGAAGGTGGCAAGGAAAAATTAAGTAGCGTTAAATGTGAGCCGGTTAACTCCATATGTTTGGATAAGGACTCAGTCCTAGAGTTGGGAAACTATCGATAGTAGCACCATCGATAGTTTTTGATAGTTTAAAAAAAACTATTGATAGTTTTCGATAGTCTTAAAAAAATAAACTATCGATAGTACTATCGATAGTACTATCGTATTTAAATGATTCCTGGAAAAAATTTTTAACCGCCAACAAATTCGTATTTTATACATATTACACGTATGTATGTACACACAAGACCACGGATGCCACTGTTGGTTGTTTCCAACCAAACTCGGTTGTTTTTCTTCTGATTTTGAGTTTTTTCAATAAATTTTGGTTTTTTGCAATAAATATGTGAAATTAATTTTTTTTATTTTGGTTTTTTTTTACAAGTACCAACCATTCACAAGGCATTCGTACGCCTATGCCCAAAATATTGGAAACGCGACATTTTGACTATGTAGTTTTAACCAAGGACTCAAAACTTACCAATAGCTGATATTCTGAAAGGTTGTTCTCTCTCTGTGATTTTGGCCTGGCAAATTTGCCGAGATGACATAAGTGTGATAAATTTGCCGAGCACAACAACAAAATACACGTCTTGTCAAATTTGGAGCTTCGGCAAATTTTTCTTACCCCAACCCGTGATATTTGATATCATGAGAAAAATATCACGGGAAATGCAACCATGTTATTACATTCACAATAGTCTTCTATGAGAAGTGAGTTTAAATTTATGTTTCTAGTTCTTTTCTTTTAAGTATTTTATTTTATTCAGATAAAAAATTAATTAATCCGAAATTGAAGCAAGCAAAGCAAAGCGGCAACAGTTGTATAAAGAGTGGAAGGAATATGATCAACATGCTAGTTCACAATGAAGTCAGTTCGAATTTTATTTTCTTAAAGGTGCGCTCTCTCTGTGTGAGAAATTTCTCAAGATATCATGATATCTCGGCAAAAAGATTAGACAGAGAGAACAACTTCACAACTTGAAATAGTAATGTAGATGGAGATGGAGATTTAAAAGTTGTAAAACTATCGATAGTATTCATTACCATCGATAGTCTTTGATAGTTTTGAAAAAACCATCGATGGTCTTCGATAGTCTAAAAAAAAAAACTATCGATACTATCGATAGTGCCATCGATAGTTTCCCAACTCTACTCAGTCCCCGCTCTAGTAAAAGATGAATTTGACCTTATGATTAAAAAGAACTTGAAAGCCTTTGCTGAACCCAACCGAGCTTTGCAGTATAATACTACGGTTAAGGCACAACTTCGTACCACTTTCTCGGAGGCAATTTATACTCGATCGTATCCATACCCGATTTCAGCGGCAGGATTCATAAATAAAGAAATAGAAACATTGTTGAGGGACGGTATTATTAGAAAATCCAATTCAGCCTATAATTCTCCAGTTCATGTTGTGAATAAAAAGGGCCTAGATGAAGACGGTAAACAAAAGCTCCGCATGGTGATCGACTTTCGAAAAGTAAACGAAAACACGATTGTGGATAGATATCCTATACCGGATATTTCCACCATATTGGCAAATCTAGGTAGCTCGAAATTTTTTACAACTTTAGACTTAAAATCTGGATTCCACCAGATAATACTTGAAGAGAAGGACCGCGAAAAAACGGCCTTCAGCATTAATAATGGCAAATATGAGTTTAATAGATTGCCATTCGGTTTAAAGAATGCGCCCAGTATCTGCCAACGGGCATTGACGATGTATTAAGAGACGACATTGGCCAAAGTTGTCAAGTCTATATGGATGCTATAATCATCTTTTCAAATGACGAAAAGTCTCATATCCAACACATCGATAGGGTACTTAAGAAATTGGAAAAGGCTGGAATGCGAGTCTCATCAGAAAAAACCAAATTCTTTAAGAAGGAGGTCGAGTTTCTCGGCTTTATTGTCTCACAAAAAGGTATAAAAACATGTCCAAATAAAGTATAATTGAATATAGGATACCGGAAACACTTCGAGCACTACGCTCTTTTCTGGGTCTTTCAGGGTATTATAGAAGATTTATACGAGACTATGCGGCTATCGTGAAACCACTAACGAAGTATCTAAGAAGGGAGAATGGCCATGTGTCATCCCACAAGTCCAAACATACCAAAAGAGCTCTCGGCAAAGAGGTGATTTAAGCATTTAAAAGTGTGAAAAGCATTTTGGCATCAGAAGATGTTTTGCTGTTTTATCCCGACTACGAAAAACCATTCGAGCTCACAACAGATGCTTCCTCCAGCGCTTTAGGTGCGGTCTTATCCCAGAATGGACGGCCAATCACAATGATTTCGCGAACGTTATCAAAGACAAAGGAAAATTACGCAACCAACGAGCGTGAGCTTCTGGCCATAGTATGGGCCCTTAAGAACCTTCGCCATTACTTATACGGTGTTAAGGACATTTTAATATTTACAGACCATCAGCCATTAACGTTCGCTATTTCAAATAAAAATCCTAATACAAAAATGAAGCGATGGCGGGCATTTATCGAGGAATTCTCGCCAAAATTCTTTTATAGGACCGCGAAAAACGGCCTTCAGCATTAATAATGGCAAATATGAGTTTAATAGATTGCCAATCGGTTTAAAGAATGCGCCCAGTATCTTCCAACGGGCATTGACGATGTATTAAGAGACGACATTGGCCAAAGTTGTCAAGTCTATATGGATGCTATAATCATCTTTTCAAATGACGAAAAGTCTCATATCCAACACATCGATAGGGTACTTGAGAAATTGGAAAAGGCTGGAATGCGAGTCTCATCAGAAAAAACCAAATTCTTTAAGAAGGAGGTCGTGTTTCTCGGCTTTATTGTCTCACAAAAAGGTATAAAAACATGTCCAAATAAAGTATAATTGAATATAGGATACCGGAAACACTTCGAGCACTACGCTCTTTTCTGGGTCTTTCAGGGTATTATAGAAGATTTATACGAGACTATGCGGCTATCGTGAAACCACTAACGAAGTATCTAAGAAGGGAGAATGGCCATGTGTCATCCCACAAGTCCAAACATACCAAAATAGCTCTCGGCGAAGAGGAGATTCAAGCATTTAAAAGTGTGAAAAGCATTTTGGCATCAGAAGATGTTTTGCTGTTTTATCCCGACTACGAAAAACCATTCGAGCTCACAACAGATGCTTCCTCCAGCGCTTTACATAGGTGCGGTCTTATCCCAGAATGGACGGCCAATCACAATGATTTCGCGAACGTTATCAAAGACAGAGGAAAATTACGCAACCAACGAGCGTGAGCTTCTGGCCATAGTATGGGCCCTTAAGAACCTTCGCCATTACTTATACGGTGTTAAGAACATTTTAATATTTACAGGCCATCAGCCATTAACGTTCGCTATTTCAAATAAAAATCCTAATACAAAAATGAAGCGATGGCGGGCATTTATCGAGGAATTCTCGCCAAAATTCTTTTATAGGACCGCGAAAAACGGCCTTCAGCATTAATAATGGCAAATATGAGTTTAATAGATTGCCAATCGGTTTAAAGAATGCGCCCAGTATCTTCCAACGGGCATTGACGATGTATTAAGAGACGACATTGGCCAAAGTTGTCAAGTCTATATGGATGATATAATCATCTTTTCAAACGAAAAGTCTCATATCCAACACATCGATAGTGTACTTAAGAAATTGGAAAAGGCTGGAATGCGAGTCTCATCAGAAAAAACCAAATTCTTTAAGAAGGAGGTCGAGTTTCTCGGCTTTATTGTCTCACAAAAAGGTATAAAAACATGTCCAAATAAAGTATAATTGAATATAGGATACCGGAAACACTTCGAGCACTACGCTCTTTTCTGGGTCTTTCAGGGTATTATAGAAGATTTATACGAGACTATGCGGCTATCGTGAAACCACTAAAGAAGTACCTAAGAGGGAAGAATGGCCATGTGTCATCCCACAAGTCCAAACATACCAAAATAGCTCTCGGCGAAGAGGCGATTCAAGCATTTAAAAGTGTGAAAAGCATTTTGGCATCAGAAGATGTTTTGCTGTTTTATCCCGACTACGAAAACCCATTCGAGCTCACAACAGATGCTTCCTCCAGCGCTTTAGGTGCGGTCTTATCCCAGAATGGACGGCCAATGGACGACAATGATTTCGCGAACGTTATCAAAGACAGAGGAAAATTACGCAACCAACGAGCGTGAGCTTCTGGCCATAGTATGGGCCCTTAAGAACCTTCGCCATTACTTATACGGTGTTAAGGACATTTTAATATTTACAGACCATCAGCCATTAACGTTCGCTATTTCAAATAAAAATCCTAATACAAAAATGAAGCGATGGCGGGCATTTATCGAGGAATTCTCGCCAAAATTCTTTTATAAGCCCGGTAGAGACAACGTCGTAGCAGACGCTTTGTCTCGTCAGGTTTTAAATAATATGAGCGACACGGATGCTACTGCTCATAGCGAGATATCATTATCAAACACAATAAGAACTATTCAATATCCTGTAAATCAATTTAAAAGGCAATTCATATTAACGAGGGGGCTCATTACAATTAAAGTACAAAAATAATTTTTCAGAAAAAAATTAGATACACTCTAACTTACGACAGAACAGCAAATTTATTGGAAAATCTTAAGAAACTTATAAATTCTAGTGTAACAAATGCTATTTGTTGCGATCTTCCGACATTATCTGAAATCCAGGGACCTCTTATTGAAGCATTTCCGGGGGTTAAGTTTGTTCATACGGAAAAATTTGTAATCGATTTAATAAATCCAAACGACCAACAGGAAGTAATAGCGACGGAGCATGCTCGTGCTCATCGGTCTCTATCAGAAAAAAACTTTAAGCAAATTATATCAGAATACTAGTTTCCGGACATGAGCAAAATGCTCAAGTCGACAATATCCAATTGTAAAATCGGTCTGGAAAATAAATACCAAAGAAAACCTCCAAACCCCGAAATTGGGAAAACCCCACGTCCAGGAGAAATTCTCCACCTTGACATTTTAATTACGGGCAAACAGCATGGACAATTTCAAAATCAGATGAGATGGCACTTGGAGTATTCGAGAGAAAAGTTCTTCGTAAGATTTATGGACCTTTGCGCGTTGGCGTGGGCGAGTATCGACGGAGATTTAACGATGAGCTGTACGAGCTTTACACAGACATCGACATTGTTCAGCGAATAAGGATCCGGCGGCTGCGTTGGGCAGGTCATGTCGTGAGAATGGACGAAGGCGCTCCGGCCAAGAAAGCATTTCTATCGAAACCCGCTGAACGCAAAAGAAAAGGGAGACCTCCACTGCGTTGGGAAAATCAGGTGGACAGCGATGCTGCCTCCCTAGGTGTTCCCAAGTGGCGCCATGCTGCACGAAAC
This sequence comes from Urophora cardui, assembly GCA_960531455.1. NCBI lineage: Eukaryota > Metazoa > Arthropoda > Insecta > Diptera > Tephritidae > Urophora > Urophora cardui. Next base: position 89,768,806 of record OY482672.1, on the reverse strand, counting down.
AGAAGCAATTGGCGCGCTCTGTTGGACTCGGCCAGAATTGTCTAGACGGTTAAGCGCCAATCAAGAAGAAGATTAGAGGGTTTATGGGCAGGGTTTGAATTGCTGACTGAGAAATAGTCAAAGCAACGAAAAAACGACTATCGCATTGCAGTCGATAGTCGTTTTTTCTCCACAACGACTATGACTTCGCATTGACTACGCACAATGCGGCAGTCACATGAATATGAGATAGTCGTTGAGGCGAAATACGACTATCGACTGTCGCTGCGTCTGCGACGATGCCACAGTCATAGTCAATAGTTGTTTTTTCAAAAAACGACTGAAAACTTCGACTGCCACAGTCATAGTCGATGGCAGCTGTTGTTGGCAGTTGTTTTCTCAACAAACGAGTTTATTTGTTTATGCGTAGTTTAATAAGGGTTGTTGGCTGGTACCTGCATATACATGTATGGATGTACATATATACATATGTACCCTGCAAATGTGCGATTAATACCGAAAGATATTTGTCCCGGATTGATCTCTTTCGAGAAAAATCGGTCCACAATTAGTCCCCGATTGTTCCCGTACGGGTATAAATGTAGACTAATTGTAGACCAATTGTTCCCGAACGGGTATAAATGTAGACTAATTGTAGACCAATTGTTCACTAACGGGTATAAATGAAGATTAATCGCTTTCATTCCGAACGGGTGTAAATCTAGATTAATCGCTTTCATCCCGAACGGGTATAAATATAGATTAATCGCTTTCATTCCGAACGGGTACAAATCTAGATTCCTTAAATGTAGAAATTTTACAAAAATGTGCAATGTATTTAAAAAATTGTAGATCAACCGGTAAAACGAATTGAACACCCTTTCTTTTAATAACAATGATGAATAATAATTTTAACAAAATGTTGCCTAAAATATTCTATGAAAAAATCCTTTACATTACGCTCATATAATGCATACTCAAAACTTACAATTTTTTAAATTTATTTATTGAGATCTTTTTTCAAAAGTAAAACATTATATAATCTTTATTTATGTATACTATATGCATGAACATTTACAATTTTTTAAACATTGTTATTAAAAATTGCCTTGGCGAACAACTTGGAAAAATCTACATTTGTATCCGTTCGTGCTGGAAGCGATTGATCTACATTTGTACCCGTTCGGGATGAAAGCGATTAATCTACATTTGTACCCGTTCAGGATGTAAGCGATTGATCTACATTTGTACCCGTTCGGGATGAAAGCGATTAATCTACATTTGTACCCGTTCGGGATGAAAGCGATGGATCTACATATGTACCCGTTCGAGATGAAAGCGATTGATCTACATTTGTACCCGTTCGGGTATACAAGTTGAACAATTAGTCTCTTCATAGGACATGCTCGAACAAATGCGATCAATTCTCTCCATATAAAGGGATGTAAAATTGTATTAGTCGCATGCTCCCTTCCCTGCAAAAAAATGTGCGATCAATCCCGAAAGAGATTTGTCCTCGATTGATCTCTTTCGAGAACAATCGGTCCACAATTAGTCCCCAATTGTTCTCGTACGGGTATAAATGTAGACTAATTGTAGACCAATTGTTCCCGAACGGGTATAAATGTAGACCAATTGTAGACCAATTGTTCCCTAACGGGTATAAATGTAGATTAATCGCTTTCATCCCGAACGTGTATAAATGTAGATTAATCGCTTTCATTCCGAACGGGTACAAATCTAGATTCCTTAAATGTAGACATTTTACAAAAATATGCAATGTATTTAAAAAAAAGTAGAACAACCGGTAAAACGAATTGAACACCATTTTTTAATAACTATTTTAACAAAATGTTGCCTAAAATATCCTATGAAAAAATCCTTTTCATTACGCTCATATAATGCATAATCAAAACTTACAATTTTTTAAATTTATTTATTGAGATTTTTTTTACAAAAGTAAAACATTATATAATCTTTATTTAAATATGCATGAACATTTACAATTTTTTAAGGAAAAATCTACATTTGTACCCGTTGGGGATGAAAGCGATTAATCTACATTCTTACCCGTTCGGGATGAAAGCGATTGATCTACATTTGTACCCGTTCGGTATGTTAGTGATTAATCTACATTGATACTCGTACGGGTATACAAGTTGAACAATTAGTCTCTTCATAGGACATGCTCGAACAAATGCGATCAATTCACTCCATATAAAGGGATGTAAAATTGTATTAGTCGCATGCTCCCTTGCGGTTGATCCCGGACACGTCCCGGATTAATCGCATTTTTTGCAGGGTATGTATGGATGTTCGTCCACACATAGGTACCTTCAATAGTGTCTCAACTCAAAAATTTTTATCTGTCAGTAGTTCCGTTCAGAGTTTTTGCCATGCACAAGATTTATGCCACTATCGCGAACACCGTCGCCGGTACCGAAATGACGTCTTCGGCAAATCGGCATTATGACAACCGACGGCGTGCCGAATCTTTCGAATTTCGTTAAATCGGCATTATGAACACCGAATGAACGAACATTTTGACAGTTTTGCCGAAATTTGCCGCAAGTATTTGGTTGCGGCGATATTAACAAAATATCAAAAATTACAATAAAAGTTTAAGTAAATTATGTAAATTCATGTATGAAGTTGTAATAAGTGTTAGTGAGTGTGAATATATGTAAATACATTAATCAACTGGTCGCGAGAAGCCACAAACATGGCGTGGGTCCATTGCATTTTCCACCGCGATTGAATTGCTGTTATATGCAAAGAAAAACTTCAAAGAAAAAATTGTGAAATGATTAGAAGAGTGATTTACGTGCGTATGTAGGTTTTGGAAATTAAAATATATTTTCACCCAAGAATAATAATGCATTTTCTGAAGTTGATAATTATTGTTTGACTACTATAAAAAAGCAACTAACGAATTATGAATGTGTATTACCAACAATTTACGACTTTAGTAAAAATTTTCGTCTCAATAAAGACGCGTTCAAATAAATATTGCAAGTGATGGAAGAACCTTTAAGAATGTTTCAATGAATCCTTCAGGAAAAGTTCTGTGAATGATAATTTTACTAGTTATAACACTCCCGACTACGGAAAATTACTATAAATCTCTCCAGATCTAACTCCAGAAAGGGAGTTCTGTCGGCTGATGGTTACTTTTCAAAGCGCGGCAGCCTTCGCAATGCATAAGGGTGCTCTACGCCAAAATACTGTGTTATTAATAAACTATAAGTTTCCGCAAGATTTCGTTTGCATTTTAGTGATCTATCAGAAACGAAAATTCCAGTGCCGGGTACATGGTTATTGAAATTTTCCTCTGTTTTTGTATACAATTTGCTTTTATGTAGTTCAAAATAATTCTATGAAAAACAGAAAAAAGGACAAGGTAAAGATTTCTTTCACGCAAAATTAAGACTATTTTTTTACCTTCAGCCTGTAATTAAATTTACGCTTGTTTACTTAAAGTAAAAGGATTGCTATGATCTCTCAAAAACTTTCTTTCGTTCAGAGAAATCCTTTGCTCCTCTTCCTCTACTAATAAAGCTGCTATCGCAATAGAATTCATTATTTTATTATTTAAATAAATTGTTTTTAGTAAAATAAAGTAAAAATGTTTTTAGTTTTATCAAGAAGATAAGAAACCTGAGAAAAACCCGCTCAATTTCGCATCAGCACTTGGTAACGCTGATTCGAACATAGTTCATATAGTTGGCAACCCTTAACTTCGAACCGACGGGGTAGCTGATACGATTTTCGAGGAGTTCGGCACCGTGGCTTTCGGCGTTTCGGTAGTTCGTTCGGTGTTCGTTATACTGGCATTAGTGAAATAAAATCCTGCATGCATACATATGTATGCATACACTCAAAGTCAGATAATACGCAAATTTCCTCATACTTAACTCAATTTATTTATTTTTTTGAGTTATGATACTGTTGAAGTACACAGTCGTTGCAGCTAGTCATTTCAGTCGTTATGTTTGACTATGACTAGGTATTGACTATGAGAAAACAACTGTGACTGTCGGCTGCCGACTGGCACATGTGATAGTCGGCAGTTAAGTCGTTTGGTTTCATTCGCGTAGTTGTTAGTTTCATATTCATGTCGACTGGCACATGTGGTAGTCGGTAGTCGAAGTCGTTTTCATTTCATTGCAGTTGTTTCAGTTATTGCAAACCCTGGTATTGGGTATGTTTCAGAACACTAAAACTATTGTCACAGATAACGAACGAGCGTTTACATCAAATTTAATTAAATCCATGGTACACGATCATTTCGGCATAGACCAATTTTTCGTACCTACATTACATAGCGAAAGCAACGGTCAAGTCGAAAGGTTTCATTCAACTCTGTTAGAGGTAGCCAGGTGCGTAAAGGCGCAGCAGCAAATAAGTGAAATTAAAGATTTATAGTCCAGTTAGTCGAGAACGTAAACCCGTGTACCGTGTCAGCTGATCCAACCTATTCAATGGGATTTGTATGTAAACGATTGTTCAACGACGGACGACGCAGATGTATGGTATATTTAATATTATTTTATTTATAAAATTAAATAATTGTTTTCTTGATGAAAATTGAAAATCTAATCATACAATTTTAATTTTTTGATATACCAAAATTTCAATGAATAAAAGATAAAGTATTTAACAAATAATGGAAAGTAATTACTTAACAAAGTAACTCCTACATATACTCCCCCTCCAATAAAAAGTATATTAATTAATATTGAATGTTATTTTCTTTTTGTTATTAGAAAGTGTAAATGTATTAGTATTTTGTGTAAAGTCGTGGATAATATTTGCAGGTTTAAGTAAATCTATGGAAACTGTTTTAATATTATTTCCATATTGAATTTTAAACACTTTTTCATGTTTAGATATAACTTTGAATGGTCCTTCATAAGGTGGTTGTAAATTAGATTTGTGAATAACTTTAAGAAAGACATATTCACAAGATTTTAAATTTTTTGGAATAAAAGAATATTCTTTATTGTGATGTAAAACTTTCGATCTGATATGTGAAAAATATTCTCTTAATTAAGTAATCATTTCAATTGAATTATCATTTTCATTGTTATTATTATTATTATTTGAAATAACTAATTCACCTGGTAATCTAAGAGTTTGACCATATAATAATTCTGCAGGACAGCATTTCAAATCTTCCTTAATAGAAGTACGAAGTCCTAGTAGAATCCAAGGAAGAATATCAGACCAGTGTACGGAATCTCCTGAAGCTGCAATAGCAGTTTTCAAAGTTCTGTGAAACCTTTCAATCATTCCATTTGATTGAGGATGATAAGGAGAAGTATGAATTTTATGTGATCCTATCAATTTAGTTAATTCATTGAATAATTTCGATGTGAACTGAGATCCTTGATCTACAGTTATTTTAAGTGGAATGCCAAAACGATGAATATAATTTTGAACAAAAGTTGTTGCAATTGTAGAAGCAGAAATATCTTTAATTGGATAAGCTTCTGGCCAGCGTGTATTTCTATCAATTATAGTTAAAATGAAACGATTTTCTCTTGACATAGGTAATGGGCCAACAAGGTCCATATGTATATGTTCAAATCGCCCATTAGGTATACTAATTTTTTCTACGATAGATTTTGTATGTTTCGAAATTTTAGATTTTTGACAACTGATACAAGTTGAAGTCCAATTGTTAATTTCTTTACGCATATTAGGCCAATAATATTTTGATTGAATTAAACGTCTAGTTGTTCGAAAACTTGGATGTGATAATGAATGAATTTTATCAAAAATAATTCTCCTCATTGAATTTGGAACAAATGGTCTAAAAGGTTGTTGAGTAATGTCACACCAAATGTTAAGGTTAAGGACTGGTATATTTATTTGTTTTAAATTATTTTTAGAATTTTTGTTAGAAATAATTTCATGTAAAATTTTATCTTTTTGTTGTTCTTCATATAAATGTTGTTCTTCGTAAATGTATATCTTGAGACGAAATAGTGTTTATATCTGGAATTCGTGAAAGAGTATCAGCAACTATATTATCTTTGCCAGAAATGTATTGAATGTCACTTGTGAATTGTGCAATATATTGGAGATGTCTAATTTGTCGAGGTGATTTATCTGTTTTTGAATTAAGAATTTGTGTTAAAGGTTTATGATCCGTAAATACAGTAAATTTTCGGCCTTCAAGAAAATGTTTAAAATGTTTAATTGAATTGTATATTGCCAAAAGTTCTCTGTCAAAAGTAGAATATTTGCTTTCTGTAGTAGATAATTTGCGTGAAAAATATGCAAGTGGTTCTAAAGTGTTATTACTAATTTGTTGTAAAACTGCACCAATTGCTACATTTGATGCATCTACTGCAAGTGATAGTTGACCATTTATATCAAAATGTGTAAGTAATGTTTTTTGGGAAAAAAGTTTTTTAACATTTTCAAAAGCATTAGTTGTGTTCTCAGACCAATTAAGTTCTTTAAGTTTATGTTTAATAGTAAATGTTAACATTTCATGTAACGGGCATAGTTCTGTTGCTAACATTTTAATATATCTATGGTAATAATTGAGGAGGTCCATAACAAAACGCAATAATTCCACCAAAACAATTTTTTGGATAAACGAAAAAAACTAATTTAAGTCAATAGGATATATATTTTTTTTAAACTGTTGTTGTAGTTTAATAGTTATCTAAAAACAATACAAATCATAAAAAAAAATGTTATCTGGCAATTAGTTTTTAAGTTATTTGGATTAAAAAAATGGAAATGTTGCGTTTTGGTCCGTCCAATAGTATTTATTTCATTTTGTTCTGAACATGTATGGAAATGTTGAGTTTTGATATAAACTAGGTTTGGAATTTTGGCTTTTTGCTTTAAATAATTTTTTTTGATTTTAATTGCTTATACATATTCTATAGGAAAATTAAAAACTGTTTTATATCAACAGTTTTTATTGCATTTAAATCACTATATTAACATACAAGTATTACAGTAAATTCACATTATATTACACTTTAATTGCAGTGTCCTCCTCCAAACAATCACATAAAGTTATAGCATCTCTTCAATTGGCACTATTTCCCTGCTGATCTAAAAATATCTTGGTATAATACTCCAACTCAGAAATTTTGGACCACTGTTCGCCAAAGTTTTCTCAAAATATTTAGCATAAAAAGAATTGGCAAATGTGTTTACAATATTAAATGCAAAGTAGTTATTCACAAAGGTAGTTTAATCAAAGAATATTTCTAACAACCATAAAAATAAAATTAATTTAATTGGATAGATATGGAAATGTTTCATTTTGGTCTGAACTAATATTTTTGGTGTTGAATAACAGTAAAATTATTGACCTTTGGTATGTTTTATAGCAATGGTTACATAGGTTTTAATGCGTAGAATTGGATTTAGTTAAAAAACCAAAATATTTGAAAAGTGGAATTATTGCGTTTTGTTATGGACCTCCTCAATTAACCATGCCTAGAAACTTTTGCAATTTTTTTGATTGAAAGTGGTTTTTCAAAATTAATGATTGCTTCAACTCGTTCGGAAGAAGGTTTAATTCCATCACATGAAATTTCAGGAAGTCTAATTTATTTGTACCAAAAATGCATTTATTTGGTTTAATATTCAAATTATATTTTTGAAGTCTTTCAAATACGGATTTTAAATGTTCTATATGTTGCTCTTCATTATCACTTGCAACAAGAATGTCATCAATATAGACAAAAACAAATTCTAGACCTGAAAATACTTCGTTTATAAATCTTTGAAATGTTTGTGCACTGTTACGTAAACCAAAAGGCATACGAATAAATTCAAACATTCCAAAAGGTGTGGTTATTGCAGTTTTATGAATGTCTTCTTCGGCCATTGGTATTTGGTGATAAGCACGGACTAAATCAATTTTGGAAAATATGTGTTTATTCTTTAAGTCAATTGTTAAATCATGAATATGAGGTAATGGATAACGTTCTGGTATAGTTATAAAATTGAGTCTTCTATAGTCTCCACAAGGTCTCCAATCATTTGGATCTTTTTTTGGAACCAAATGTAGAGGAGAAGCAATGTGAGAATTAGAAGGTCTACATATTCCAGTTTTAACTAAATATTCAATTTTTGCTATTTTTAATTTAATTGGATCAAGACGTCTAGGTTTTGAGAAAGGTAAAATTCCTTTTGTCTGAATCCTGTGAACTGTTTGATGTTGCACTGATTTAGTGTAATCTGGTTCACAGGTAATAGAAGGGAATTCATCAAGAATTTTAGTTAACTTATTTTCAGTAAATGATATCTTAAGTGAGAATATATCACAATAACCTGGAGATCCAGAGACTTTTAATTTAGTAGTTGAATCTATTATTTCTCTATTTTTAATATCAACTAATATACCGAATTTTTCTAAAAAATTTGCACCAATGATGGGAGTTGAAATATCAGCTAATATAAAAGGAAATTCGAAATCACGTCTTAATCCTAAATTAAGCTTCAAAAGTTTCGTTCCAAAAGTTTTGATAGAAGAACCGTTAGCTGCCGTTAAATTAAGATCAGAATTTCTTGTATACGATTTGAATTTGGAAAAAGGAACAACTGAAACTATTGCACCGGTGTCAATTAAAAAATTTAAATTATTGAATTTATCATAAATAAAGAGGCGGCGAGAGGGTTTCACATTGTTTCCATTATTAGCCACCATCATAATGGAACGTTTTAGTTTAAATTACTTGAATTAGATTGAATATTATTTTTGTTGAAATTGCAAGGTTGAATGCATTTATTGGCATTGTGTTTAAATTTCCTATGATACCAACAAATTTGGTCATAATTATTATTATTGTTACTGTTAGATCTTGAAAATCTTCTAGATCTTGAATTATTTCTTTCTCTAGATCTTGATCGTAATTTTAGTTCATTAATATCAGATGTTATTTTATTTAAATTTTGGAAAATGACAGTAGTTAAATCTGTTAAATTTTTAACACATTCAGAAAGTACATTATTTTCAACGCTAGCTACAAAAGCTGATTTAGAAGATTGAGGTTTATTAAGAATATCAAAAATTTTATCAGCTAAAATAATAATTTCATCTATATTTTGATAATTACTAGAAGTTAAGTGAATTTGAATTTGTTGGGGAAGTTTTCTAATCCATAATTTAAATAATAATTCTTGGCTAACTATTGAATTTGAACCTGTTAAAGATTTCATATGTCGAAAAAGTTCTGACGGAGAACGATCACCTAATTCAGTATTAGAAAATAATTGTTCTAATCTCTTTTCTTCACTAAGGGAATATCTTTCACATAAAGTTTTTTTGATAGTTTCATATTTGTTAATTAAAGGTGGAGGATTAATTACATCTAAAATTTTTGAAATTGTATCACGTTGAAGCGAAATAAGTACATTTTGAAATTTTAGATTATCATCAAAAATCTGATTAATTTCAAATTGTCCTTCAACTAAAAGAAACCACGTTTGAGGACATTCTTCCCAGAATTGAGGAAGTTTTAAGGATTTAGATCTATTAATATTTTCATTTTGAAATAACTGATTTGAACTTATAGTTTGTGTATTATTTAAATCTACAAACTGATTTTGATTTTCTTGTTGTGGATCTGTGGATGTATATGTTCGTGTACGTATAGGTGAACGATTCATGATTAATGTGAAAATAATTATACAAATAAATTGGAAAAGGAGTGAACAATAATAATATAAATAGTTAATTTGTTAAAATTTTAATATATACATATATATATATGATAATAATATATATATAAATATGAATATTAATAGATATGTATATAAAATTATTAATAGAAATAATACGGCTCACCAAAAAGAAGTGGTTGTTGTTTTTGAAAAAAAAAATACCAATATAATTTTTGAATGAAAGGATGTTTATGATCTCCGGTTATTTGATGACGGTAAATAAATTGAGACCAATGGTTGTTGATATGATGTTTGAGATTAAGTATAATAGTATAAAATAATCCTAATTGTATGTTGACACTGTAGAAATAGATTGCTTTGATGATCGGGTAATTTATGATAATAACAAAAATCCGTTTGTGAATGGTCAATAAAGTAGATATTATTGTTGTTTTAGTAATATTACTGATTAATTGCGAAAAGATCACCGTTAAGTTGAATTATTGCAATTGTGTTTAATTCATTTATGATTGAACAGGGTTGCGTGATTTTGATTTGACTGAATCACTAATCAAAAATATTTTCTGATTCTTGATTTAAAATATTTTCAAATCAAAGATAATTTTTATTTGTGATTCGTTTCAAAAAAGAATCAGAAATACCCTTTGATTCGTGATTCAAACTATTTTCAAATCAAAGATAAATTTTATTTGTGATTCGTTTCAAAAAAGAATCAGAAATACCCTTTGATTCGTGATTCAAACTATTTTCAAATCAAAGATAAAATTGATTTGTGATTCATTTCTTAAAAGAATCAAAAATCTTTTTTGATTCTTGATTCAAACTTGATTTCGAATCAAGATTCTTAATAAATTTTTGATTCGAATCAAAAATTTTATTCGAATCAATTAAAATTTAAGCTTTTCTTTAGTTAAAATAAAATATTAAAATTTTTCTAGCGCAATCACCAGCATTTTTTGTGTCGCGTAATTTTTTCGATACATCGAACATCGATGTATCGATGTTGGTCCTCAAAATTTGCATTCCTACCCTTTATTACTGAAATAAGCTTTTCTTTAGTTAAAATAAAATATTAAAATTTTTCTAGCGCAATCACCAGCATTTTTTGTGTCGCGTAATTTTTTCGATACATCGAACATCGATGTATCGATGTTGGTCCTCAAAATTTGCATTCCTACCCTTTATTACTGAATCGTGCACGTTCAAACGAGCATGCATATGTACATACATACATACATACAAATGTATGCACTTGCTTCGTCGTTATCGCTATATATGTACATACACTTCGTTTTCGTAGCAATGTTCGGCTAACTACGAGCCGATGCAGATAAACAAGTCGCTCGCTTGGGTCTATGTTTATGATCACTTTGAAAGTACTCCTACCTACCGCAAAATGGATCATATAATCCTATGATTTTTACAGGGCCTATGCACATACATACATATGTATGTATGTACGTACGGCGTAGCACAAACGTAAATACGACAGTCAGACCCTGCAGTAAATTTGTTTCACTGCTGAAGGATCAGTGATGATTCTTTATTGAATATTCATCACTGTCGTCATAACCCAGTATATTTTTATTTGTTCTTGTTTTTTTTTCTGAGGAAAGCAAACCATTTATATGAAAAATTCATCAGTCTTTATATGAAAGTATTCACTGATGCCTCCTCGTCATAGGTGAATTGCATCAGTGATTCATTAAGGATTCATTGCGGATTTTTACTGCAGGGGAAATATGTATATATGTACATACATACATACACATATACATATTTTGGGAGTAATCCTAGATGGCAAGCTAACATTTAAAGACCATCTCAATAACGCGGCAGAAAAAGCAATGAAAATGTATGGTGGACTCTCAAGAATGATGGCAAACAAGGGATGCGTGCGCGCAAGCCGTCGGCATCTTATTTCAAGAGCAATTAGTTCAGTGTTACTTTATGCGGCCCCGGTGTGGATCGACGCCCTCGAGCGTAAGTCCTACGTGAAAGGAATACAGTCGGTGTATCGACTCGCCGCTCTTCGAGTTATAAGTGCATTCCGAACTATCTCTGGCGATGCAGCTGAAGTCCTTGCAAACATGTCTCCAATTGATATTCAAGTACGAGAAGTGTGCGAGTTATATAACGCAACAAAGCCAATCACATGCATCGAAAAAGCAGATATAAGAAGAAGGTGCCGCCTAATGTGACAGCAACGCTGGGAAGCCTCATCGAAAGGTCGATGGACGTACAGGCTTATACCGAACATTAGCAGTTGGGTAGATAGAATGCACGGCGAACCCAATTTCCAGCTCACCCAGGTCCTTAGTGGACATGGGTGCTTTAGGGCTTACCTTTATAGGTTCAAGTTAGATGAGAGTCCCTTTTGTCCTGAATGTCCAGGGAAGGTAGAAAGTGCAGAACATGTGTTTTTTGAATGTCCTCGATTCTTAGCAGAACGTAGGCGAATACAGGGTATATCAGGAACAGCTGTCACGGTGGAAAATTTGACTGCACTGATGTGCCAGTCCTCTGCTATATGGGATATAGTTAGCGAGGTCTCAGCCTCAATTATGAACCAACTGCGTTTAATAGATCAACGTAGGCGTCGGTCCGTCCGCAATTAAATTATGGAGACTTAAACGTCTAATCCCCACTCCCAGGAAGTAATACCTTGTCCGGTGGTTCCGTGGGAGTATTGTCTGGGGTGGGAGTTTGATTCGAATCAAAGATATTTTTTGAATCAAGAATCAAAAAAGATTTTTGATTCTTTTGAGAAATGAATCACAAATCAAATTTATCTTTGATTTGAAAATGGTTTCAATCACGAATCAAAGGGTATTTTTGATTCTTTTGAGAAATGAATCACAAATAAAAATTATCTTTTATTTGAAAATAGTTTGAATCACGAATCAAGTTGATTCTTTATTTGAAAGTTGATTTAAAATCAAAATTGATTCGAATCACGCAACGCTGTGATTGAATGATGATTATTGTAATAACTGATTTCATCGTAACGGAAGTTGATCGTTGATAAATTTCACTATGATATTGTTGATTAGTGAATGTAGTTAGGATGCTTTAATTAAGTAGCTCCGTATCGTAGTGATGTTTTTGATGCTCTTTTAAAAAAAATCGTGTGCCAATATGATCGACACAATGTTTGATCGTCGCTTACAAAACACAATTATTTGCACATAAATTATATTTGGATAATAATTATTAATGATATTAATTAGTTTAAATTTGAATAGTTGGTTCAATGCAGGATCGCCAAAAATGTATGGTATATTTAATATTATTTTATTTATAAAATTAAATAATTGTTTTCTTGATGAAAATTGAAAATCTAATCATACAATTTTAATTTTTTGATATACCAAAATTTCAATGAATAAAAGATAAAGTATTTAACAAATAATGGAAAGTAATTACTTAACAAAGTAACTCTTACACCCGTACCGCAGAAATCAAAATCATTTTGATTTTTACGTAAAAACGTGTCAGCTGATCGCTCGCATGGTTGCAAGGTAGAAGGGTTGCCGGTTGAACATTTTTAGTTATTAAATATTTAAACAGTAATTTTCACAGCATTATACAACTAACTCAACAAGATTGTAAAATGTTATCGAATATACATATATGTCTTCACATGGAAAAAATAGTATGTCTACTTAAACGAACCATTTATTATTACTTTAATTTTTAAAAAGAAGGGAAAGAAAACTTTTATCAATTTTTTTTAAATCCCAAAAAAATGTAAATATCTATTATATAAAAATAAGTCGCATTTTCCTCCCTGATGATTTAACTCCAGAACGGCTGGACTGAATTAAATGAAATTTTGCACGTAGTTTTCGATTGAGCCCGACATGGTTTATGGCCAAAAAAAGTATAAGAATCCGGGAAGGTTTTGGAGATATTCCACAAAATGTGGACCAGGGTAACCCCATAACGGGTTCGTACGATATGGGTATCAAATGAAAGGTGTTGACGAGTGCTTGAACATGGTGTAGTTATTGGTCCCATATAAGACCCCGTATTCGAGGTATTTCCTGAAATATGAACCAGGTGTGACCCCAAACGGTTTTTCTACAAAATGGGTATCAAATAAAAAATGTTGGTGAGTATTTAAAAAAGAGGGGATTTTCAAGACCCTATGCGACCCGTTTTCCGAAATATCGACCAAAATGTGGACCAGGGGTGACCCTAGAGAGTCTGGTGGGATAGAATAGGCATAGGGATAGGGCTAGAGATATGGATAGGGATGCGGATGGATAGGGATAGGAATAGGTATATGGATAGGTATATGAATAGGGATAGGGATAGGGATTGGTATATGGATAGGGATTAGCGATTAGGGATTAGGGATTAGGGATTAGGGATTAGGGATTAGGGATAGGGATAGGGATAGGTACAGGAATAGGAATAGGAATTGGAATAGGAATAGGAATAGGAATAGGAATAGGGATAGGGATAGGGTTAGCGATAGGAATAGGAATAGGGATAGGTATAAGGATAGGGATAGAGATAGGGATAGGGATAGGGATAGAGATAGAGATAGAGATAGAGATAGAGATAGAGATAGAGATAGAGATAGAGATAGAGAGATAGAGATAGAGATAGAGATAGATATAGATATAGATATGGTTATAGATATAGATATAGATATAGAGATAGAGATAGAGATAGAGATAGAGATAGAGATAGAGATAGAGATAGATAGAGATAGAGATAGAGATAGAGATAGAGATAGAGATAGAGATAGAGATAGAGATAGAGATAGAGATAAAGATAGAGATGGAGATAGAGATAGAGATAGAGATAGAGATAGAAATAGGGATAGGGATAGGGATAGGGATAGGTATAAGGATAGGGATAGGGATACGGCAACACGGTAATCTAGGACTTTTCCTTTAGGCTTTATAGAAATAAATTTTAGGCAGAACAACGTCTGGCGGGTCAGCTAGTATATGTATATAAATTAATAAGATAATAGCTTTGTTCAACAACTTTACTTGCAAGTACTTGCAAAAAGAGTGTCAATGTCAAATTAAGAGTAAAAACGAGAACAAGAGAAAATTATCAACCAAAGTAATTGAACACAAAATCGTAAACACTCGCAAGAAAACAGCTGATACGCTGTTTGACAATTTGATTTTTAGGTTAGGTTGTAACTGAAATTTTTGAAATTGGAAATGAATGGAAATAACTGAATTAGGAAAACAAAAATAAAACCGTTAAAAATCTACTTTGGCTATTCCACAACATCATCAAGATTCCTTTTTGCGCTAATTTATTTAGTACACAATTAGAAATTTGCGTTTAAAATGTTTGTATATTTCCAATTGAAATTTTTGTGATCATATCGACGGCCGAGAATAAGATCGCCCTATTTCAAAAATTGTTTCAAGAACGCCCTATTTGAAAAATTGTTTCAATAACGTCGGCGTTTTTGAAACAATTTTTGAAATAGGGCGATCTTATTCTCAGCCGTCGATATATTTTTGACACCTCTATTTTATTTAAAGCTGCAAGTAGTTGCAAGTGAAAATTTTACTTGCAGCTTTTATCAACTCTTTCGATGTCTTACTCTCTCAATTTGGCTCTCTTTTGCGAATTTTTTGGGTTATTGAACATAAATTCGTAACTATTCGTAAAAATATGTAAAAATCTTGAGATATTGAACACTCCTAATAAATGAAGATATTACTGGAAATTAAAGCAAAAATTGTATTTAACCACATATGGTGGCTGTATTTTCTTAATTGATAACTCTTGGTGGTCTTCTTGTGCAACTTTTCTACATTAAAAGGTTATAAATTACCACAATAGATCTGAGTTTCTGTAACAAAACAGGGAAAAGTGTCAATTAAAGTGGCGTCACATTAATACGATGCACACTTTGTCACCACCTATTTATACTAGAAAAGATATGAGCTACAGAAACTCAGTACAGATTTCTTAATTAAACACACATTTCTGTGAGAATCTTGTTGCTTCCCAATATAGTTTTTTTATGGATTTTCAATTTTGTAAATTTAATGTACTGACTGTGCTTTTTGTTATTTTATGTTTTAGCCCCTGTTAACTATCACCAAGGTGTGATGGAAATATATTGGGCAGCAACAAAATTACAAGAAAAATGTGTTTTAATTACCAACTAAGCCGTAGAAAAGTAACTAAATTAATAAAAAAAAAGTCGTCAACGCTAACTTTAAAAACGATTAAATTAGTATTTTTTTTTTGGTCATTTGGCAAATAATGCACAGTTGTGTATTGAAGAGTAGTCCGGTTATCACTTTGAAGATTAGTAAAAATCTTGTTTGTTCAAAAATGACTAAATGGCAACCCTGCCAAAATGTAAACAAACTATATATATATATATATGTAAATATGTGTGAATAAAACAGCTGATTGCTCCGTTGCCCCACGGGCTCAAAAAATCCTAAAAATTGCATACGGGCGTTTGCGTCAGCGGGCGGACTACACGTTCTTGACTAACTGGACTATTAATTTTGCTTGCTACATACAAATATAATAGGACAATTCATTCGGTGACAAACTCCAAACCAATTGAAATTTTACAAAATTGCTCAGTGGAAAAGTTTGGGGAAGTCAAAGAGAGATTAATAAAAGCACAAAATTTAGTATTGGATAACCTAAATGAGAAAAGGGTAACTAAAACATATCAGCCTGATGAAAAGGTATTCCTTCGCCGTAACAAACGATTAGGAAATAAATTTGGAAAGGTGTTTTTAGAAAAAATAGTAGAACGAGATTTAGGTACTATAGTACAGATAGAAGGAAGAAAAATTCATAAAAGTAATTTACGGTAAAATCAATTTCAGGTTGGTGCTTGCCCTTATCTCCGGCACCGGGGCCATTTTGATTGACTATACCTCCTCACAAGTTGTTACCATTCCTCAGGGAAATGTGGCTATTTACAGTGAATTCATTTACCTCGTACATGCCACCAACTTGACAGACTACCGCCAGATGTGTGCTCGTCTAAGCAGGGTTAGACTGAAATGACAGCCCTTGGTCGGGGAAACCCTGAGTCATTCCGGTGCGTAGAACCGGCTGTCGTGGGAGACCCCCGCATTAAGGACCTCAACCGGGAAATTCGGGCGCTGGTGGACGACCACAAAAAGTCGAAGTGGAGGGAGCACCTGAAATCTTGCAATCTCTCTGCTGGGGTTGCCAAGCTCTGGGCAACCGTGAAAGCCCTGTCTGACCCGACGAAGCCGAAGGACAAAGTGTCCATAACCTTTGGAGGTGAAGCAGAGTCGGACCCGAAGCGATGTGCGAACCAATTTTGTCGGCAATACATCCTCCGGTAGACGGAGCCAAACGTCGAATACTCAGAAAAATGCGCAAACAACCAAACAACGATGCGCAGGTTGACATCACCAGCACAGAGGTTCAGGAAGCCATTAAGAAGGCGAAATCGTCTAAATCAGTCGGACCAGACGGACTATCCATGCTGATGTTAAAACACCTTGGACAGATGGGAGAAAGATTCCTAACGGAGGTCCTCAACCTGTCTTTGACCACTCTTGTCATACCTAATATATGGAAGATGGCAAGGATGGTCCCACTACTGAAACCAGGGAAACCAGCCAACCAAAGGGACTCATATCGCCCGATATCTCTCCTTTCCCCAGTAGTCAAGACACTTGAGGCCGTACTACTCCCCTACTACAACGAACACCTACAACTAGCGACACACCAGCATGGTTTCCGCAAAACGTACAGCACAACAACAGCTCTAAACGCCATAAACACCCAGATAGTTCAAGGACTCAATCAAAAGCGCCCCTGCGCAAGAACGGTCCTCGTGGCACTTAACCTGTCGAAAGCTTTCGACACGGTCAACCACGCCACCCTTTTAGAGGACCTAGTACAATCATCCCTCCCACCGAGGCTCAAACGATGGTCCGCGAACTACCTGAGTGGTCGACAGGCATCGGTGGACTTCAGGAACGAAAAATCTAAGGCAAGAAGAATTAAACAAGGGGTACCCCAGGGTGGTGTCTTGTCCCCAATGTTGTTTAATTTCTATATATCAAAACTCCCTTCCCCACCAGGAGTTAACATTATCTCCTACGCCGATGACTGTTCGATAATGGCGTCAGGCACCGACATAGACGACCTATGCTCGAAAATCAACGACTATCTCTCCGATCTCTCCATTTCAACTCGAGAAATCTGGCTTTGTCTCCTAGTAAGTCCTCCGCGACCATATTCACGACATGGACAAAGGAGGTAAGACTGGAATTGGATATCCACATTGGTAACACCAGGATACCAACTACGAACAATCCTAAAATTCTAGGGGTAACGTTCGACAGTCTTGTCTCATTCTCCAAGCATACGACCGCAATTGCCAATAAAGTACAATCGCTTGCCGGCAGCACATGGGGCAAAGACAAGGAAACAATATTAGCGACTTACAAGGCAATTGGCCGGCCGGTCTTAAACTATGCGTCGCCAATATGGTCGCCGGGGACTTGCACCACCCAATGGACGAAGCTACAGGCATGCCAAAACACAGCATTGAGGACCGCCACAGGTTGCCTACTGATGACGCAACAACACCACCTTCACCATGAAACTCAAATGCTCCCTGTTGAGAAACACAACACCATGCTAGACAAGCAATTCTTGCTGGGATGCTACAAAAGAAACCATCCTAACAATAATCTGATTGAGCCAGAACCACCCCCTCGTCATGTACGCATCTCCTTGACCTACGCAGTGAGGTGGAAAATTACATACCACAACCGCTCAACCCGGCAACCTATAGGCAGGCCCTCAATAAAATCCACTCCGACACAGTTGACAGCTATGTGTCCGTCCGTCCGGCATTCCTATTAATCAGAGACCAACCACCACCTATAGCAGAAGAAGAGCGCGAGTTGCCGCGAGAAACAAGAGTAGCACTTGCGCAACTCCGATCGGGATACTGCAGCAGACTGAACTCATACAGGTCCAGAATTGATTCAAGCATACCAAATGTATGCCCAGCATGTGGAGTCACCGCACGACACCCAGCACCTCTTCACATGCCCCTCAAAACCAACCCATCTAACACCGCTGTTCCTTTGGACAAACCCCATAGAGGCTGCAACATTCCTCGGTCTACCGTTAGATGAAATTGATGATAGTTTATGACAAAGGTGTGTTGCCTAGGCAGGGCTTAGTACTGCTAATACAACAACAACTACCGCCAGATAGTTTACGAAAGCCAAGCGTTCATATCCAAATCAAGCAATCAGATGGTAAACGAAAATATTTTAAAACAACAGGGCCAAGAAATCTTACATATCATCCGTACTCTGGAAATACCTAGAAGAATGGCAAGATCAATCGTTTTCTTGGGGTCCGCCTTGAAATTCGTAGCTGGTACCCCTGATCACGAGGACTTTCAACTACTCTTGATAAGGGAAAATATATTGATAGAAAACAACAATAGGCAGATAAAAATTAACTCTCAGTTACAAAATAGAATTAATGAAATAACTAACCAAATCAACACAATTCGTAGAAATTGGACAGGTGAAGAAACACTACTATGTGAAAACTTGATAAGAAGAAATAACCACATAATAAGCCAACTTAACAGACTAGCACTATCCATTGTGTTAGCCAAAAGTAATATTATAAATTCACTTGTTTTGGATGACGAAGAGATGGATCATGCTTTAAATTTCGAACAATTACCTTTTAGTTTAAGTAATCTACTTTTAGTATCTAAGGTTAAGATGCAAAATTCAGATGTTATTTACTATATTCTTAAGATTCCTAAGATAACTAACTTTTGTGAATTTCTCAAAATTTACCACGCTGGCGGCAAAATATAGCGATAGACTCCACCCACTCGGCAATTGCAATGATACTTTGGCGGCTAAAGTATGTAAACCGGCTAATTCAAATTGCGTAAAGCAGGTGCTAAACAACAACACAGCGACTTGCTCATCGGAGTCCGCCTATCATATACCACCAATTCAAAAAATAGACGAAGGCATTATTATTCTCAATAACGTACCAACAACAACAATAGTTGATCAACGGAAATTGGAAATTAAGGGAACATACCTGCTTCTGTTTCGAGATAACATTACGATAAACGGCACAACCTACGTAGTGGAAAAAGAACCAGTTTATATTCAACCCCACCCCCTAAAGACGGTGTCAATTGAATACTTAGACCACCATAAAAGCTTGTCTTTACCATATTTACATAAAGTTTACATCGATAATGTTTCCCAAATTCAGGAGCTAAAAGAGAGCTTATCTATTCACAGCAATTTCTTGTGAACATTTTTTTCTTTTCCTTCAATAATAATCATAGCATTGGCAATCTTTTTAATCTACCGCAGAAAAAAATTGGCAAACAGATGTGTGCTGGTCTAAGCAGGGTTAGACTGAAATGACAGCCAAGGGGTCGGGGAAACCCCGAGTCATTCCGGTGCGTAGAACCGGCTGTCGTGGGAGACCCCCGCATTAAGGACCTCAACCGGGAAATTCGGGCGCTGGTGGACGACCACAAAAAGTCGAAGTGGAGGGAGCACCTGAAATCTTGCAATCTCTCTGCTGGGGTTGCCAAGCTCTGGGCAACCGTGAAAGCCCTGTCTGACCCGACGAAGCCGAAGGACAAAGTGTCCATAACCTTTGGAGGTGAAGCAGAGTCGGACCCGAAGCGATGTGCGAACCAATTTGGTCGGCAATTCCTAATACATCCTCCGGTAGACGGGGCGAAACGTCGAATACTCAGAAAAATGCGCAAACAACCAAACAACGATGCGCAGCTTGACATCACCAGCACAGAGGTTCAGGAAGCCATTAGGAAGGCGAAATCGTCTAAATCAGTCGGACCAGACGGACTATCCATGCTGATGTTAAAACACCTTGGACAGATGGGAGTAAGATTCCTAACGGAGGTCCTCAACCTGTCTTTGACCACTCTTGTCATACCTAATATATGGAAGATGGCAAGGATGGTCCCACTACTGAAACCAGGGAAACCAGCCAACCAAAGGGACTCATATCGCCCGATATCTCTCCTTTCCCCAGTAGTCAAGACACTTGAGGCCGTACTACTCCCCTACTACAACGAACACCTACAACTAGAGACACACCAGCATGGTTACCGCAAAACGTACAGCACAACAACAGCTCTAAACGCCATAAACAGCCAGATAGTTCAAGGACTCAATCAAAAGCGCCCCTGCGCAAGAACGGTCCTCGTGGCACTTAACCTGTCGAAAGCTTTCGACACGGTCAACCACGCCACCCTTTTAGAGGACCTAGTACAATCATCCCTCCCACCGAGGCTCAAACGATGGTCCGCGAACTACCTGAGTGGTCGACAGGCATCGGTGGACTTCAGGAACGAAAAATCTAAGGCAAGAAGAATTAAACAAGGGGTACCCCAGGGTGGTGTCCTGTCCCCAATGTTGTTTAATTTCTATATATCAAAACTCCCTTCCCCACCAGGAGTTAACATTATCTCCTACGCCGATGACTGTTCGATAATGGCGTCAGGCACCGACATAGACAACCTATGGTCGAAAATCAACGACTATCTCTCCGATCTCTCCAGTTTCTTCAACTCGAGAAATCTGGCTTTGTCTCCTAGTAAGTCCTCCGCGACCATATTCACGACATGGACAAAGGAGGTAAGACTGGAATTGGATATCCACATTGGTAACACCAGGATACCAACTACGAACAATCCTAAAATTCTAGGGGTAACGTTCGACAGTCTTGTCTCATTCTCCAAGCATACGACCGCAATTGCCAATAAAGTACAATCGCTTGCCGGCAGCACATGGGGCAAAGACAAGGAAACAATATTAGCGACTTACAAGGCAATTGGCCGGCCGGTCTTAAACTATGCGTCGCCAATATGGTCGCCGGGGACTTGCACCACCCAATGGACGAAGCTACAGGCATGCCAAAACACAGCATTGAGGACCGCCACAGGTTGCCTACTGATGACGCAACAACACCACCTTCACCATGAAACTCAAATGCTCCCTGTTGAGAAACACAACACCATGCTAGACAAGCAATTCTTGCTGGGATGCTACAAAAGAAACCATCCTAACAATCATCTGATTGAGCCAGAACCACCCCCTCGTCATGTAAGGAAACATCTCCTTGACCTACGCAGTGAGGTGGAAAATTACATACCACAACCGCTCAACCCGGCAACCTATAGGCAGGCCCTCAATAAAATCCACTCCGACACAGTTGACAGCTATGTGTCCGTCCGTCCGGCATTCCTATTAATCAGAGACCAACCACCACCTATAGCAGAAGAAGAGCGCGATTTGCCGCGAGAAACAAGAGTAGCACTTGCGCAACTCCGATCGGGATACTGCAGCAGACTGAACTCATACAGGTCCAGAATTGATTCAAGCATACCAAATGTATGCCCAGCATGTGGAGTCACCGCACGACACCCAGCACCTCTTCACATGCCCCTCAAAACCAACCCATCTAACACCGCTGTTCCTTTGGACAAACCCCATAGAGGCTGCAACATTCCTCGGTCTACCGTTAGATGAAATTGATGATAGTTTATGACAAAGGTGTGTTGCCTAGGCAGGGCTTAGTACTGCTAATATAACAACTACCGCCAGATAGCTTGCGAAAGCCAAGCGTTCATATCCAAATCAAGCAATCAGATGGTAAACGAAAATATTTTAAAACAACAGGGCCAAGAAATCTTACATATCATCCGTACTCTGGAAATACCTAGAAGAATGGCAAGATCAATCGTTTTCTTGGGGTCCGCCTTGAAATTCGTAGCTGGTACCCCTGATCACGAGGACTTTCAACTACTCTTGACAAGGGAAAATATATTGATAGAAAACAACAATAGGCAGATAAAAATTAACTCGCAGTTACAAAATAGAATTAATGAAATAACTAACCAAATCAACACAATTCGTAGAAATTGGACAGGTGAAGAAACACTACTATGTGAAAACTTGATAAGAAGAAATAACCACATAATAAGCCAACTTAACAGACTAGCACTATCCATTGTGTTAGCCAAAAGTAATATTATAAATCCACTTGTTTTGGATGACGAAGAGATGGATCATGCTTTAAATTTCGAACAATTACCTTTTAGTTTAAGTAATCTACTTTTAGTATCTAAGGTTAAGATGCAAAATTCAGATGTTATTTACTATATTCTTAAGATTCCTAAGATAACTAACTTTTGTGAATTTCTCAAAATTTACCACGCTGGCGGCAAAATATAGCGATAGACTCCACCCACTCGGCAATTGCAATGATACTTTGGCGGCTAAAGTATGTAAACCGGCTAATTCAAATTGCGTAAAGCAGGTGCTAAACAACACCACAGCGACTTGTTCATCGGAGTCCGCCTATCATATACCACCAATTCAAAAAATAGACGAAGGCATTATTATTCTCAATAACGTACCAACAACAACAATAGTTGATCAACGGAAATTAAGGGAACATACCTGCTTCTGTTTCGAGATAACATTACGATAAACGGCACAACCTACGTAGTGGAAAAAGAACCAGTTTATATTCAACCCCACCCCCTAAAGACGGTGTCAATTGAATACTTATGGCGTTTTCTTTTCTACGAAAAAATGTTGCCCTCCTATATCCCAATTATCGAATTACGTATCCCGACTTTCTATAAAATGGTTGAATTTGTAGATAAGGGTGCCTTCTTATTTAGTTACAGGTCAATATTTGGCGAAATGACCAGACAAACTTACAAAATGGCTAAGAAAATCAAACAGGGCAACATTATTTCGAGAAAAGAAAACGCCATTAGACCACCATAAAAGCTTGTCTTTACCATATTTACATAAAGTTTACATCGATAATGTTTCCCAAATTCAGGAGCTAAAAGAGAGCTTATCTATTCACAGCAATTTCTTGTGAACATTTTTTTCTTTTCCTTCAATAATAATCATAGCATTGGCAATCTTTTTAATCTACCGCAGAAAAAAATTGGCAAACAGATGTGTGCTGGTCTAAGCAGGGTTAGACTGAAATGACAGCCAAGGGGTCGGGGAAACCCCGAGTCATTCCGGTGCGTAGAACCGGCTGTCGTGGGAGACCCCCGCATTAAGGACCTCAACCGGGAAATTCGGGCGCTGGTGGACGACCACAAAAAGTCGAAGTGGAGGGAGCACCTAAAATCTTGCAATCTCTCTGCTGGGGTTGCCAAGCTCTGGGCAACCGTGAAAGCCCTGTCTGACCCGACGAAGCCGAAGGACAAAGTGTCCATAACCTTTGGAGGTGAAGCAGAGTCGGACCCGAAGCGATGTGCGAACCAATTTGGTCGGCAATTCCTAATACATCCTCCGGTAGACGGGGCGAAACGTCGAATACTCAGAAAAATGCGCAAACAACCAAACAACGATGCGCAGCTTGACATCACCAGCACAGAGGTTCAGGAAGCCATTAGGAAGGCGAAATCGTCTAAATCAGTCGGACCAGACGGACTATCCATGCTGATGTTAAAACACCTTGGACAGATGGGAGTAAGATTCCTAACGGAGGTCCTCAACCTGTCTTTGACCACTCTTGTCATACCTAATATATGGAAGATGGCAAGGATGGTCCCACTACTGAAACCAGGGAAACCAGCCAACCAAAGGGACTCATATCGCCCGATATCTCTCCTTTCCCCAGTAGTCAAGACACTTGAGGCCGTACTACTCCCCTACTACAACGAACACCTACAACTAGAGACACACCAGCATGGTTACCGCAAAACGTACAGCACAACAACAGCTCTAAACGCCATAAACAGCCAGATAGTTCAAGGACTCAATCAAAAGCGCCCCTGCGCAAGAACGGTCCTCGTGGCACTTAACCTGTCGAAAGCTTTCGACACGGTCAACCACGCCACCCTTTTAGAGGACCTAGTACAATCATCCCTCCCACCGAGGCTCAAACGATGGTCCGCGAACTACCTGAGTGGTCGACAGGCATCGGTGGACTTCAGGAACGAAAAATCTAAGGCAAGAAGAATTAAACAAGGGGTACCCCAGGGTGGTGTCCTGTCCCCAATGTTGTTTAATTTCTATATATCAAAACTCCCTTCCCCACCAGGAGTTAACATTATCTCCTACGCCGATGACTGTTCGATAATGGCGTCAGGCACCGACATAGACAACCTATGGTCGAAAATCAACGACTATCTCTCCGATCTCTCCAGTTTCTTCAACTCGAGAAATCTGGCTTTGTCTCCTAGTAAGTCCTCCGCGACCATATTCACGACATGGACAAAGGAGGTAAGACTGGAATTGGATATCCACATTGGTAACACCAGGATACCAACTACGAACAATCCTAAAATTCTAGGGGTAACGTTCGACAGTCTTGTCTCATTCTCCAAGCATACGACCGCAATTGCCAATAAAGTACAATCGCTTGCCGGCAGCACATGGGGCAAAGACAAGGAAACAATATTAGCGACTTACAAGGCAATTGGCCGGCCGGTCTTAAACTATGCGTCGCCAATATGGTCGCCGGGGACTTGCACCACCCAATGGACGAAGCTACAGGCATGCCAAAACACAGCATTGAGGACCGCCACAGGTTGCCTACTGATGACGCAACAACACCACCTTCACCATGAAACTCAAATGCTCCCTGTTGAGAAACACAACACCATGCTAGACAAGCAATTCTTGCTGGGATGCTACAAAAGAAACCATCCTAACAATAATCTGATTGAGCCAGAACCACCCCCTCGTCATGTACGCATCTCCTTGACCTACGCAGTGAGGTGGAAAATTACATACCACAACCGCTCAACCCGGCAACCTATAGGCAGGCCCTCAATAAAATCCACTCCGACACAGTTGACAGCTATGTGTCCGTCCGTCCGGCATTCCTATTAATCAGAGACCAACCACCACCTATAGCAGAAGAAGAGCGCGAGTTGCCGCGAGAAACAAGAGTAGCACTTGCGCAACTCCGATCGGGATACTGCAGCAGACTGAACTCATACAGGTCCAGAATTGATTCAAGCATACCAAATGTATGCCCAGCATGTGGAGTCACCGCACGACACCCAGCACCTCTTCACATGCCCCTCAAAACCAACCCATCTAACACCGCTGTTCCTTTGGACAAACCCCATAGAGGCTGCAACATTCCTCGGTCTACCGTTAGATGAAATTGATGATAGTTTATGACAAAGGTGTGTTGCCTAGGCAGGGCTTAGTACTGCTAATACAACAACAACTACCGCCAGATAGCTTACGAAAGCCAAGCGTTCATATCCAAATCAAGCAATCAGATGGTAAACGAAAATATTTTAAAACAACAGGGCCAAGAAATCTTACATATCATCCGTACTCTGGAAATACCTAGAAGAATGGCAAGATCAATCGTTTTCTTGGGGTCCGCCTTGAAATTCGTAGCTGGTACCCCTGATCACGAGGACTTTCAACTACTCTTGACAAGGGAAAATATATTGATAGAAAACAACAATAGGCAGATAAAAATTAACTCTCAGTTACAAAATAGAATTAATGAAATAACTAACCAAATCAACACAATTCGTAGAAATTGGACAGGTGAAGAAACACTACTATGTGAAAACTTGATAAGAAGAAATAACCACATAATAAGCCAACTTAACAGACTAGCACTATCCATTGTGTTAGCCAAAAGTAATATTATAAATTCACTTGTTTTGGATGACGAAGAGATGGATCATGCTTTAAATTTCGAACAATTACCTTTTAGTTTAAGTAATCTACTTTTAGTATCTAAGGTTAAGATGCAAAATTCAGATGTTATTTACTATATTCTTAAGATTCCTAAGATAACTAACTTTTGTGAATTTCTCAAAATTTACCACGCTGGCGGCAAAATATAGCGATAGACTCCACCCACTCGGCAATTGCAATGATACTTTGGCGGCTAAAGTATGTAAACCGGCTAATTCAAATTGCGTAAAGCAGGTGCTAAACAACAACACAGCGACTTGCTCATCGGAGTCCGCCTATCATATACCACCAATTCAAAAAATAGACGAAGGCATTATTATTCTCAATAACGTACCAACAACAACAATAGTTGATCAACGGAAATTGGAAATTAAGGGAACATACCTGCTTCTGTTTCGAGATAACATTACGATAAACGGCACAACCTACGTAGTGGAAAAAGAACCAGTTTATATTCAACCCCACCCCCTAAAGACGGTGTCAATTGAATACTTAGACCACCATAAAAGCTTGTCTTTACCATATTTACATAAAGTTTACATCGATAATGTTTCCCAAATTCAGGAGCTAAAAGAGAGCTTATCTATTCACAGCAATTTCTTGTGAACATTTTTTTCTTTTCCTTCAATAATAATCATAGCATTGGCAATCTTTTTAATCTACCGCAGAAAAAAATTGGCAAACAGATGTGTGCTGGTCTAAGCAGGGTTAGACTGAAATGACAGCCAAGGGGTCGGGGAAACCCCGAGTCATTCCGGTGCGTAGAACCGGCTGTCGTGGGAGACCCCCGCATTAAGGACCTCAACCGGGAAATTCGGGCGCTGGTGGACGACCACAAAAAGTCGAAGTGGAGGGAGCACCTGAAATCTTGCAATCTCTCTGCTGGGGTTGCCAAGCTCTGGGCAACCGTGAAAGCCCTGTCTGACCCGACGAAGCCGAAGGACAAAGTGTCCATAACCTTTGGAGGTGAAGCAGAGTCGGACCCGAAGCGATGTGCGAACCAATTTGGTCGGCAATTCCTAATACATCCTCCGGTAGACGGGGCGAAACGTCGAATACTCAGAAAAATGCGCAAACAACCAAACAACGATGCGCAGCTTGACATCACCAGCACAGAGGTTCAGGAAGCCATTAGGAAGGCGAAATCGTCTAAATCAGTCGGACCAGACGGACTATCCATGCTGATGTTAAAACACCTTGGACAGATGGGAGTAAGATTCCTAACGGAGGTCCTCAACCTGTCTTTGACCACTCTTGTCATACCTAATATATGGAAGATGGCAAGGATGGTCCCACTACTGAAACCAGGGAAACCAGCCAACCAAAGGGACTCATATCGCCCGATATCTCTCCTTTCCCCAGTAGTCAAGACACTTGAGGCCGTACTACTCCCCTACTACAACGAACACCTACAACTAGAGACACACCAGCATGGTTACCGCAAAACGTACAGCACAACAACAGCTCTAAACGCCATAAACAGCCAGATAGTTCAAGGACTCAATCAAAAGCGCCCCTGCGCAAGAACGGTCCTCGTGGCACTTAACCTGTCGAAAGCTTTCGACACGGTCAACCACGCCACCCTTTTAGAGGACCTAGTACAATCATCCCTCCCACCGAGGCTCAAACGATGGTCCGCGAACTACCTGAGTGGTCGACAGGCATCGGTGGACTTCAGGAACGAAAAATCTAAGGCAAGAAGAATTAAACAAGGGGTACCCCAGGGTGGTGTCCTGTCCCCAATGTTGTTTAATTTCTATATATCAAAACTCCCTTCCCCACCAGGAGTTAACATTATCTCCTACGCCGATGACTGTTCGATAATGGCGTCAGGCACCGACATAGACAACCTATGGTCGAAAATCAACGACTATCTCTCCGATCTCTCCAGTTTCTTCAACTCGAGAAATCTGGCTTTGTCTCCTAGTAAGTCCTCCGCGACCATATTCACGACATGGACAAAGGAGGTAAGACTGGAATTGGATATCCACATTGGTAACACCAGGATACCAACTACGAACAATCCTAAAATTCTAGGGGTAACGTTCGACAGTCTTGTCTCATTCTCCAAGCATACGACCGCAATTGCCAATAAAGTACAATCGCTTGCCGGCAGCACATGGGGCAAAGACAAGGAAACAATATTAGCGACTTACAAGGCAATTGGCCGGCCGGTCTTAAACTATGCGTCGCCAATATGGTCGCCGGGGACTTGCACCACCCAATGGACGAAGCTACAGGCATGCCAAAACACAGCATTGAGGACCGCCACAGGTTGCCTACTGATGACGCAACAACACCACCTTCACCATGAAACTCAAATGCTCCCTGTTGAGAAACACAACACCATGCTAGACAAGCAATTCTTGCTGGGATGCTACAAAAGAAACCATCCTAACAATCATCTGATTGAGCCAGAACCACCCCCTCGTCATGTAAGGAAACATCTCCTTGACCTACGCAGTGAGGTGGAAAATTACATACCACAACCGCTCAACCCGGCAACCTATAGGCAGGCCCTCAATAAAATCCACTCCGACACAGTTGACAGCTATGTGTCCGTCCGTCCGGCATTCCTATTAATCAGAGACCAACCACCACCTATAGCAGAAGAAGAGCGCGATTTGCCGCGAGAAACAAGAGTAGCACTTGCGCAACTCCGATCGGGATACTGCAGCAGACTGAACTCATACAGGTCCAGAATTGATTCAAGCATACCAAATGTATGCCCAGCATGTGGAGTCACCGCACGACACCCAGCACCTCTTCACATGCCCCTCAAAACCAACCCATCTAACACCGCTGTTCCTTTGGACAAACCCCATAGAGGCTGCAACATTCCTCGGTCTACCGTTAGATGAAATTGATGATAGTTTATGACAAAGGTGTGTTGCCTAGGCAGGGCTTAGTACTGCTAATATAACAACTACCGCCAGATAGCTTGCGAAAGCCAAGCGTTCATATCCAAATCAAGCAATCAGATGGTAAACGAAAATATTTTAAAACAACAGGGCCAAGAAATCTTACATATCATCCGTACTCTGGAAATACCTAGAAGAATGGCAAGATCAATCGTTTTCTTGGGGTCCGCCTTGAAATTCGTAGCTGGTACCCCTGATCACGAGGACTTTCAACTACTCTTGACAAGGGAAAATATATTGATAGAAAACAACAATAGGCAGATAAAAATTAACTCGCAGTTACAAAATAGAATTAATGAAATAACTAACCAAATCAACACAATTCGTAGAAATTGGACAGGTGAAGAAACACTACTATGTGAAAACTTGATAAGAAGAAATAACCACATAATAAGCCAACTTAACAGACTAGCACTATCCATTGTGTTAGCCAAAAGTAATATTATAAATCCACTTGTTTTGGATGACGAAGAGATGGATCATGCTTTAAATTTCGAACAATTACCTTTTAGTTTAAGTAATCTACTTTTAGTATCTAAGGTTAAGATGCAAAATTCAGATGTTATTTACTATATTCTTAAGATTCCTAAGATAACTAACTTTTGTGAATTTCTCAAAATTTACGACGCTGGCGGCAAAATATAGCGATAGACTCCACCCACTCGGCAATTGCAATGATACTTTGGCGGCTAAAGTATGTAAACCGGCTAATTCAAATTGCGTAAAGCAGGTGCTAAACAACACCACAGCGACTTGTTCATCGGAGTCCGCCTATCATATACCACCAATTCAAAAAATAGACGAAGGCATTATTATTCTCAATAACGTACCAACAACAACAATAGTTGATCAACGGAAATTAAGGGAACATACCTGCTTCTGTTTCGAGATAACATTACGATAAACGGCACAACCTACGTAGTGGAAAAAGAACCAGTTTATATTCAACCCCACCCCCTAAAGACGGTGTCAATTGAATACTTATGGCGTTTTCTTTTCTACGAAAAAATGTTGCCCTCCTATATCCCAATTATCGAATTACGTATCCCGACTTTCTATAAAATGGTTGAATTTGTAGATAAGGGTGCCTTCTTATTTAGTTACAGGTCAATATTTGGCGAAATGACCAGACAAACTTACAAAATGGCTAAGAAAATCAAACAGGGCAACATTATTTCGAGAAAAGAAAACGCCATTAGACCACCATAAAAGCTTGTCTTTACCATATTTACATAAAGTTTACATCGATAATGTTTCCCAAATTCAGGAGCTAAAAGAGAGCTTATCTATTCACAGCAATTTCTTGTGAACATTTTTTTCTTTTCCTTCAATAATAATCATAGCATTGGCAATCTTTTTAATCTACCGCAGAAAAAAATTGGCAAACAGATGTGTGCTGGTCTAAGCAGGGTTAGACTGAAATGACAGCCAAGGGGTCGGGGAAACCCCGAGTCATTCCGGTGCGTAGAACCGGCTGTCGTGGGAGACCCCCGCATTAAGGACCTCAACCGGGAAATTCGGGCGCTGGTGGACGACCACAAAAAGTCGAAGTGGAGGGAGCACCTGAAATCTTGCAATCTCTCTGCTGGGGTTGCCAAGCTCTGGGCAACCGTGAAAGCCCTGTCTGACCCGACGAAGCCGAAGGACAAAGTGTCCATAACCTTTGGAGGTGAAGCAGAGTCGGACCCGAAGCGATGTGCGAACCAATTTGGTCGGCAATTCCTAATACATCCTCCGGTAGACGGGGCGAAACGTCGAATACTCAGAAAAATGCGCAAACAACCAAACAACGATGCGCAGCTTGACATCACCAGCACAGAGGTTCAGGAAGCCATTAGGAAGGCGAAATCGTCTAAATCAGTCGGACCAGACGGACTATCCATGCTGATGTTAAAACACCTTGGACAGATGGGAGTAAGATTCCTAACGGAGGTCCTCAACCTGTCTTTGACCACTCTTGTCATACCTAATATATGGAAGATGGCAAGGATGGTCCCACTACTGAAACCAGGGAAACCAGCCAACCAAAGGGACTCATATCGCCCGATATCTCTCCTTTCCCCAGTAGTCAAGACACTTGAGGCCGTACTACTCCCCTACTACAACGAACACCTACAACTAGCGACACACCAGCATGGTTACCGCAAAACGTACAGCACAACAACAGCTCTAAACGCCATAAACAGCCAGATAGTTCAAGGACTCAATCAAAAGCGCCCCTGCGCAAGAACGGTCCTCGTGGCACTTAACCTGTCGAAAGCTTTCGACACGGTCAACCACGCCACCCTTTTAGAGGACCTAGTACAATCATCCCTCCCACCGAGGCTCAAACGATGGTCCGCGAACTACCTGAGTGGTCGACAGGCATCGGTGGACTTCAGGAACGAAAAATCTAAGGCAAGAAGAATTAAACAAGGGGTACCCCAGGGTGGTGTCCTGTCCCCAATGTTGTTTAATTTCTATATATCAAAACTCCCTTCCCCACCAGGAGTTAACATTATCTCCTACGCCGATGACTGTTCGATAATGGCGTCAGGCACCGACATAGACAACCTATGGTCGAAAATCAACGACTATCTCTCCGATCTCTCCAGTTTCTTCAACTCGAGAAATCTGGCTTTGTCTCCTAGTAAGTCCTCCGCGACCATATTCACGACATGGACAAAGGAGGTAAAACTGGAATTGGATATCCACATTGGTAACACCAGGATACCAACTACGAACAATCCTAAAATTCTAGGGGTAACGTTCGACAGTCTTGTCTCATTCTCCAAGCATACGACCGCAATTGCCAATAAAGTACAATCGCTTGCCGGCAGCACATGGGGCAAAGACAAGGAAACAATATTAGCGACTTACAAGGCAATTGGCCGGCCGGTCTTAAACTATGCGTCGCCAATATGGTCGCCGGGGACTTGCACCACCCAATGGACGAAGCTACAGGCATGCCAAAACACAGCATTGAGGACCGCCACAGGTTGCCTACTGATGACGCAACAACACCACCTTCACCATGAAACTCAAATGCTCCCTGTTGAGAAACACAACACCATGCTAGACAAACAATTCTTGCTGGGATGCTACAAAAGAAACCATCCTAACAATCATCTGATTGAGCCAGAACCACCCCCTCGTCATGTAAGGAAACATCTCCTTGACCTACGCAGTGAGGTGGAAAATTACATACCACAACCGCTCAACCCGGCAACCTATAGGCAGGCCCTCAATAAAATCCACTCCGACACAGTTGACAGCTATGTGTCCGTCCGTCCGGCATTCCTATTAATCAGAGACCAACCACCACCTATAGCAGAAGAAGAGCGCGATTTGCCGCGAGAAACAAGAGTAGCACTTGCGCAACTCCGATCGGGATACTGCAGCAGACTGAACTCATACAGGTCCAGAATTGATTCAAGCATACCAAATGTATGCCCAGCATGTGGAGTCACCGCACGACACCCAGCACCTCTTCACATGCCCCTCAAAACCAACCCATCTAACACCGCTGTTCCTTTGGACAAACCCCATAGAGGCTGCAACATTCCTCGGTCTACCGTTAGATGAAATTGATGATAGTTTATGACAAAGGTGTGTTGCCTAGGCAGGGCTTAGTACTGCTAATATAACAACTACCGCCAGATAGCTTGCGAAAGCCAAGCGTTCATATCCAAATCAAGCAATCAGATGGTAAACGAAAATATTTTAAAACAACAGGGCCAAGAAATCTTACATATCATCCGTACTCTGGAAATACCTAGAAGAATGGCAAGATCAATCGTTTTCTTGGGGTCCGCCTTGAAATTCGTAGCTGGTACCCCTGATCACGAGGACTTTCAACTACTCTTGACAAGGGAAAATATATTGATAGAAAACAACAATAGGCAGATAAAAATTAACTCGCAGTTACAAAATAGAATTAATGAAATAACTAACC
Source organism: Urophora cardui (assembly GCA_960531455.1). Lineage (NCBI taxonomy): Eukaryota > Metazoa > Arthropoda > Insecta > Diptera > Tephritidae > Urophora > Urophora cardui. The sequence continues at coordinate 89,735,561 of OY482672.1, read as the reverse complement.
AAATCAACACAATTCGTAGAAATTGGACAGGTGAAGAAACACTACTATGTGAAAACTTGATAAGAAGAAATAACCACATAATAAGCCAACTTAACAGACTAGCACTATCCATTGTGTTAGCCAAAAGTAATATTATAAATCCACTTGTTTTGGATGACGAAGAGATGGATCATGCTTTAAATTTCGAACAATTACCTTTTAGTTTAAGTAATCTACTTTTAGTATCTAAGGTTAAGATGCAAAATTCAGATGTTATTTACTATATTCTTAAGATTCCTAAGATAACTAACTTTTGTGAATTTCTCAAAATTTACCACGCTGGCGGCAAAATATAGCGATAGACTCCACCCACTCGGCAATTGCAATGATACTTTGGCGGCTAAAGTATGTAAACCGGCTAATTCAAATTGCGTAAAGCAGGTGCTAAACAACACCACAGCGACTTGTTCATCGGAGTCCGCCTATCATATACCACCAATTCAAAAAATAGACGAAGGCATTATTATTCTCAATAACGTACCAACAACAACAATAGTTGATCAACGGAAATTAAGGGAACATACCTGCTTCTGTTTCGAGATAACATTACGATAAACGGCACAACCTACGTAGTGGAAAAAGAACCAGTTTATATTCAACCCCACCCCCTAAAGACGGTGTCAATTGAATACTTATGGCGTTTTCTTTTCTACGAAAAAATGTTGCCCTCCTATATCCCAATTATCGAATTACGTATCCCGACTTTCTATAAAATGGTTGAATTTGTAGATAAGGGTGCCTTCTTATTTAGTTACAGGTCAATATTTGGCGAAATGACCAGACAAACTTACAAAATGGCTAAGAAAATCAAACAGGGCAACATTATTTCGAGAAAAGAAAACGCCATTAGACCACCATAAAAGCTTGTCTTTACCATATTTACATAAAGTTTACATCGATAATGTTTCCCAAATTCAGGAGCTAAAAGAGAGCTTATCTATTCACAGCAATTTCTTGTGAACATTTTTTTCTTTTCCTTCAATAATAATCATAGCATTGGCAATCTTTTTAATCTACCGCAGAAAAAAATTGGCAAACAGATGTGTGCTGGTCTAAGCAGGGTTAGACTGAAATGACAGCCAAGGGGTCGGGGAAACCCCGAGTCATTCCGGTGCGTAGAACCGGCTGTCGTGGGAGACTCCCGCATTAAGGACCTCAACCGGGAAATTCGGGCGCTGGTGGACGACCACAAAAAGTCGAAGTGGAGGGAGCACCTGAAATCTTGCAATCTCTCTGCTGGGGTTGCCAAGCTCTGGGCAACCGTGAAAGCCCTGTCTGACCCGACGAAGCCGAAGGACAAAGTGTCCATAACCTTTGGAGGTGAAGCAGAGTCGGACCCGAAGCGATGTGCGAACCAATTTGGTCGGCAATTCCTAATACATCCTCCGGTAGACGGGGCGAAACGTCGAATACTCAGAAAAATGCGCAAACAACCAAACAACGATGCGCAGCTTGACATCACCAGCACAGAGGTTCAGGAAGCCATTAGGAAGGCGAAATCGTCTAAATCAGTCGGACCAGACGGACTATCCATGCTGATGTTAAAACACCTTGGACAGATGGGAGTAAGATTCCTAACGGAGGTCCTCAACCTGTCTTTGACCACTCTTGTCATACCTAATATATGGAAGATGGCAAGGATGGTCCCACTACTGAAACCAGGGAAACCAGCCAACCAAAGGGACTCATATCGCCCGATATCTCTCCTTTCCCCAGTAGTCAAGACACTTGAGGCCGTACTACTCCCCTACTACAACGAACACCTACAACTAGCGACACACCAGCATGGTTACCGCAAAACGTACAGCACAACAACAGCTCTAAACGCCATAAACAGCCAGATAGTTCAAGGACTCAATCAAAAGCGCCCCTGCGCAAGAACGGTCCTCGTGGCACTTAACCTGTCGAAAGCTTTCGACACGGTCAACCACGCCACCCTTTTAGAGGACCTAGTACAATCATCCCTCCCACCGAGGCTCAAACGATGGTCCGCGAACTACCTGAGTGGTCGACAGGCATCGGTGGACTTCAGGAACGAAAAATCTAAGGCAAGAAGAATTAAACAAGGGGTACCCCAGGGTGGTGTCCTGTCCCCAATGTTGTTTAATTTCTATATATCAAAACTCCCTTCCCCACCAGGAGTTAACATTATCTCCTACGCCGATGGCTGTTCGATAATGGCGTCAGGCACCGACATAGACAACCTATGGTCGAAAATCAACGACTATCTCTCCGATCTCTCCAGTTTCTTCAACTCGAGAAATCTGGCTTTGTCTCCTAGTAAGTCCTCCGCGACCATATTCACGACATGGACAAAGGAGGTAAGACTGGAATTGGATATCCACATTGGTAACACCAGGATACCAACTACGAACAATCCTAAAATTCTAGGGGTAACGTTCGACAGTCTTGTCTCATTCTCCAAGCATACGACCGCAATTGCCAATAAAGTACAATCGCTTGCCGGCAGCACATGGGGCAAAGACAAGGAAACAATATTAGCGACTTACAAGGCAATTGGCCGGCCGGTCTTAAACTATGCGTCGCCAATATGGTCGCCGGGGACTTGCACCACCCAATGGACGAAGCTACAGGCATGCCAAAACACAGCATTGAGGACCGCCACAGGTTGCCTACTGATGACGCAACAACACCACCTTCACCATGAAACTCAAATGCTCCCTGTTGAGAAACACAACACCATGCTAGACAAGCAATTCTTGCTGGGATGCTACAAAAGAAACCATCCTAACAATCATCTGATTGAGCCAGAACCACCCCCTCGTCATGTAAGGAAACATCTCCTTGACCTACGCAGTGAGGTGGAAAATTACATACCACAACCGCTCAACCCGGCAACCTATAGGCAGGCCCTCAATAAAATCCACTCCGACACAGTTGACAGCTATGTGTCCGTCCGTCCGGCATTCCTATTAATCAGAGACCAACCACCACCTATAGCAGAAGAAGAGCGCGATTTGCCGCGAGAAACAAGAGTAGCACTTGCGCAACTCCGATCGGGATACTGCAGCAGACTGAACTCATACAGGTCCAGAATTGATTCAAGCATACCAAATGTATGCCCAGCATGTGGAGTCACCGCACGACACCCAGCACCTCTTCACATGCCCCTCAAAACCAACCCATCTAACACCGCTGTTCCTTTGGACAAACCCCATAGAGGCTGCAACATTCCTCGGTCTACCGTTAGATGAAATTGATGATAGTTTATGACAAAGGTGTGTTGCCTAGGCAGGGCTTAGTACTGCTAATATAACAACTACCGCCAGATAGCTTGCGAAAGCCAAGCGTTCATATCCAAATCAAGCAATCAGATGGTAAACGAAAATATTTTAAAACAACAGGGCCAAGAAATCTTACATATCATCCGTACTCTGGAAATACCTAGAAGAATGGCAAGATCAATCGTTTTCTTGGGGTCCGCCTTGAAATTCGTAGCTGGTACCCCTGATCACGAGGACTTTCAACTACTCTTGACAAGGGAAAATATATTGATAGAAAACAACAATAGGCAGATAAAAATTAACTCGCAGTTACAAAATAGAATTAATGAAATAACTAACCAAATCAACACAATTCGTAGAAATTGGACAGGTGAAGAAACACTACTATGTGAAAACTTGATAAGAAGAAATAACCACATAATAAGCCAACTTAACAGACTAGCACTATCCATTGTGTTAGCCAAAAGTAATATTATAAATCCACTTGTTTTGGATGACGAAGAGATGGATCATGCTTTAAATTTCGAACAATTACCTTTTAGTTTAAGTAATCTACTTTTAGTATCTAAGGTTAAGATGCAAAATTCAGATGTTATTTACTATATTCTTAAGATTCCTAAGATAACTAACTTTTGTGAATTTCTCAAAATTTACCACGCTGGCGGCAAAATATAGCGATAGACTCCACCCACTCGGCAATTGCAATGATACTTTGGCGGCTAAAGTATGTAAACCGGCTAATTCAAATTGCGTAAAGCAGGTGCTAAACAACACCACAGCGACTTGTTCATCGGAGTCCGCCTATCATATACCACCAATTCAAAAAATAGACGAAGGCATTATTATTCTCAATAACGTACCAACAACAACAATAGTTGATCAACGGAAATTAAGGGAACATACCTGCTTCTGTTTCGAGATAACATTACGATAAACGGCACAACCTACGTAGTGGAAAAAGAACCAGTTTATATTCAACCCCACCCCCTAAAGACGGTGTCAATTGAATACTTATGGCGTTTTCTTTTCTACGAAAAAATGTTGCCCTCCTATATCCCAATTATCGAATTACGTATCCCGACTTTCTATAAAATGGTTGAATTTGTAGATAAGGGTGCCTTCTTATTTAGTTACATGTCAATATTTGGCGAAATGACCAGACAAACTTACAAAATGGCTAAGAAAATCAAACAGGGCAACATTATTTCGAGAAAAGAAAACGCCATTAGACCACCATAAAAGCTTGTCTTTACCATATTTACATAAAGTTTACATCGATAATGTTTCCCAAATTCAGGAGCTAAAAGAGAGCTTATCTATTCACAGCAATTTCTTGTGAACATTTTTTTCTTTTCCTTCAATAATAATCATAGCATTGGCAATCTTTTTAATCTACCGCAGAAAAAAATTGGCAAACAGTAAAGAAAAAACACAAAGGGCCGTGGAAGATATTTTAAAACAAGTCGAGGGCGACTTGTCTTAAGAGGGGGAGAGTTAGCGGGGAAATTTTTCCATTATTCCAGCACGCCCCGAGAAAAATGACTTATACAGGAGTGCAGAGGGGCTCTCACAGATCCCAAATCTGAAAACCAAACTTGCCGGAGGCTTATAGTTTCCGAGATATTTGTTGTTAAAGTTGCTAATTTTACAATAAAAAACACTATACACACACACCACTGGGCCTTTATATCACCCAGCAAGTCAGGTTTCAAAGTTACGTTTGCACCACATTTTATTTTATTAGAGAAAAGATAAAGAAAAACTTTTGCGGAGAACAGCCTTTGCGTTGGGGGCCTTCGGCCGCGCTTATAAAAAATAACCCTGGGCTACGCCATCCAAGTCCGGACGCTACCGCCACGGTGATGTCCTTCTCCGTTGTACACCCTTCAGGAATATCTAAGCAAGTCATGTAATTTTTCTCAGGGCGTGCTGGAATAATGGAAAGACGACCCTTAAGATAGCACCAAGTAGACATACAAACAGTATGCTCAGTAAAATAAGTCTAAAACAAACCATCTCCTTATTATCCGAATTCCAATCACAAAGAGAATCATCAGACTTTGTACTGTGTCGTCTGCTTCGCGGTATATGATCCTCCTTCATGGCATCGTAATCGAAATCACTGTCGCTGTCGGTAAAACTAATGCTGTCGCTACCACTAGATGGCTGAACGCCTTTTACTGCATCAACTTTACTTTGCTTATTTAATTCCATCTCTATCTCTTCCTTTACTGATGTTTTCATTGTGTTTCCTTCGTTTTCCGCATTAATGCTTGTTTCTTTATCGAATTCTTTTTTTATCAACATTAAATCGTGTTTTTTGCTCAAATGTTTCAGAAATCCCGACCACTGCCCGAAAGATGCATCACACTTTTCGCACGAAAGAGCGAAAAAGTGATAATCGTCTGTTGTTAATATTTTTCCACATACATGTAATGAGTTACGCATTTTTCTCAAAAATAATATTTTTCCCAAATTATTCTTTTAAACAAATACTCCACACTAGGAATGGCAACTATAACCTAGGCATGGGTAACACTGCGCTGCGCGGCGCAATTGCGCTAACACCAACCCTTGCGTTATTGCGCTAACTCCGATTTGGGAAATGCGCCAACTCAATATAGCGCCAACTCAATATAGCGCCAACTCAATATAGCGCCAACTCAATATAGCGCCAACTTAATATTGCGCCAACTCAATTTTGCCTTATAACACCGACTCAATTTCGTGCGCTAACACCAGCACTAGGGACACGATATCGAATCAAAAGCATCGATCTGGTACTCATTAAAAATATCGGTTAAAAAGAATCGCGAACCCGATAATATCGAAACTAAACTACACGATACTCAAAGTATCGGTATCGAAAGCGGTAATTTTCTAGAAGGTGCAACCTTAAAATATCCTCTAAAATAGTTAAAAGAGGTACCAATCGACGCGTTCTGACCTCTAGATTATGAATTCGAAAGCGGAAATAAAAGATTTTTCCACATTTAAAAGATATTTCTTAGAACGGTTTAAAGTTGCACCGTCTTCCAGAAAGTTAACAAAGACGCAATAAAACTGCATCCTGAGGCATACGCATATCGCTGTATTAGTGCTAATTCCATGGCATAGTATGCCATGACTGGTTCCAAAGTTTTGATTTTGACGTAAATCCTTTTCCAACTCATAAGAATAGTTTAAGCTGATTAAAAAAATTATACAAGTTTATTAAGTTCTTGAAAACATTTTTTACAAACCAACAGCTTTTACAAAACAACAGGTGTATTTAATGCAATCACAGTTGTAAAAATATATTTGCAAAATACTTAGTATTTTGAAAAATAAACATCTTAAATAACATTAACAATTCATTTTCATTGAGATTATATGTATCCATCATTGAATTTTTTTGGAAATTTAAATTTAAATTATCGAAACAAAAAAGTGATGAAACTCAAGTGGCAGAATATCTGTGCATTCCATGTTATAAAGAGAAGCCATTGCGCATTATGATTTTTCTTCCGGACTTCTTCTTTCCACTTACGGCCAAGCAGAAGCTTACAAGAGGCAAATTTAAAATTTGTATTTCCATATATTTTATATTTTAAAAATAATTTATTTTATAGTTGTCAAATTGAAACAATTGTCAGAAAAAAGTGCCGAGTGTAAAAAACCTATCGAAATACAAGCTGGCTCACTGGTTTTTGTATTTGTATTTGCTTTATTGTATTGTATTTGTATTTGCACATCGTGCGCTCGTACAAATTCAATTTTTTTATTTATTTAGCAAACAGTCTATGTATATAAAGATACTTACAGACTAACCTAAGAATTAAAAAAAAAAAAGGAAAATGAGGAAAAAGAAAAGAAAAAAAAACAATATTTGTTATTGTATAAATTCATTTAAAATTAACTTAATTGCGGACTTAGATAACGAGAAATCTAAATCTAGGGAATGTGCAATGTTATTGAGTTCCTTCAGAGCTCTAAGAATCGGAGCATTATACGCATATAGCGTTCTAACTCGCTCAGTATAAAAAATATCACTACTACGGAGTGTCCTATTAGGAATATGGAAAGGAATGCGCTCAAGGAGATAAGATGAGTCTATTAACCGCCTAGATGGTATTTCGTTAGTTTTTTCCAACATAGCTTACTCCCTTGCACCAACACAAAACTGTAATTGACCACCTCTTTGACACAAAAAACCTTGTAGATTACCAGGAAAAAACGTAGTGTCATAGGGGCATTAATGGAAAACAGACCCTTTTTTGTTTATAACGTGTTTTTAGTAAAATGAGAAAGAAAAAAGATATTGACTATTTTTTCGCTGAAATTACCCTTTTTTATTTGCAAACGTCAAATTATCGTATGAAAATGAAAAATTTATAATCCTATATATCCAGTTACCATTATTTCTAATGTGAAATCAATAAACAGATTTGGGTAACTTCATACAAAAAACCTTACGAAGTAGCCCAAACCTGCAATTATTTCAGCACGTGGATCAGACCTATTTTTCAATATGTACCAGTGAAAATTACTCGTGCTTGTGCATTTTTCGGCACTATTTTCCGTTGCACAATTTTTTGGACAAATATGACACAATTTTAATTTTCCATCACTGAATGTACTCATTTGTTCGATACCGTGGTTGAAGTACTCGATACCAAAAAATATCGTCGCAAAAGAATCGAGTAAAAATTATCGGTATCAATTGCAAAAAATATCGATTTGGTATCGTATTGTTACGTATTTGTCGATAGCTCGATTATTTCTATCGGGTTCGTATCGCTGAATTGCTAAATAAAAGTCTTTATTTACTTCTTAATTCACACCGCTTTATTTCACGACTAAAAAGTCTACACTTGTTTTACTTGACTTGATGTTAACACTTCTACGGTTAAGTTACGACTGACTCTGGAGCGCCTGCTCGCCGCCTTATATAGTCTGTCAAACGCAATCTGGAAAATTCTGGCAACACTGGAAATTATCTGGTATCTTCTTCTAGTTCTGGCACTTTCCCTAGAGATGTGTTCAATCATTTTAGTGATGTAAGTGGAGAACCGATTATATTCGCCACACTGCCCTCCACCTAAGTCTGATCGTCCCGATCTGACACATTACTTGTCCCAAATGCTGCTAGCCTTTCCAGATGAACCACTTTCAATTTATTCCTTGGTCTTCCAATCGTTTGTATGCGATACACAACATCGTTGAGCCGTTTAATCACTTTGTAGGGCCCTTCCCAAGTACACTGCAATTTCGGGGACAAACCTTTCTTTCGCTGCGGGTTGTATAGCAAAACTAGATCTCCCTCAACAAAACCTTCTGAGTTCATTGCCTTGTCGTATCTGGCCTTCATCTTGTCACTCATGATCTTTGTTCGCTGTCTTACAAGTTCATGTATTTCTCTCATTTCCTCTTCCAGAACGTTGTTAGATTGTCTGGCATTTATTCCCGCATCAGCACTTATCCCAAATTTCAAGTCAGCTGGCAGTCGAAGATCACTACCAAAGATTACTTTTGCAGGAGTCTGACCTGTTGTATCGTGTACGGCCGATCGATATGCCATCAGGAACAGAGGAATATGAGTGTCCCAATCTCTCTGGAACTTGTCCACCACCTTTCGTAAATGTTCCTCTAATGTTCTGTTAAATCTTTCTACCATGCCGTCTGATTGTGGATGCAACGCAGTTGTTCGGGTTTTCCTAATACCCAGTGTCTTGCACATCTCCTGAAACACTACTGATTCGAAGTTCCTTCCTTGGTCAGAATGTAGCTCTATAGGTGCACCATATTTCGCCACCCAATTGTTGGTGAATACTTCGGCTATAGTTTCTGCTTCTTGATTTGGAATCGGGTACACTTCCGGCCATTTGCTGAAGTAATCCATGACCACCAGAACATATTTGTTTCCAAGTTTGCTAGTAGTAAATGGCCCAGCTACATCCATGGCAATTCTCTCAAATGGTGCTCCTGAGTTGTATTGTTTCATCAGCCCATGACTCCTGGATTTGGGACCCTTAGCCTTTATGCACACGTCGCAGTTCGCAATCCACTCAACAACTGTCTGACGGCAGCCGACCCAATAAAACCCCTTCTTGATTTTCTCTACCGTCTTTGTTACTCCAAGATGACCTCCACTTGGACCATTGTGTAGTTCATTTAACACATCCGGTATTCTTTTCCTTGGAACAACTATCAATGTTTTAGAACTTTGACCATCTTCACTCTCCCAAACACGATGTAGGCAACCATTTACCAATTGCAAACTATTCCACTGTGCCCAATATGATTTGGCAACAGGACTCTCTGCTGACATCTCTTCTTTTGATGGTCGTTCATTTTGCTCCAAACCGATCATTACACGTGCCAGATCTGGATCTTCTAGCTGACACTTCCTTAATTGTTCCGCATCCCATTCGTCTGTGGATGTTATTGTCATTCGCCGAACATTTACGACGACTCCCTTCCGCTCAGCTCTGGAGGAATTCTTTCGTTCGAGGTTACATGGTTTTCGCAATACGGCATCAGTATTTCCTTGTATGGTTCCTTTCTGGCGATCTATTAATTTGGACATTTGCTCATGCCCGTCAACCTTGCGCTTTCGCTTGTCCACAGTGCTGAAATTACTGGAGCCCTTGCTACAATGACGTGCTATGTGTCCTGTTTTCCTGCACCTGAAGCATTTCACAGCTCTATTCCTCTTTTTCTGCAATTCATTCAACACCTCCAATATCTTAGTTAGCAAGTCTTGCGCATCCACTTCCACCCGATGAGCTTTGTAAGTGGGCTTACTCAACAAAGATGCTGTTTCCTGCATCAAGGCATATGAGACCGTTTCGGCAAAAGTCCCTTTTGGATTTGCATAGGTAGCCCGCTTCGTTTCAATATCTCGTATTCCATTGATGAAGCTTTGAATTTTCATTCTTTCGATGAATTCTTGAGGTGCTCCTGCGTTTGCCAAATGAGCTAGCCTCTCAATCTCAGAAGAAAATTCTTGTAATGTCTCATTTGGTTTCTGGAAGCGATTCTGCAACTCCATTTGGTATATCTGCTTCCTGTGCTCGCTACCATAACGTCTTTCAACGGCACCCATAATTGCATCATAGCTGTTCCTTTCGCCCTCGCAAACAGTCTGTAATATTTCTGCAGCTGGTCCTTTCAATGCTACGAACAGGGCAGCGACTTTGTCCTCCGCACTCCAATTATTTACAACTGCCGTTTTCTCAAACTGTAGCTTGAATACTTGAAATGGACCACTTCCATCAAACGACGGAGGTTTTATCTTCTGTGTAGCAGTTGAAGCGATTGGACGACTTATATTGGTCTCCTGAAGACGGGCTTCCAACTTTTTTACATTATCCTCAATTTTATCTTGTCTTTCCTCAACCTGCGTAATTTTTGCATCCTGTGATTTTAATTGTGAGGATATGCGTTTTTCTTGCGCTCCCAACTGAGTTGCAATACTGGACACCTCTTCTAAAAGTAATGATTGTTGTGATTCCATTTTTGCTGACATCTGTGTCATGTCTACGTTTGCTACTGACTGTGGAGCCTCTTCCTTCTGGGTTTCTTCCTTTTGGACCTCTTCCACATCATCGTTGAAATCAAACTCATCTACATTAATGTTATATGCTTCCATAGCTACTCTTAACCTTGCCTGTAGTTCAATTTTATTGCCGTTTGTACTCAGGTTTCTCTTCTCTAACTCCCTTTTAAGCGCTTGGATTTTCAGTTCGTTTAACTTTGCCATTATCCTTATTTCGTTATCCTTGTCTCGTTATTCTTGTTTCGTTATCCTTGATTCGTTATCCTTGCTTCGTTATCCTTGGTCCTGGAATTTATTTAACAATTCCAATTCTGACACCAATTGTTACGTATTTGTCGATAGCTCGATTATTTCTATCGGGTTCGTATCGCTGAATTGCTAAATAAAAGTCTTTATTTACTTCTTAATTCACACCGCTTTATTTCACGACTAAAAAGTCTACACTTGTTTTACTTGACTTGATGTTAACACTTCTACGGTTAAGTTACGACTGACTCTGGAGCGCCTGCTCGCCGCCTTATATAGTCTGTCAAACGCAATCTGGAAAATTCTGGCAACACTGGAAATTATCTGGTATCTTCTTCTAGTTCTGGCACTTTCCCTAGAGATGTGTTCAATCATTTTAGTGATGTAAGTGGAGAACCGATTATATTCGCCACAGTATCGTATCGAAATTCGTGTCCCTAACCAGCACCAATATAGCGCTAGTGTAAAATGGCGCAACCACAACGCCAATAACAGCACCATAGTATCAGCGTTGCCACAGCCAAAATAAAAAATTTACCAAAAATTAAAAAAAAAATTACCAAAAAATTACCATTTTCTTTATAAATAATAAAAATCACATCTCTGACTACCTATAAGTTTTCATTTTAGTACACAAATATCGCATATTATATATCAAACTCTTTAACTAACTTATAGTAATAATACAATGACGCTCTTATAACTCTGACGAGTTTTATGGCCGAGCTTATCTCCCAATTCGAGGGATGCTCCTTTTGTTTTTCCAACTAATTGGGTGGACCTACAGTTTTATGCCGGCTCCGAACGGCGAATGTACTTTTTGTGAGAAGCTTTTTCATGGCAGAAATACACTCGGAGGGTATGCCTTCCACTGTCGAGAGGTGACGGCTATTTTTTAAAAACCAAATAATTGGGTTTTAATTAATTAGAAATTTTTTTTTTCGTGTTTGTCCGGACTGGGGTTAGAACCCGAGGCCTCAAGTATAGCAAGCAAGCACTCTACCCACTACACCACAGCGGCCACTAACTAACTTACTTCAAAAGTTAAACATTTTCTTCTGGAAAGCTACGGTTACAAAAGCACACAACCCCACCAACATACTGGCGACAAACGTCGACAAATTCACTGATGCTGGATGGTAGGGTTTAAAAAGAAAAAACAAAAGAAAAATTAATCCAAGCAAAATGCAGGGTGGCGGTAGCCTATTGGTTATGCCATTAGCTTACCAACCGAAAAATCTGAGGTTCGCATCTCGGCGGGCGCCCAGAAAAAAGTCTGAGGAAGAGATGTGGTGATCTCCGAAATATATTTAGGCATAACATCTCACAAAAAAAAAAATTAAATGTTTAACACCAAAATGTTTCTTATACTCGTATGGTTGTAAAAAAGCCCAAAATTGAAGTACCTACTTAATTAATAAAATTGTATATATTTTTTATCTGTAGGATGTCAACCTGCTCTATTTGGTTATCCCTTATACATATATGTTCCAAGTAGTTTAGTTTGTCATCTATATATTAATACACAAACATATTTTTTTTTGACGTACCAAAATGAAGGTCTTAATGTCATCGTGTCGGAATAAAATACATATATATCATATGAAAGGAACCCTTCCATAGATGTGCAGAACCTTTTTTCATGCCGATGCGATGATGGAGATGTCAGTGAAGAGGGGGTGATTCTTCCCTTGAAAACTAACATTTTCGCGTTGTATATGTATTGAACTATTTGTGTTAGAGCATTGAAATATAGGATATAATTATACAAAATATGTAAAAATTGCCGATATCGGACAAGGTGGATTGGTACCTCTCATATAATGGTGTATTAGCCCAAGGTATGGAAAAATTACCAAACCGGAAAAAAATTTACCAAATTACCAAAATCAGTTTTAGAGAAAAAAAATTACCAATTTTGGTTAAAAATAACCAAAGTGGCAACGCTGCATAGTATATGTATACCATAGATGCCCACACAAATACAGTCTCATTTTGCCGTAGTGTTGATGCATGGCGTTTGGTCGCTAGAAACGTGAGTTGCCACTTTCCTGTAATGGCACCGACCTGAAGTGTTTTTTGTTTGCTAATGATGATTTTAGGCTAATGATAATTTTCCACCTTTGTTATTTAAAATACTTGTACGTAAATACATCTCACACTTAAATGATAAATATAAATATACAGCCTTGCCCAAAAGTATTAGACACCAATGTTTCTGTAAAAATCATATTCATACGTATGTATATGAAAATATAATAAATATCCCAATATGCAAAATACATTTGTTATAAGTTTACAATAAACTTACTTCAGTAAGCAAAAATTTCGAAAATCTTTACTATAAAACTTGTAATTCATTTAATAGTAATTGCTGAATCAACGAAAAGGAACCCTAATTCTATAATTGCATTTCACGTTTGGAAAGAAATTCTTAATAAACATTTTTATACAATGTTTTGTAAACGTGAGGTGAAAAATTTCTCCCAAACAAAAAAAAATGCGCTACTCGGGACTCGAACCTACGCTCCTTTGTCCGTAGGCAGCATACCTCACCATTATGCTACAATCGTATTCGGAATTAGAGTTTTTGACAATAAATAAATCTAATTCGTGCACGTCATCACACATTTTGGACATTTTCGCAAATACAAATTATTTACTTGCATTCATAATTGCGCATAACGGTTACGCAGCTGGCAACCACGAGCTAAAATTCAGAAGAAAAACAACCAACAGCAAAGACGACTGAAGCAGTGCTTTGCTACGTCACGTCTAGCCATGGGTAATGGCGCAATTTTTTTGGCGCTGATACAATAACGCCAGCGCCAACCGTGGCGCCAACTCACGGTACTGGCGCAATAACACCTTTAGCGCAATTGTCATCGAATAATCGATAAATAACATTTTTTCGCTTGTTACTGTTTACCATCCCCGTTTTATTTCTTTTGGCGCAATTCTGCTTACATATACGAGGGCACAATTAATTTTAATTTTCATAATCATTTGGAAAAATATTCCGTATATATGTGAAAATATGCTGGAAATTAGAGTCACTTAGATCACTATCAAGCACACATAATTGTGACGTTGTCATACGTATACATATACTACGGTGCTGTTATTGGCGTTGTTGTTGCGTCATTTTACACTAGCTCTATATTGGTACTGGTGTTAGCGCACGAAATTGAGTCAGTGTTATATTGCAATAGCGCATCATTGAGTTGGCGCTACATTGAGTTGGCGCTATACTGAGTTGGCGCTACATTGAGTTGGCGCTATATTGAGTTGGCGCATTTCCCAAATCGGAGTTAGCGCAATAACACCAGGGTTGGTGTCAGCGCAATTGCGCCGCGCAGCGCAGTGTTACCCATGCCTAGTCACGTCAGTATACATATATGGCTCTGCGACAGCGCTGTGCTCGCGAGCAGCTTCGTGGGCATCTATGATGTATACGTATGACACCGTCACAATTATGTATGCTTGATAGTGATCTAAGTGACCTTAATTTCCAGCATATTTTCACAAATATACGGAATATGTTTCCAAATGATTATGAAAATTTAAATTAATTGTGCCCTCGTATATGTAAGCAGAATTGCGCCAAAAGAAATAAAAGAGGGATGGTAAACAGTAACAAACGAAAAAATGTTATTTATCGATTATTCCATGACAATTGCGCTAAAGGTGTTATTGCGCCATTACCGTGAGTTGGCGCCACGACTGGCGCTGGAGTTATTGTATCAGCGCCAAAAAAATTGCGCCATTACCCATGGCTACTATAACCGGAAAAACGATTATAAGCCGTGTTTCACATACGGTGATCCTAACCCAGATAAAAATTTTTGCATGTAAATGCAACAACAAAGATTTCAACTCGATTAAACCAGATAAATTGCTGGTTCAATTTTTGATCCGCCCTGTTCGATTTGTTTTTTCCGTGCTGATTTGGCAGCACAGTGCTTTTTTGATTTGGCAGAACTGAAAAGTGACATTTGTGTATGTATACATATACCCTGCAGTAAATTTGTTTCACTGCTAAATGATCATTCTTTGTTGAATATTCGTCACTATCGTTTTGCGTTGGTGCAAGCGTGCAAGCTATATTGAAAAAACCAAACGAAATACCATCTAGGCGGTTAAAAACCAACGAGCCAGCTTGTATTTCGGTAGGTTTTTTGACATTCGGCAGCTTTTCTGACAAAGTTTTCAATTTGACAACTATAAAACAAATTATATTTAAAATAAAAAATATATGGAAATACAAATTTCAAATTTGCCTCTTGTAAGCTTCTGCTTTGGCCGTAAGGGGAAAGAACAAGTCCGGAAGAAAAGTTATCTGCGCACTGGCTTCTCCTTATAACATGGAATACATAGCTATCCCGCCATTTGAGTTTCATAATTTATTTCAGTAATTTAAATTCAAATTTCAAAAAAAATAATTTTTGAAATAGTTATTTTCATTTAGTTTGAAGTTTAAAGTCAATCAAATTGTTTTTGAGGGAGTATTTGTCTCTTTTCAACGTACAGAAGAATTGTTTTTGCGCTATTATAACTCTGACGAGTTTTATGGCCGAGCTTCTCTTACAATTCGAGGTGTGCTCCTTTTGTTTTTCCTACCATTGGACAGTTTTATGCCGGCTCCGAACGGAGTCATATAGGCATGAGGAAAGCAAACCATTTATTTGAAAAAATTCAGCAGCCTTTATATGAAAGCATTCACTGATGTCTCCTCATGATGAATTTCATCAGTGATTCATAAAGGATTCATTTCAGATTTTTACTGCTGGGTATATGTTGGATATGTTTCTTCTTCTTTTTAGTTCTTTTCAAGTGCAGCCAATTTTCATTATGAGCCGGATTGTTTCAGTAAAAATTTATCTTAACCCAGACCCAGATGTAATAACTGAAATGCCCCTATTATCGGTTAAGGTCCCCACAAACAGAAGCGATACGATACAGCCCACATATGAAAAATCGTATCGCGTCATGCACAATTGCATATGTGGGCTGTATCGTATCGCTTCTGTTTGTGGGGCCCTTAAAGGGTAAAATGTATCGGGTTTTTCCTTTTAAAGGCTGGTATCGACCTCTCAAGAAACAGCTCAAGAAATTTTTAGCTTTATTTCTTGAGTGAAAAATAGTAGTAGGCAAGAAATTTTGACGTTTATTATTCTACTGTGAATACCAAGTGAAACGAAGAATATCATCAAAGACGTAAACAAAATAAACCATTTTGTAAACATGAGAAATTGATAAGTTCTTGAAAAACATTAAATAAAAGCTATAAATATTTGTTTTCAATAGTTTTATTTTGTTGTTATTTTAGGAAATCATCCAAAGCGAAGAGGATGACCTTATATTACTGCTAAACTGTGGTATATTGATGGCCGGAATTATTATTATTATTATTATTATTATTATTATTATTTATTTATTAACAGCCATATGGCCTATAATCCTTTTGATTTTACATAATTCATATTAAATATGTGTTTTACAATAATTATACAATAGCTTTTTAAATTTCATCAAATTATTGCATGTTTTAATATGCACAGGTAGCTCATTATACATTTTCAAGCCTTTATAATACAGATCTAGCTTTGCATTTTCTGTCTGGCAACGTGGTAGTGCGAAATTGTTTCTATCTCTGGTAGGGTAGGTGTGTGTATCACTGCTGTAGCTTAAGTTCTCTCTCAAGTATTCCGGAAGTGCTCCTGCTTTAATGTTATATATACATTTCATTGTGTGAAAGGAGATTAGTTGTTTTATGCTCAGCCATTTAAGAGTGTTCAGCATTGATGAAATACTTGTGTCATACAGCGCGTTGAGTATATGTCTCATTGCTCTATTTTGCATTTTTTGTAATTTGTTTAATTGTGAGTCTGGTGTGATAAACAAAACACTGGCGCAATATATAAAATGTGGTTCAATAATGGATTTATAAACTAGTATTTTATATTTCCTTTTTAAATGTTTGCAAGTTCTTTTCATAAAGCCAATTTTCTTTGAGATTTTACTCACAAAATTTTAATTTATTGTCAATTATGACACCGAGATATTTGCATTTCTTCACCTCCATAATGGTTTCGTTTTTTATATTTAAAGTATGTGGTTCTATATTTATTTTATTTGATGTGGATATAACCATGTAATTTGTTTTTACCACATTTACCATTAATTTGTTTTTACACAACCAAACGTAGAGTGCATTCAAGTCATGATGCAATAATAAAATGGTGGACGCAGCAGAGGACGGCTATTTTGTTTTTGGAAAAGTAAGCTGTCAAATTATCGTCTTTTGTTTTGATTTTACCCTCTTGCACGTGTTATTCCTGGAAATAGCTTGTGTGTTCGCTTGTATGTTCGCTGGCGTTTTTTCTGTTTTTGACAGTTTTATCTACGGCCGTTCAACGGTAATCGCATATTCCCTTTTCAGTGAAACGACCATATTATTATTTGGTCATGATTCAAGTCCTCCTGCATTTTTGCGAAGGCCACATTTATACTTTCTTCGCTTATTGTCAACAGAGCAGCGTCTGCAAAAAGTTTTACTTTAGGCACTCTGCACACGGAGCGTACTGCTTTAGACGCGTATTAGATACTACAGACGAAAGCTGTACGCTTTGATGTCGCGCACGTATATTTCAATTGAGGGCTGCACACGAGTCGTCAGCTTCATACATTCGTCAAAGTATGCTGGCTACATGTCGCTTGGCGTAAAGCAGTGCTAGTAGCTAGGCGTACTACGCTTAGAAAACAGGAAGAAGAAGATGTTTGTTTACATTTTTCCACTTGGTGAAATTTAAGAAAGCAGTAAAATTTGTGTAAAAAATCGGAAAAATGAGTGTAAAATTAAAGAAAATGGAAGATTCCATAAAAGTTATCATCTTTTCTATTTAAAGCTTCGAAATTTAAAGCAAATACCGTATTATTAATTTGTTTGTTTGTTTGTGCAGCGAAGTTTCATGTCGCTTCGTGTGCAGATCTTGAGGCGTAAGGAAATCGACGCTACATAAAATGTTTGATACGCGTCTATGACGATTCGCCTCGTGTGCAGAGTGCCTTAGAGTTCTTTATTGACAAGGTAATATCGTTTATATATATGTTAAACAGGATTGGCGCTAAGACTGAGCCCTGTGGAAGTCCTATATTGATCGGCACGCTTTCTGAAATTGTTTCATCAATCACTGTGTATTGTTTTCTATTTGATAAAAAGCTTTCGAACCATTTCAACTCAAAACCTTCAATTCCAATTCGTTTCAATTTATTTACCATCAGGTTCCGATCAACAGTTTCAAATGCTCTTTTCAGGTCAATGAATACCACTAATATAGTCTTTTTTCTTCTCATATCTTCTTTCCACTGAGAAATAACCCATGTAAGAGCTGTTTCACACGAGTGTTTAGCACGAAAACCTGATTGTTCTTTAATAAAAATATTGTTTCTTTCGATATATTCAGTTAACAGTTTCAAACGCTCTTTTCAGGTCAATGAATACCACTAATATAGTCTTTTTTCTTCTCATATCTTCTTTCCACTGAGAAATAACCCATGTAAGAGCTGTTTCACACGAGTGTTTAGCACGAAAACCTGATTGTTCTTTAATAAAAATATTGTTTCTTTCGATATATTCAGTTAACAGTTTCAAACGCTCTTTTCAGGTCAATGAATACCACTAATATAGTCTTTTTTCTTCTCATATCTTCTTTCCACTGAGAAATAACCCATGTAATACTATGTTCATGCTGGATTTGAAACGCAACATTTTACATTTTCGAAGATGGCCTTTCGAAAAGTGTTCATGCTGCCGCGTTTTGTAAATGCGCATTTGAGAAGTTCGAAACAAACAGAGCTAATATCCCAGATTACGCAATCAGGTGTTGAGGTTTATTTTTTTGTTTTGTCTAATTAAAAAAATAGAACAAGAATTTGCAAAATATGTAATAATATAATACACTAATTTTGCAAACCAAACGTACCAACCGCTTTGGTATTAATTTTGATCTCTGTTTTGTTTACTTTCGTTCATTACATGTAGAGTGACGTCATCATGGAGCTCGTGTGCCCATGCTCATGCTGCTCTATATGCGTAATCTTGTAGGTATTTCGTTCTTGTATTGCCAGAGTGTTGCCACTATTTTCCATTCGAATGGAAATTTTTTTCGAAGAGTTCAGGGTTGCTTTCTGCGTTAGCATTCAAAACGCAAAAAAATAGTTGCATTAAGTTGCATTTTGGTGGTGGCATTTGTATGGAGAAATGTAACATTTAATGTTGCGTTTTGGACTTAACGCAAAACTGCCTTCGAAACGCAAAACGCAGGCTCACCATGAACATGCTATAAGAGCTGTTTCACACGAGTGTTTAGCACGAAACCCTGATTGTTCTTTAATAAAAATATTGTTTCTTTCGATATATTCAGTTAGCTTTTGCGTTTAAAATGTTTGTATATTTCCAATTGAAATTTTCGACACTTCTATTTTTTTTAAAGCTGCTAGTAGTTGCAAGTGGGTCTTACTCTCTCAATTTGGCTCTCTTTTGCGAATTTTTTGGGTTATTGAACATAAATTCGTAACTATTCGTAAAAATATGTAAAAATTTTGAGATATTGAACACTCCTAATAAATGAAGATATTACTGAAAATTAAAGCAAAAATTGTATTTATCCACAATGGTGGCGGTATTTTCTTAATTTATAACTCTTGGTGGTCTTCTTCTGCAATTTTTCTACATTAAAAAGTTATAAATTGCCACAATAAATCTGAGTTTCTGTAACAAAATCAATTAAAGTGATGTCACACTAATACGATCCACACTTTGTCACCACCAATTTATACTACAAAAGATATGAGTTACAGAAACTCAGTACAGATTTCTTAATTAAGCACAGATTTTTGTTAGAATCTTGTTGCTTCCCAATATAATTTTTTATGGAATTTCAATTGTAAATTTAATGTTCTGACTGTGTTTTTTGTTATTTTATGTTTTAGTCCTTGATAACTATCACCAAGGTGTGATGGAAATATATTGGGCAGCAACAAAATTACAAGAAAAATGTGTTTTAATTACCAACTAAGCCGTAAAAAAGTAACTAAATTAAAAAAAAAAGTCGTCAACGCTAACTTTAAAAACGATTAAATTAGTATTTTCTTGTCATTTGGCAAATAATGCACAGTTGTGTATTGAAGAGTAATCCGCATAACACTTTGAAGATTAGTAAAAATCTTGTTTGTTCAAAAATGACTAAACGGCAACCCTGCCAAAATGTAAACAAACTATATATATATGTAAATATGTTTGAGTAAAACAGCTGATTGCTACGGGCTCAAAAAATCCTAAAAATTGCATACGGGCGTTTGCGTCAGCGAGCGGACCACACGTTCTCGACTAACTGGGCTATAACGTTGTTTTGTCATACAAAAATGCCAGCTGAAATTACCCTCGAAATGCGCATTTCGGCGAAAATACTCACGAAATTACTCTAGAATCGGTCTCTTCTCTAAATTTTATCGATTATAATCGAAAACATCTTTACCCATCGCTAGTAATTCACATTAGCTGAGTTTTATTTTAGCGCATATACATCTGCGCTAAAATAAAAACGGCTACTAAATTTGTTCGCGACGGTTTCTTAGAAATATTCTCATTGTATATTGCATTAGCGATTCTTTAATTATAAAAAATTTAATTTGGTGGGAGTATTTTATTAATGATATTTTCATTTAAGTTGACCATGTACAAATTTTTATTTGGCGCAGGAACAGCGTAACTGAAACCCGACTAAATGAAATTACTCAAAAACGTGTGTGAATGCACGTGATTTCGGAAAGTAATTTCGGCTAATCAACGTAATTTCAAATGCCGTGTGCAGAGTCTTTTTGATTATTTTTTCGATTAACCTTTTTCCTCTTAAGTCGAAAATAATCGAAAAGAAATAATCGAAGTTGAGAATTACCACCTTTTCCTTCAACTCCGAATTCGGTTACCTACGTTTTTGTGAGTATATCCAAAAAAAACCGCAATAAACGTTCCCTCCAGCCAGCGTTGCCGAATTGACGAATTTATCGTCACATCTAAGCAATAATATAACGATTTTTCCCAATAAATGACGATTTTTTCGTTTATTATATATTTTTTTTTTTAAAGAAAATGGCATTATTAAAAATGTAAACCATCTCAGTACAATAATTAAATGGTTATCTTCATGAAATAAATCCTTATATTTTGTAAATTATTTTAAATTATTTTTCAAGGCAAAATGTTATGGATTAGTATTAATGAATGATTGATGATGTTATTTATATTATATAAGTGCAATGTGTAGATAAATGTGCACAGCTTTTTTAAATATGATTTCATTTATATACGAATTTGTATGAATTCGTACCTCTTTAAAATTGTTTTTAGGAAAATTTTCCATTAAGGAACAACGCCCCGAAATAAATGACTATTTCAGGGGGGTAGAGGGGCTCTCACAGGACTTGGAACTGAAATAAAAAATTTTCGGAGGTTTGTAGTTTACAAGATAGTTGTTGTTAAAATTTTAAAACTTACCAAACAAAACACGAAAACTGCGATCTATTGACGAGATAAAACCACATATTAAAACGAGCAAATACATATATGTATGTGTTTAGAACAACATTTTGCGTTGGCGGCCTTCAGCCGCGCTTTAAAAAAAATAACCCTCAGCCGACATAATTCTCTTTCTGGGGTAATATCTATGGACCCATCCAACCTTAACAACAATTATCTCGTAAACTGTAAACTTCAGTTTTGAGATATCTGAGAGCCCCTAAAAAAGTAATTTTTTTTCGTGGCGCGCTTTCTTAGTGAAAGCTGGCACTTTTTTGTTTATAACGTGTTTTTACTAAAGATAAGATAGCAACAAAATATTGACGATTTTTTTTCGCTAAAATAACGATTTTTTATTATTATAATAAAAACGAACACACATACATAGTATGTATAAAAAATTTGCTCGTTTGTCCTCTTGGGGTACTACATATTAATTTATCAATAGGCCTGTTTTTTTTTTTTCAAGCGCATATACATCTGCGCTTAATTTTGTATGGACTGCTAAGCGCACAAATTTATCTGCGCTTATGAAATAGTTGCGGATAAAATCAGTGATGCCAAGTCTTATGATGTAGTTTTCATCACTGTTTTACCATTCCCAAGTGATCTGTTTACCACCTCTAAGTGAAAAACAAAATGTCAACACAGGAAATGTAAGAATTTATTTGTATTTTATATAAATTCAATGAAATTATGTTTAATTTAATTAATTTTTTTAGAATAGAAGCGAGAAAACGTTGGACGAGGGAGGAGACTCTACTTTTGCTGCAGTGCTACAATGCGCGGAAGGACGAGTTTAAACACTGCCAAAAAAAGAGGTATGCCTATGCGAACGTTTTGGAGGATATGCTGGCAATGGGCTTTGTGGTAAAAGTTTTCTTCAAAAAGTATATTTTAAAGTTAATACATGTTTTCTTTTGAACGTATAGGACACAACCATAACAACGAGAGCATTGGAGGCGAAGATGCGCACGCTTTTGATAGCTTACAAAAGCGCAAAAGACAACAACAGACAGGCCGGTGCTACATATTGCGCAGCTCCGTTCATGGAAGAAATGGACGAAATTTTTGGACGTGAGCCGGTAATATCAAACACACACACCCTAAACCTAGGTGCAACAATGCAGACGCCATTAAGTGAAAGTCGCGCACCAGCTGCTGTTGGTAAATATCTCGGGTGTTGTTTATTTAATCGTATCATTCCGTATAACTTCTATAATTCGGGGAATTTTTCAATGAATATAGATATATATATATATATATATATATATATATATATATATATATATATATATACATACAACTCTTATTTCTCTTCGTTTACAGAGTCATTAAGTTCCCCGTTTTCGCCCATAACGATTGAAATCATGCCAACCTCCGATAACGCTTCTTCATCGGGCAAGTCATCGAATAGTTCGACAAACAACTCTAGAAAAAGAAAGAGTGCAAAGGAGAACTACTACGAAAAACAATTGGAGCTGAAAGAAAAGTTTTACGAGGATGTAAAAAAAATGATAGCAAACAAGCTAAATGCTCCATAAGCGGTATGCAAATAAAAAAGATTAGACAAGTTATAATTAAGTCTATGTATATATGTAAATAGGTAATGAATTTGAATTTTTCATTTTTTAATAATTAAAAAAAAAAAATAAATTATTATTGAGCTCTCAAGACCATGTTTTTTTTAAGGAAAAATTGGTATGAAAAATTAATACTTTTTTGGTAGAAGTTAGTACCACACCAAAATACAGGTGACAAATGCCGATAACGTCGGCAAGGTCACTGTTGCTGGATGGTAGGTTGTAAAAAGGAAAAAATGAAAAGAAAAATAATACAAGCAAAATGCAAGGCGGCGGTAGCCTAGTGGTGATGCCATTAGACTTCCGACCGGAAAATCCGAGGTTCGATCTCGGCGGACGCCAAAGAATAAAAATGTTGAAAAGAAGTCTGATGAAGAGATGTGGTGGTCTCCGAAATGGATCTATAACTTCTACCAAAAAAGTATTAATTTTTCATACCAATTTTTCCTTAAAAAAAAAAGAAGGGTCTTGAGAGCTCAATAATAAAGTAGTTATGAAAATAAAAACGACCAAAAACCAAAAGTAAAAAAAATGGATTTAAAAAGAACAAAGCAATGAACTTAAAAACCAAGTGGTAGCTCTTAGTTAGTCAAATCGGTATAAATATAAACCCATCGAATTTGAGAATTTAATTTTATTTTGTTATGATTAGGTATATGTATATATGTATATAGCCAATAAATAAGAGAATTTTAATTTTGTGATAATTATGTATATATGTACATATGCAAATAGCCAATGAATAAGAGAATTTTTATTTCGTGATAATTATGTATGTATATATGTACATATGTATGCAAATAGCCAAAGAATAAGAGAATTTTTATTTTGTGATAATTATGTATATACATATGTACATATGCAAATAGCCAATGAATAAGAGAATTTTATTTTGTGATAATTAAGTATATGTAATTAAAATTTTTATAATGCAATAAAACGTATATGTTTATTTATATACATATATAGCGCCAATGAATTAAAGTACAAAGCTATTGCTTTTATAAATAAATTATATCATACAGTACCTGTATGAAAACACCATGTAACTGAAACAAAAATATTGGTTTTAACAAAATATACCTTTTTTATGCAATATGTTTACATGTCTTAAAAAATTTGTTTTAATTGATATGGTTTTATAAAGGGGCTAGGTATTTTGGTAAAGGTAATTGGACAAATCATCTCGTCGGCTTAGGTGTGAATTATCAAAATTTACTATTTCAAATTCATAACTTAAGTGAACTGGCTCTGCATTTTCTTCCTCACCAATGTCGTCCCTTATTATGCATATATTATGCATAACGCAAATACTACAAATTAAGTTTGTAACCGCATTAAGATCAGTGTGCTCTGTAAACTTAAGCAAACGTCGGAACCACGTTTTGAGCAAACCGAATGCGCTTTCCACAGCCACGCGAGTATGTGAATGTCGCTGATTAAAACTCCTCTGAAGATCCGAATCTCCAAGTAAAAAGGTTGAATTTGGAAACATTTCTTCAGAGTTTTGTTCAGCTATTGCGAAAAGTGATGATCTTCTAATAACGCGACTGTCGTGCAAAGATCCTGGTTCGCCGCAGTAAATATCTAAAAACTTTTTATCTACATCTACAACAGCTTGCAACACCAAACTGTAATTTTGCTTCCTATCAAAATAGTTTTCTTTTCCGATATTAGGTGCTTTTATGGAAATATGTGTGCAATCTATTGCTCCAAATAACGTTGGGGATTTGTCGTTTTTCGTAAAATTTGCGGCAAGTCCTCATTACTTCTTCATCTTGTGGCCATTTGATGTACTCATGACTAATGGTAATTAGCCAAGAACTAACGCGGCGAACAAATTGCCAGGCCGATGATTTTGTTACTCCAAATAAATTTCCAAGTTTACGAAAGGTAATTGTATTACTAATATACCACACGTAAATATATATAGAATACTTTGAACTTATTCTTGATCTTCCACCGGACTAGCCACTTAATCCTGAAGTACTCTGGGAGAATTAAAACCATTTCTTAGTCGTTAGGGAAACGATATGCATTTTTACAAATTACCTATTAAGAAATCCGCTGTGTTGTGCTTTATTCTCATGTGGGACTTAAAATCTTTTTTATTCATTGCATCGAGAGTTTCAACAATGTCTGTGCATTTTGGATGTACGCCCTCCTCGCTACCAGAATCTCCATCTGAACCCGAAGAAGTTACCTCGTCGGCCAACTCAACAATTTGTAAGGCTTGGTTTATATCTTGCAATACGTTTTCGGAATTCTGAAAACAAATAAGAGTTCGTTGAATTTATTAAATTATTTAAAATTGTTCCATTTACAAATGCTTTTCTTACCGCTTGCATTTTTCACTTTTTCCGTAAACAATTAAAATAAATATGCATCTGTATAGTTCTGCAAACTTTTTCTTATAATTTGACATTTTTGGAGCAGTGCTGCCAAGTGTTTTCATGGACTATACACAATTGCGGATATGCGTTTTTTTTTAAGCGCAAACGCAGATGTATATGCGCTTGAAAAAAAACAGGCCTAATAATTTTAATCTAAAAACGGTTATAATCGGTTAGTTCCCTACGATTATTCGCGATTAAGGCTGCAAGTTCATAAGTCGTGCCATTGTTAATAGTTTGTAAACCACTTCATATTTTTAAATGAAATTTACAGGAGGTATAGTGGGAGTGTCTATTAACAAATATATGTACAATTTTTTATGAAAATATATATAGTTTTTGCTGCATTTGTTAATAAAAATCACTTCCTCTATTTTTGCATTTCTTTCACTGAAAACACTGAAATTTCACTTTGTTAATGTTTGACATTTTAGCTGGTATTTGCAAGTCCAACGCAAAAGGATGTTCTACTCAAAATTCTACTCCCGAAAGAGAATTCTACCGGCCGAGGGTTATTTTTTATACGCATAACTTTTATAAAACATCTCTTTGTCCATCTTAGACATTTTCTGATTGCTGTTTTTTTGGATTTTTTGTTGTTGTGTGGCAGCACTAGACCAACAGATCAATCGATTTGCATACAAAAAAGGGTTGTTAAGTGTGACAATTTACGCAAC
The DNA here is from genome assembly GCA_960531455.1 of Urophora cardui. Lineage (NCBI taxonomy): Eukaryota > Metazoa > Arthropoda > Insecta > Diptera > Tephritidae > Urophora > Urophora cardui. Next base: position 89,709,259 of record OY482672.1, on the reverse strand, counting down.
TTTAAACATTAATATTTCCAAAACTATTTGTTTCCTGGCCGTTTGGACTTCACATATAGAATCGGGGGGCGGTGCCACGCCCCCTAAAAAATCAGTTTTCCTGGAATCGTGGTACGAGTTATGAAGTTCCAACCGCGATTAATAACGCTGTAGGGAGGTCAAAATATCACAGCGAAACGCCGAGACACCCCAACTAAATTTTTGGCTGTAGAATACGATGGCATTTATAGAAAGTCAAAGTTAGCTCTTGTTTTCGAGATATTTAGGAAAGAAGTTTCAGAGCTCTGAAGGTAATTTTTTTTCCGTCTATAAACTTTACTCAGGCTTGGAACCCTTTACTCGCATACAAATTTTGACAGTTGTTCTTACTTAATTGGGGCATTCTAAATTCAATGCCGCCTTTAGTTTTCCCAAATTGGCTCCGGTTTCCGAGATAACGGTATTTAAAAATTACCATCAATTTGGACTTTTTTGTTAATAACTCAGTCAGTTTATGAGATAGATTGCCAAAACTTTGCACGTGACAATATTTTAGTATTACCTTAACTATTTCTGAAAATAATTGAAATCGGATCACTATAACATATAGCTGCCATACAACCGATTTTTCAGATATGGACATTTTTGGGTATAACTTCGCTATTTAAACAGCTATGGACATGCTACTTTGGAGAATTTGTACTCGTATTGGCCTTAATCTATTCCCTGAAAATCATCGAGATCGGGCCACTATAACATATAGCTGCCATACAGCTGATTGTTCAGATATATGGTTTTGCACTTTTATTTTTTTTATAACTCCGAAAATAGCAACATACACACTTTCATTCAAAATAAATAGGTGAACAATTTTCTCTTATACGATTTCCACGTATCTGCATCAGTTATTGCAGTTTTGTGCAACCAAGGTTAAAATCTCACCATAGGCATTTTTTTCAAGCCCAATAACACATATATCGTATTATATGAATTAGATGAGATTTATATGGTCTTACAGAGAATTAAAAGAACTATTACACAGTTTTTAAATTTCCACTTTGGCCTACAGCCCTGCAAAAATCATTGGATTATATGCTCCATTTGTGGTAGGTTGGAGTACTTTCAAAGTGACCACTAACATAGCCCAAACGACCGATTCATGGATCTGCATCGGTTCGTAGTTAGCCGAACATAACAAAAACCAAATTTTTATCGCGACGACGACGATATGTGTATACATACATAACTACATACATATGTACATATGTTTGACTGCATACACGTCATTCGTCGTCGTCGCCATACACATTCGGTTTTTGTTGTTATGTTCGGCTGTTAGGTACTCCATATGTAGGTACTCCATGGATTAATTTGATTGTTATGCGGGACTGGAGTATATGCTCCATTGCAATGACATGCAATGTTAAATGGACCATATTTTTTGTATGAAATGTGGCAAGTTATGGAGTAATCGGTTGGTCCATAGCGAGCACTCCATGGATTAGCGATTGGAGTACTCGGAATTTTTGCAGGGAGTAGGCGCACCAACACACACTAATTTTCGGAGATTGTTTGAATGTGTTTGTGTGCCCATCCCTGCTGTAGACATATATATAGTACTTCTATATTGACAGTATTCTATCTGTGCAATGTGTATGAATTCATCCAAAAATTTTGTGCCACTGGCAGTTCTGCGCATGCGCCTCAATTACATTTAGGGCCTTATTTTGTAAAACACAACGCGACGCAACGAGTCACCCAGAGTCACTTATTGTCGTGTTCGTATTTTGTATCTCTTTAGGTGACTGAAAGTGACTGTAAGTGACTCGAAGTGAATGTGTTACGTTTTTTTGGTGAGTATGTTACGTTTTTGGAATTTTATAAAACGCAGTGACGAAAACGGTCACTTTAACTGTCAAAAGAGTCACTTCCTTTTGTTCGAGTGAGTATTCGGCTAAAAGTAGCCAATTTAAAAAAAAAAAAAAAAAAACGGGGTATCAATCGACGCGTTTCAATCTCGCGAACCCGAATATGATGCTCAACTAATTTTTTCTTTGATTTAAATAAAACAGTTGTTAATAAAAACGTTTTAGCTTTTGTCTTGCTTCTTGCACAAACACGAACACACAAATGCTTCTTATTTTTTAACGTTGGATAACACGTACATATATTTATATTAACTGCATTACACACACATTTTTTAATATGTTGCATATACATAAATAATATATTTTATTAAAAAAAAAAAACTAAACAAAACACGTATGTATGTATTTACACACAATGTCAACAAACACTTTTTTTTTATTTTTGTTGACTTCCCACTAAACACTGAAAAAGAAATTCTCAAACGTTTGAGAAAATATTGTTTCTAAATTTGAGAACCAGCATATATATAATTTGAAAATAAACATATTTTCAAGTATTCAACAAACATTGTTAATCAATTTTAGAATAACTTACAACACATTCGAAAAAAACTTGTTTCGCATTTTGTACCATTTCACGAATTTCATCATGTCAAAGTTTCAAGGAACGAAGACTTTTGTATGTTTGCAAGTTTCAAGCGTTCGTTGTTTTACGTGAGCAGTCTCTTAACGGTTGAAATGATGGTTGAAAATGATTGTGTATAATAATGATTCTGTATTTCTTACTCTTATTTTATTTGTTTGTTGCTTTTTGTGAAGTAACACAAACTTTATTAAAGCCATAGTTTGTTTCTCGCATGTGTGTATGCATATTAAAAAAGATATTAATATACTCATGTGACTGTACAAAAGGCACCGCCGAAATTCACCCGCACGGGTAAATGAAAAACATCACATCAGAGAACAAATATGTAATACATACATACATCCATTTCGTACTAACTTTGAAATTGATTTCAGAAAATGACATCTATCAAATTTAGGATCAGCCCTAAATCCCATACTAAGAATGTGCGTTTTTGTTTGAGAACGCTATCAAGAGAAATTTGAGGTGCATTTGATAACTAACGTTTGATATTTGACAATAGGGTTACTTCTCAAATGAACATCAAATTAAAAATGAAGAAAAATTTTTATTGGGTTGCCAGCTGCCAACTTTTCAGAATTACCTACTCGACAAAATACCTCTATTAATAAAAAACGCACTAAAAATTACTAAGGAAACTAAAAAAACAAAATAGGTGGCACATAAGCTACGTAAATCGTTTGACAATCGTCGTGACTACGCAACAGGGTGAACGCGAAAACGTAAAATCTTATATAATACCAACTTTTGGGCGAAGGTGAGCGTGAGTGAGTGTGAGTGACTGCGTCGCAAAGAGTCACCGCGTTTTGTATAATAACCCTGCAAAAAAAATGTGCGATTAATCCCGAAAGAGATTTGTCCCGGATAGATCTCTTTCGAGAACAATCGGTCCACAATTAGTCCCCGATTGTTCCCGTACGGGTATAAATGTAGACTAATTGTAGACAAATTGTTCCCTAATAGGTATAAATGTAGATTAATCGCTTTCATCCCGAACGGGTACAAATGTAGATTAATCGCTTTCATCCCGAACGGGTATAAATGTATATTACTCGCTTTCATTCCGAACGAGTACAAATCTAGATTCCTTAAATGTAGAAATTTTACAAAAATATGCAATGTATTTAAAAAATTGTAGAGCAACCGGTAAAACGAATTGAACACCCTTTCTTTTAATATAATAATAATAATACAATGGCGCTATTATAACTCTGACGAGTTTTATGGCCGAGCTTCTCTCCCAATTCGGGGTGTGCTCCTTTTTGTTTTTCCTACTAATTGGGTGGACCTACAGTTTTATGCCGGCTCCGAACGGCGAATGCATTTTTGTGAGAAGCTTTTTCATGGCAGAAATACACTCGGAGGGTATGCCAGCCACTGCCGAGGGGTGACCGCTGTTCTTAAAAAACCCAATAATTGGATTTTTACTAATTAGAAAAATTGTTTTTGGTGTTTTGCTCGGACCGTGATTTGAACCCGAGACCTCTGGCATAGTAGGCGAGCACTCTACCCACTGCACCACAGCGGCCACTGCCTTTCTTTTAATAACAATGATGAATAATAATTTTAACAAAATGTTGCCTAAAATATTCAATGAAAAAATCCTTTACATTACTCTCATATAATGCATACTCAAAACTTAAAATTTTTTTTTATTTATTTATTGAGATTTTTTTTTCAAAAGTAAAACATTATATGATCTTTATTTATATGTACACCCCAGTGCAAAAATGCGTTATATTATTTTCTAGCGCAAAAACGAACTTTCGTACAAACAAAAGGCGCGAAAACTCGAAGCGCAAAAACCCCAGCTCACGCGCTCAAGATGGGACTGGTGCAAAGTCAGGCGTACACGGCATGCATCGAACCCGATGCTGACTATAAAGCCAAAAATACCAGCAAGCTAAAATACTAGAATTAAAATTTGATTTGTTTTATTATAATATATATTAAAAATGTAGTGTGAGGGCAAAACTTCTGATTTCTTTTGTATACCATTTCGAGCCATTCAGCTTACGTGAAACCATTGCTTCTACATTTTCAGGTATTAAATCCTACAAGTATATGTTCATGTATGTACATGCATGTATATACAAATTAGCAATTGCAAATATCTGTTATATGTATAATTTCAATAAAACGAACTTTATTCACCATCATTTCTTCTGCTTCCGAATCTATTAGATTTCTTTCTCTCAAATGACCAAGCAATTCTGTTAAACATGTTACTCGTTTTTTTTTAAATAATTTTGTTTGTTGCGAAGCGTTTTGATTATTTTCATTTTCCTATATTTTTTTGTATGTGCCGTCACTGCGGTTTATTTTGAATTCATATGTCATTTTTCAAATTTGATTGCTCGGTTTTCTCTTTCTTTTTTTTATATGTCTGTACTGTAATGTTGGCTGATGGAACTCGTAAGTATTAGCCGTGTTTCACATACGGTGATCCTAACCCAGATAAAAATTTTTGCATGTAAATGCAACAACAAAGATTTCAGCTCGATTAAACCAGATAAATTGCTGGTTCAATTTCTGATCCGCCCTGTTCGATTTGTTTTTTCCGTGCTGATTTGGCAGCACAGTGCTTTTTTGATTTGGCAGAACTGAAAAGTGACATTTGTGTATGTATACATATACCCTGCAGTAAATTTGTTTCACTGCTAAATGATCATTGATCATTCTTTGTTGAATATTCGTCACTATCGTTTTGCGTTGGTGCAAGCGTGCAAGCTATATTGAAAAACCCAAACGAAATACAATCTAGGCGGTTATAAACCCACGAGCCAGCTTGTATTTCGGTAGGTTTTTTGACATTCGGCAGCTTTTCTGACAAATTTTTCAATTTAACAACTATAAAACAAATTATATTTAAAATAAAAAATATATGGAAATACAAATTTCAAATTTGCCTCTTGTAAGCTTCTGCTTTGGACGTAAGGGGAAAGAAGAAGTCCGGAAGAAAAATTATACTGCGCACTGGCTTCTCCTTAAAACATGGAATACATAGCTATCCCGCCATTTGAGTTTCATAATTTATTTCAGTAATTTAAATTCAAATTTCCAAAAAAAATAATTTTTGAAATAGTTATTTTCATTTAGTTTGAAGTTTAAAGTCAATCAAATTGTTTTTGAGGGAGTATTTGTCTCTTTTCAACGTACAGAAGAATTGTTTTTGCGCTATTATAACTGTGACGAGTTTTGTGGCCGAGCTTCTCTCCCAATTCGAGGTGTGCTCCTTTTGTTTTTCCTACCATTGGACAGTTTTATGCCGGCTCCGAACGGAGTCATATAGGCATTAGGAAAGCAAACCATTTATTTGAAAAAATTCAGCAGCCTTTATATGAAAGCATTCACTGATGCCTCCTCATGATGAATTTCACCAGTGATTCATAAAGGATTAATTTCAGATTTTTACTGCTGGGTATATGTTGTATATGTTTCTTCTTCTTTTTAGTTCTTTTCAAGTGCAGCCAATTTTCATTATGAGCCGGATTGTTTCAGTAAAAATTTATCTTAACCCAGACCCAGATGTAATAACTGAAATGCCCCTATTACGAATATAGGAGTACTATATATATGACTGTAGAACTGTAGGCAAGCTTTGAGATGGGATTTTGGGAAATTCAACTCCCAAATGGACATCGACAGAAGAGGGTTGCCAGCACAGCGAAAATATGTGCGATAAATATTTTAGGTGCCGTGATTTAATCCCAAGTGGCATAACCCCAATTTTAAAATTTGGGATTATGTCACTCACCATGGTATGACATAATCCCAATTTTTTTACTTGGGATTATGTCACCTATGTGGGAGTGACATAATCCCAAATAAAAGGGAGCCAGAATACCAAATCACTCGAGTAGGTACTAGTGCGAAGCAAAATCGCGATTTTTGCTTCCAAATTTTTATTTTTTATAGACATATATACATATTTATATATATTTTCATCTTTTTATAGACATATGTATATACATATCCCAACTAGCACCTAAGTAACAATTACGGATACGGGAACCTTGGGTGTGTAGCAATTACGGAGCATTCACTAAATATACGACTTCGGTGAGAAATTTACTTTGTTTAACAAAATCCCAGTGGCTCGGTGGTAATTTCTACCTATAATTGTTACTATAAAGTTAAGTGGCTTTTTAGTGACATTACCGGTAGTAGAAACGTCGTGGTTACTAGTAAAAGTACCTCGAAGTTTTTAAACTTATACGTGGCAAATAATGGTAGCGGCGACAAATTCATGTTACTTAAATGCAACTTTAAAGTGCCAGCTACTTTATAGCAACAGTAATAGTTTTGCTGGCGTTTTTGGGACGTTAATTGCCCGCTTAATGTCACGGAACTTGTAGGTAATATTCGGTGGTGATAATAAGGTACCCATTACCTATAAATCACGACCTAATTGCCAACGGCTACTACAAAGTGCATGTTACTTCTCAAGCTCACCATGAAGTAAAAAATTCTATCTAGTGCCGAGTATGTATTACGTATAAAATTGTTCTAGTAATGGCGTCTGTTAAAGCCTTAAAAAAAGAAAAAAAATATCGCCATTCCACTACATTTTACAGAAAGTTAAAATATGCAAACGCAAATGCCTGTGGCTGTGAAAGTGCGAAACATAATTTGAAAATTTCGCACAAACCAACGCTAATAAAAAATAACATACCAAAAGAAATGAATGGGGCGAGTAGCTCCCAAAGCATTGCAGATAAATATAAAATAAGTAGCGATGACGACTACATTAGTGATTTCGATGAATGTTGTATGCCAGAAGATGAATGGCAAAATATTACTTTTGATGATGATACAAACCAAAACGCTATTATCTCACAAATTTCATTGCTGGAAGAATTAAAGATATGGTATCATTCGCATAGAACAACTCACAGCTCATTGACACATATATTGCGTATATTAAAGTCACATGGTATGAAATACTTACCCACTGATGGCCGAACATTAATGAAAACGCAAAGAGTAGTACATATCGAAAAAATGGGAGATGGACAGTTTTGGTATAACGGAATAAAAAATTGCTTAAATACAGCGTTTCCGACGTTAATGAATCTATAACACTTCCATTGGTTTTTAATGTGGACGGACTTCCACAGTTTAATTCATCACCAATACAATTTTGGCCAATCTTGTTTAGAATTGAAAATATGATAAACCTAAAACCAATGGTCGTAGCCATTTATTGTGGGGATACTAAGCCACCTTTAAGAGAGTTTTTCAGGCAGTTTGTTGATGAGTTGAAGAGTATTGTGCAACATGGCGTTCGTAATAATGGATACCAGATAAGAATCGTTATTAGATATTTTGTATGCGACACCCCAGCTAGAAATTTTATTAAACGTAAATTTAAAATATGCTTATACACATGTTATACATGCACATACATACAAATCAAGTTTATACATATTAATGTGTTTTAGGTACAGTTGGATTTAATGCTGCTCATGGTTGTATAAAATGCACAATACGTACGCTTCTTCTGCATCCGTATCAGTGCACTGCGATAGCTGTTTTTCAATTACCAATGCTACCTTGCAAATGGGAATGCCGGAACATTTAAGAATGCAATTATACTGGGACAATTCTTCCTCCGGCACACTAGATTCATTCGAGCGCAAAATTTCCCTGGCCGATTGGCCAAGGTGATCCGGCCACAATAACATACCATCTTTTTCCCATTTATGCGGAACTGCTGCAAAAGACACCCCATTCTTTTCCCACGTGGAGACTACTTTAAAAAATTCCATGTTTCCTAGAAAACACAATAAATAATAAAGTTATTAACAATTATTTGTTAGTATTTACCTTTTTCTTTAAAAATTGTCACCGACGATGCGTCAAACAGCTGTTTAATCGTGGTTGCCACAGTGCAATTAACATCGAAAATTGGTAATTTTTTCGCCGTTGGTAATTTCGTAAATTTCAAATGCGTTATTAAAATTAAAATTCTTAATAAGGCCGTGTGTGAATCGGTAGAAAATAACACGACGAGTAAATATTTGACAGATATAAGGTGAATAACATTTTACTAGCCGATAAGACTACATAGGAAAATTTCAAAGTTCTTGATTATTTACAGTAAAATAACGGTATGCTCTCATTTCGTTGTCAAGGAATTTATTTTTGACATCCATTTTTACATTTTTTTTTTTTTATTAAAATAATACTTTTCTACGGTACAATTTGATCCTGAGTTTTCTATACATTTTTATATGCCACTATACGGTACATTCTATGCATATTTTACCAATACCTACACATCTGCAGTAGCAGCGCATTGGCGGCGAAATAGATACAAGCCCATTCACGGGTAGAACATGCATAGAATATACCCGTGCAGTGGTATTGTGCGAATTGCCTGTATTTACTTGATGGCCTATAACTTTTCCATTTTACAATCGATTTTCTTCGTTGATAGCTTATCTTTTTGCCAATTGAATGGAGCTTGTTTTAAAGATATTGCCTGACAAAGCCAATTGTTTCTTCAAATTTTCGTAAAAAATTGAAAATTTTCGAATTTACTCATCTATATTTCAGAAACTATAAGACCTAGAGAAAAATGTTATAGGAGCCAAGTGTAGGAAATTTAATTTTCTTTCGTTTGGTGTTAGTCCAACATATAGGTCAATGCGTTAAAGAGACATACTGGATTAAGTGGAGCCATTGGCCAAATAACGGTAAATTGCCGATATCTCAAAAAACTTCCCATAAAATTAAAAAAGAATCCGATTTTCGGAATCAGCGACCGATTTTACATATAGATAGTATAGTGGCGTTCAAAGTATTTTTTGGCTGTAGAGCAGTGTTATTGTTCATTGTACATAAATATTTACCATCAAAAGTATACCAATAAATTTACAATGCTACGCATATTGGTTTTTAAATCAATGACTGCATTTTGAACCTGTTGGTATTTTATTCTGGATATTTTTGCGAGGTGCGTGACAACCGTGTTTAAAAAATATAAGCACAGGGTTGATATAAGCAAGTTCCAATTAGGTAGTCATAACTTTTCCGCTACTTTGAAGTCACGTTATAGTGGCATTTGTTACTTTATGGGAAATATGACTTTGAAGTTACATATTTCCAGTAGTCGTTACTATCGTCAAGTTTTAGTAACATATAAGACCCCGTATTCGAGGTATTTCCTGAAATATGAACCAGGTGTGACCCCAAACGGGTTTCCTACAAAATGGGTATCAAATAAAAAATGTTGGTGAGTATTTAAAAAAGAGGTGATTTTCAAGACCCTATGCGACCCGTTTTCCGAGATATCGACCAAAATGTGGACCAGGGGTGACCCTAGAGAGTCTGGAGGGATAGAATAGGCATAGGGATAGGGCTAGAGATATGGATAGGGATGGGGATGGATAGGGATGGGGATAGGGATTGGTATATGGATACTGATTAGCGATTAGGGATTCGGGATTAGGGATAGGGATAGGGTTAACGATAGGAATAGGGATAGGTATAAGGATAGGGATAGAGATAGAAATAGGGATTAGGGATAGGGATAGGGATACGGCAACACGGTAATCTAGGACTTTTCCTTTAGGCTTTATAGGAATAAATTTTAGGCAGAACAACGTCTGGCGGGTCAGCTAGTTAATAATAAATTATATTGCTGCTGCTGCTGGTCTGTGTCATGTGGTTGCTTATATTGCTTTGTTGCTTAAAGTGCTCTGCTACTTAACATGTTCTGTTGCTTAAAGTGCTCTGCTGCTTAACGTGCTCTGATGCTTAAAGTGCTGTGTTGCCAATTGATAAAATTTCACGGTTTTGAAGTGAGTCCATTTATTTTTGTGTAGTGTACTCGTCCTTTTTAAATACTATATCCTTTGCGGTTTAACTATATCCTGCGCGCCCGATGGCTTTCTTGCTGGGTAGAGCAACTGGGAAGGCAACGGATTTGCCTCGACTTTATCTGGCAAAGATCGCCATATAATAGATGTTTAAAACGCCGATACGGTTAGGTTGACGTGTAAATCACGAATTGACTTTATTATACAAAATAGGCCAAAATATGGACCCAGATTCCTCCGAAATATTTTCTGCATTATTGGTATCAAATTAAAGATATCAATCAGAGCTTCAATAGAGAGTTCATTCCATTCCTATTTTCCAGTCGGTTCTCCAGATAGAGACCAAAACGTGGACCCGGATGGCCCCAAATATTTTTTCGCAATATTGGTATAAAATTAAAGGTGCTGATCAGGGTATCCATACATATTTTACACTATATGGATATCCGAATCGGTTCCCGGTATTGAGGCCGAAACATGGACCTAAATAGCCCCGAAATATTTTTGACCATTATTGGTATCAAATTAAAGGTATCAATCAGAGCTTCAATAGAGAGTTCATTCTATTTAAATTTTCCAGTTGATGCTCCAGATAGAGACCAAAACGTGGACCCGGATAGCCCCAAATATTTTTTCGCAATATTGGTATCAAATTAAGGGTATCAATCAGACCTTCAATAGAGAGTACATTCCATTCCAATTTTCCAGTCGGTTCTCTAGATAGAGACCAAACGTGGACCCGGATGACCTCAAATATTTTTTCGTAATATTGGCATCGAATTAAAGGTGCTGATCAGGGTATCCATATATATTTTACACTATACGGATATCTCAAACGGTTCCCGGGATTGAGGCCGAAACATGGACCTAAATAGCCCCCGAAATATTTTTGGCCATTGTTGGTATCAAATTAAAGGTATCAATCAGAGCTTCAATAGAGAGTACATTCCATTCCAATTTTCCAGTCGGTTATCCAAAATATATTAGTAATCATGATGTACACCGATATGTGGACCGGATGGCCATTGAAAGTTGTTGATAAGGAAAGTGAGATGGCGAGAGAGAGAGAGAGATTAATAGAAGAGGAAGAAGTGAGGGAACGGGAAATGCTGAGTGGTGGGGAGACCGATAGGGAAGGGAGTGTAATAGTGTGATTTGTCGCAGCGAAGTGGGACGGGTATTTCCTAGGCTCCACTCACTAATCGATACGCTGTTATTGTATCATCTTTCTACATTTCGTGGGCCCCACGTTGGGCGCCATTTTCTGTTACGCACAACTGGTGGCCCCGATAGATGTTTTATCGTCGTGATGATGTTTGCGTGTGGGCCCCACGTTGGGCGCCATTTTCTGTTACTCGCGGGTCGTGGGGGTGTATGGCTTTAAGCATCCCGAAGTGCCACACCCCTAATATTGCATGCCCCAAGTGCCGTGCAGGTATGCTTGCGTCAAGCACGAACTAGCTCGCCGGACTATGGGGTGGATTTGGCGGTTTGGAGCACGGTACCGCACCCTACAAGAAAAAAGAATCATACCTGCATGCTTTCATTTGAGCTTCGAGGATATTGGTTTGATTTATTCCCCCCTGTCATCACCCGCACCCCCTTACTGTCCTCTTCTCTCTTCCATGGTCGGCTGTGGCGATTTGTTGCCGACCCCAAGAGCAACCCCCGATTACTCCCCTAATTCACTCCCGTGGTCCCCTCATTCCTTGTCATGTCCGTCCGTATACACCGCATTTAAAATAATCAAATCACGTTTTCTGAAAATTAATAATTCATTACAATGCGTTTATTCATGTTTCCATATAAAATATATACATACGAGTCATTTTTTGAGTTTATCATTTTTGATCGCTCTTTGAGTTATCATTTCATGCGTTCACAAAGGTTTTTTGTGAGGTTTAAGCAGCTAATGGCATCGTGAAGGCGCAGTTTTTGGATGATGGCGTGCGTTTATTAGATGATAAATATGATATATGTATGTATGTACATACATATGAATGCATTTGTGTACGTACATATTTATGTATGTTCATATGTATGTATATATTTATAATATTTTAAAAAGCCTTAGGTCTTATAGCGATATATATGTACATATGTATATTGAAGTTGCAATTTAACAAATTTATTATGTATTTATTCAATCTAATAAAAAGTTTATATATGTATGAGTTTACATACATATGTATTTGTATTCATTCGACACATACATACATACATATGTATGTATATGCATATGAAATAGGACGTTATTGAAAAAAATTCTGAAATAAGACGTTTTTCAAACAATTTTTGAAATAGCCGTCGATTGGGGTGGATTTGGCGGAATGCGGGTAATGATATTTTCCATTTCGAATATATATACATAGTACATGTGTACAAATAAATAAAATGCGAACTTATTTTTTTAACGCTCAATTGTTGTATTCTAGTTTTCAAGTAAGAACTAAATACATATGTACATATATACATATTTATGTTAAAAAAAATATTTAACAACCCTTAACTCATACATATAGACTGCAAATGTACATAAATATATATGTAGGTACATCGGTATGTAAATATAAATTTTTATAAATATTAATTTAAATAAATTGAATAATTTAATTAGTTTGAATAAATACATACCTACTTAATAAAATTTAAACTCGATATACCTACATACATATACATACCTATCGCTATGGGAGCTAAGGCTTTTTAAAATATTATAAATATGTACATACATATCGCTAGCGTAGAGTGCAAATTGTGTAAGTCCTTTTTTCAAACTTTGTAGGAGAGACAAAAAACAAAAAATAAAAAAATTTCAAAATGAAAAAAAATTTTCTGTTCATATAAAAATTTTGGACTTACACAATTTTCTTCGCTTTTTGGACTTACACAATTTGCGTATCACTGAATAACCACGAGTAGAAATATGACAAGGATCTCAGACTTGTTTAGCGTGGTGCGTATTTTATTTTTCTAGCTTTCTACACTTAAAAACACTTTTTCATAAAAATGGACTTACACAGTTTGCACTCTAAGCTAGCGATATGTATGCACATCCATATATACGTACACACATGCATGAATATGTATGTACATACATACATACATCGTATTTATGGTCTAATAAACGCACGCCATCATCCAAAAATTGCGCCTTCACAATGCCATTAGCTGCTGCACAACAAACCCTTGTGAACGCATAAAATGATAAACTCAAAGAGAAGTCAAAAAATGATAAACTCAAAAAATGATCGCTAGCGCAAAAAATTATAAAATAAACTCATAGAATGAATTTTCAAAAAATGAATTTTCAAACGATCTCTCATTTTAAAATGAATTTATGTAAGAGTTTATCGCCACTGCAGAGACCCATCGATCGCTGTTGACGTGCGTTCATTTGCGTTCGTTGCCACTGTGTATTTGCGCTCATGAGAGCGTGGCATAGCTCAGAATTATAGAGTGATAATTCGTTTGAGTGAGTTTATTTTGAGCGTTCTTCGCACCCTGGAAATAAGTGATAGCCCAATGTATGGCTGCTAATTCTTTTTCAATTGTTGCTTTATTTATTTCGCCTTTTGTGAAAGATCTTGAGGCATAAGCAACTGGTAATTGTTTTCCTTCATATTCTTGACTTAGTACTGCTCCGCAGGCTATCCACTTGCATCTGTTGTTATATAAAATTCTTTATTGAAATCTGGGTATTGTAAAATATTTGGGCTAATTAGTGCATTTTTCAAATGGTTAAATGAATTTTCACATTCTTCTGTCCAATTAAAAACTATGTTCTTTTTGCAAAGTCTTGTTAATATTCTAGAATATTCTGCGAAATTTGGTATAAATCTGCTATAGTAATTGCAGAATGCGACGAATCTTTTTGCTTCGTCGGCATTCTTGGGAGTTGGGTAATTTTGAATTATTTTGATAACTACTTTATTATTGAGCTCTCAAGACCATTTTTTTTTTTTTTTTTTTTTAATAAAAACGACCAAAAACCAAAAGTAAAATTTAATCGGATGAGCCAGCCGACAAACAAACTCTACTAATTAGTGCAAAGCATTGCTTGTGCTTAAAATAGAATTTGTACAAACCAACCAAACACACAACCACACCAACAGACAAGTGACAAATACCGATAATGTCGGCAAGGTCACTGTTGCTGGATGGTAGGTTGTAAAAAGGAAAAAAATGAAAAGAAAAATTAATACAAGCAAAATGCAAGGCGGCGGTAGCCTAATGGTGATGCCATTAGACTTCCAACCGGAAAATCCGAGGTTCGATCTCGGCAGACGCCAATGAATAAAAAAAGAAAAAAGTCTGATGAAGAGATGTGGTGGTCTCTGAAATAGATCTATAACTTCTACCAAATAAGTATTAATCTTTCATACCAATTTTTCCTTAAAAAAAAAAAAAAAAATAAAAAAAAAAATGGTCTTGAGAGCTCAATAATAAAGTAGTTATCAAAATAAAAACGACCAAAAACCAAAAGTAGGATTATTTTGTATTTACTGGGATCTGGTAAAATTCCTTTACTTGTACATTTGTGTCCAAGATAAGTGACTTCTTGGTTGAAAAATAGACATTTATCTGGGTGTAATTTTAAATTATATTTTCTGCAAGTTGCGAATACGTCTTTTAAATTTTTAATCATATGATTTTCAGAACAGCCTAATACTACCAAGTCATCCATATACAAGAATGCTTGTGATGGCTTCAGACCTGCGAATGCCAAAGTCATCATTCTCTGAAATGAGTTTGGTGCTACTTTGAGACCATAAGGTAATCTTTTGAAGCGGTATGTACCATTGTCTGCGGTAAATGTTGTTATATCTCTTGATTCTGGGCTTAGTTCTATTTGGTGGAAACCTGACATTAAATCCAAGCAAGAAAAATATTCTGCTCTTCCTAATTGATCTAGAATATCATCAATTCTTGGTAATGGGAATTTATCTGCTGTTAACTTTTTATTTACTTGTCTATAATCGATTACCAATCTCCATCTTTTATCATTGCTACCTGGAAGTGATTTTTTCGGTACTAGTAAAATATAATATAATATAATATAATACAATGGCGCTATTATAACTCTGACGAGTTTTATGGCCGAGCTTCTCTCCCAATTCGAGGTGTGCTCCTTTTTGTTTTTCCTACTAATTGGGTGGACCTACAGTTTTATGCCGGCTCCGAACGGCGAATGCATTTTTTATGAGAAGCTTTTTCATGGCAGAAATACTCTCGGAGGGTATGCCGCCCACTGCCGAGAGGTGACCGCTGCTCTTAAAAAATCCCATAATTGGATTTTTACTAATTAGAAAAATTTTTTTGCTCGGACTGTGGTTTGAACCCGAGACCTCTGGCATAGCAGGAGAGCACTCTACCCACTGCACCACAGCGGCCACTAGTAAAATAGGGCTATTATATTCGGAAATAGATGGCTCTATTAGGTCATCTTGTATTAATTTATTTACTTGTTTATTAATTTCCTGTTTGTGTGCTTCTGGTATTCTATAATTTTTTACATAGACTGGATTGTCATCTTTCATGTAAAGTTTTTGTTTGTAGAAATTGTTAGTGTTTATAGGTTCTGATTCTAATGCAAATATATCTATATATTCTGAACATAAAGTATTAAGTTGAGATTTAGCAAATGATGGAAAATTTTTATTTAATCTTTCTAGTTTTTCTTTATTATTTTCTTCATTTTTCTGTTTATTTTTTAAAATTATGTAGTTGTCTAAATTTTATGTATTAATATTGTAATTTTGAATAGTTGCATTTTTATCTGTTGTATTAATAATTCTAACAAATGCTTGATTTGGATTCACTATTGCCAAAAATACCTTCGGCTAATTGTTGATGTGGTATAAATAATTCGGTATTATTATTAATTTTAATTTGTCTAATTACTTCTGATCTGGCTGGTACTGATATACTATTGATAGTTGGCTCATTTGTCATTTGAATTGCTATATTTTCTGGGAAATCATATGGACGTAATATCAAAGTATCTTTATCATTTTGATAGTCCAAAATGCAATTATATTTTTTAATGAAATCAAGTCCCAAAATTCCGTCGCATGGGATTGGGAAGTCATCTTCTACTATGTGAAATTTGTGTCGAATCAAAAGATCGTCACCCTTTAAATCTGTTTTAACTGTTCCAAGGGTGCTTGTTATACCCTGACCAATGCCTTTTAAATCTGTTTTTTGTAATTCATTAATTTTAACATCATTTTGAATTTGTCCCTTTTTTATTAGAGAAATGTCAGCTCCTGTATCTATTAGGAGAGTTGAAGTTGAATTATTTAAAGTTGTTTTGGAGGATATGTAGCTGTTTAGGTGTAAATTAAGTACACAAATTTTTCTTTCTATGTTTGGAGTGGAGTTTGTTGGTTTTCCTGTTGGGTATAATTACGAACATTGCGAGTGTTGTTGGTATTGTTGCGATTATTTTGTCGCTGTTGATTACCAAAATTCCTATTTTGTCTTTGTGAGTAATTGTTGTTTGATCTGTTAAAATTGTTATATCTTTGGTTAGATCGATAATTTCTATAATTGTTATTGGAAAAGTTTCTACGGAAGTTGCCGCGGTAATGATTTTGTTGTCTTATATTCAATATTGCGTTTGGGTTGCCTGTTACTTCAGTGCAACTGTTTGTAAATTTTGAAATTGCCTCGTTCATTGAGGTGAACGTTCCGGCTTGCATGATTAGTTTTACTTTATCATTAGAACAATTTTTACACATAGCCTTTACAGCTGCTTGTGTAGCATATTTTCCTGCTAAATCTGAGGTTAACCCATCAGATATATATGCTCCTTCTAATGATTTTGTTAATTTTTCGATTTCAGTAGTATATTGGTTGGCTGTTTTACTGCGTTGTTGGATGTTTAGCAGTTTTGCTGTTAATACTTCTACTGATTCGCCTTTGATTGATCTTTTCAGTTTTAATTTTATATCTTGTATTGTATTCTCATTCTGAATACAATTTCTTGCTGTGCCTTTTAGTTTTGTTTTTATCATAGACACTGCAAGTGTTTCATGAGCATCCTTTATTTGGTCTAGGATGTCGAGTGCATCTATGAAGCTATTTAGATTTTCTGAGTTGCCATCAAACTCTGGTAGGACAGACGATGCTGTTTTAATGAAATCTACCGCTGTCTGAGGCATTGTTGAAGTGTTTGAGTTATTGGCACTTTCTGAATGAGTTTTAGGTTCTTCTTTATCGTTTGAAGAATTTTTGTTTTCGGCTTCCGTTGGATAGTCCGGTAGTAATGAATTTGTGTCAATTTTTATGTCTTTGTTGAATGACGTGGGTACTTGTTCTTCAATCTCGTATCGTGCTAGCGATGAAACAAGCTTATCCCTGACGTGTAGGTATATTTGGTATGCCTGCTTTTGATGATCAGCTGTAAGCTTACTATTTATATTTCTCAAGGCGTTTCCTATTCTATTTAATGCATCTATTATAAAACCTAAATGCTTAATAATTGTTTCTCTTCTAATAAAAACATTCTTGTTAATGCACTTGTATGATTTTTCTGCAATGGATTTTTCATTTAGTAGTGATGCATATATATTATCCCAATTATCCATTGAAAAGTATCTATTCGGTATTGATTTTTATACTTTGTCTAATCCATTTGCACGACTAATATATCGCTTTTTCAGAATTTTGTTGTGTACCGAATAAATCTTTAGAAATAAATTTATACAAGATACAATTGCAATAACAAGAAGAATTAGCTTGATTGAATCTAAAGCTTCGCTGTGATCAGTTTCTATGGAGTTAATTACATTTGCGTTGGGTTTATCAATTTTTGATGTTGTTCCACCCATATTGATTGAATATTATTAAAAAAAATTCCTAAAATCTGAAAATACCGATTTTTTCAAATGCACGTTGTGTTTCTTCTATTCTTGTCGTAGGGTTGATGACGTCTTCTAATGTTGGTTCCCTAGTCATGCCTATGATACGCCAAAGAGCCCTTAAGGATTCTAATTCCTTTATTAAGTCCCTAGTCTCTCTTTCATTAGGAATTGAGCCTACTGGATTCCTTGATTTGGGCATTATAATCACAATAATTATTTTTGTAACAATTTATGTATATATTTATTTATTTATTTAATTAAAACATTAAAATTAGTATTGCTGTGGCTTAGGCCAGAAAAATGTAAAAAATGCAAAATTCATTTAGACAAAAATTATTAGTATCGAGAATTGACACGGCAAGGATTTTTGGTCTCTTGCCCTTCAATAGGCAGCCGCAAGGTTGCCATAAGATTTGTTAGTATTTAGTTCAAAAGGCCATTAGTCAGCCTTTCGATCGCAATTTGTTTTTTTATATATTTTCTTTTATCGGTTGTATCCGCAAAAACGAGTTGTTGATACAGTGTAGCTATTCGTCGCCGCGCTTGATATTTCTTACCACCCCGTCTCCTGTGGTATGAAGGTTTCGGTGGTGGTGCAGGTTCTCGGGTAGCTGGGCGTTGTTGACGTCGCCTGTATTCCTCGATCGTAATTGCTGTAGGACCTTGAATTGGTTGTCGTTCTGGCTGCTGTTGCTGTTCTTGTTGATTTTGTTGTTGCTGTTCTTGATGATTTTGATGTTGCTGATCTTGTTGATTTTGATGTCGCGGTCGTAATTCTTCCCAAAGTTCCTCGCAGCCTTCCATGGATACTGATATATTATCGTTTAAGATTGCCCTCAAAGCCTCCAATGCCTTCAATGGTATGTCCTGCCGTTTTGAGATTATGCTGATATATTATCGTTTAAGATTGCCCTCAATGGTTGTGCCAAATAATAGTTTCGCTGGCGATGATTGATGGCAAGGATCAATGGTAATGATGAATGTCAAGGATTAATCGCAAGGATCACTGGCATCGCTCAATGGCAAGGATGAATGGCAAGGATCGCCATGTGTTGTCGCCCTTACTTTGGCGACTTACTAATAAAAGCAATTTGTTTTGTTGGTACTATCGCCCTTTCCTCAGCGATCATTTAAATAAAAACAACTTCTTGTTGCTATTTGGGCAACGAGTCAATAATTGATTTTTATTGAACAGAATCAATTCCTTTTATACACAAAATTTCTTATGTACTGCTTATTTACTATACTACATATTTACACTAATTCTTACTAGCTATGTAAATATGTATGTACATATGTACGGCTTATGCATTTAATGCAGAGATTTGCTTTTGCTATACACGCGTGCAAAAGCTTTTTGTAGCTTTCACACCGACAGCCTCACACGGACACTACCGAACTCTTCGTGCACGAAGAAAAATTTTGTTTGCAAATTTTTGTTCAACGATTTCTAGTCAGCGTTAGGCTGTTGAGCTAGAAGGTTGTGCTGCTCGCGCAGTCTCTGAACGCTTGTAAATGATTGTGCGTTGGGGGTGGTTTTTTTTATCTAATTTTTTTACGTAATATTTTTATTAGGCTTTGTTTTCTTGCTCTTATTTTGTTTGTGTTTTTTTGTGAAGTTAATAATAATAGTAATATCCATTTCCAATTTCAAAATTTTAGTCTTCGACCATGATTGAGTTTCTTTTGGGTGTAGGCAAGAGCTTTTTGTGCTTTTAACACATGCATAATATGTGAGAGTGTTAGTGTGATAATCCCTGATTTAATGTGTAGTCAAGTGCCCATGCACATACATACGTACATACGACTTAGCTAAAAGGCAAATGCGACAAATCAGAAATACGGCGTTAGCATAAAATTTGGCTGTTGTTTGTTTACGTTATAAATTTTAATAAATTAAATAGGTTGAATGCACTTTTAGTGCATTCCATATTTTTTGTGTTTTAAATTACGAGTTGAATGTACTCAAATATTTCTGATATGCTACAAAGCGCTCTAACCTTGCCTACAGGTCTACAGTGATCTACATACGCAAAGATGGCAACATACATACGCCAAAAGTAGATGGCACTATCGACAGTATCGATATTTTATTTTTTTGAACACTATCGAAGACCATCGATGGCTTTTTCAAAACTATCGATATTAATGTGTACTATCGATAGTTTTACAACTTTTACATCTCCATATTACACCGATTCTGTTAAGGTTTTATATTCGTCTAAGTACAAAAAAATTTAAGATTTTTTTTGTTTCAACTTCAAACTTTCACTTCCGTGACTGAATGTAAAGGATTGAGATTTTGATGTTTTCTTGAATTTTAAAATTTTCGGCGATAGGTCTATCGATAGTACTATCGATGGTTTAATTTTTTGAAACTATCGAAGACTATCAATAGTTTTTTGTAAACTATCAAAAACTATCGATGGTGGCACTATCGATAGTTTCCCACCTCTAGACAAAAGCAAACGTCTTAAAGTATGTTCAAATTGGCGTGATTTACGGGTTATTTGGGCAAAAGTCGTTGTATCGGCGTGATTACCCTTAAATAACGTTGTTTCGCCATCAGTGGCGCACACAGAAAAATATTTTGGGGGCCTTTCAATATCCAACGGAAAATTAAAAAAAAAATACTTAAAACTCGTCCACACAATTTTTACTTAAATTTAAGTTTGGGGAGTGGGCCTATGTATGCACACATTAAACAAAGGCACCTCTTAAATCTCAATTCATTGTACTTTCTCTTTATGGGCGCAGCCACGCCCATTTTCAAAATTTGTATCAATCATCCAACTAAGCATATAAATATTATTGTTAGTGCAAATTTGCAACCCTTTATACTTGCTTACTTAATTGGCACGTAACCGTCTAGACGATTTTGGCCGAATCCAACATAGCGCGCCAGCTGTTTCTGTTTCGTGCAGCGTGGCGCCATTTGGGAATACCTAGGGAGCCAGCATCACTGTCCACCTGATCTTCCCAACGCAGTGGAGGTCTCCCCTTTCTTCTTCGATCAGCGGGTTTCGACAGATATACTTTCTTGGCCGGAGCACCTTCGTCCATTCTCACGACATGACCTGCCCAGCGGAGCCGCCGGATCTTTATTCGCTGAACAATATCGATGTCTGCGTATAGCTCGTACAGCTCATTGTTAAATCTCCGTCGATACTCGCCCTCGCCAACGCGCAAATGTCCATAAATCCTCCGAAGAACTTTCCTCTCGAATACTCCAAGCGCAA
This sequence comes from Urophora cardui, assembly GCA_960531455.1. NCBI lineage: Eukaryota > Metazoa > Arthropoda > Insecta > Diptera > Tephritidae > Urophora > Urophora cardui. The sequence continues at coordinate 89,687,833 of OY482672.1, read as the reverse complement.
CTCCTTATGACTTCTAATTACAAAGATGTCAAGTTACAAATTCCCAAAGGGTTTTTCGGAAATATCTTTGTTAAAAAGTAGGCGTGGTCATAAACCGAATTCGCTAAATTTTTGAGCATGTATAACCACAAGTTATTAAAGCGTACAAACTGATTTTCGTCATAACATCTCAATCATTTGTAGAGTTATGGGATCCGAAATCTCGTAGATTCCTTTGTCTGAAAAGATGCGGTGCCACGACCATTTTCCACCATTTTTCTATTTTTTGTTTTATGTCTATAGTTGGACTTATGACACAAAATTTCAATGACATATCTTTATATTTGACAAAGGGCATGGTCGTCAACCGATTTTGGCAATTTTTCGCCCAAACATTTTCCTAAGTAAGTAAATTACGCGTACCAAATTTCATGGATATATCTGCTACGGTTTCTGAGTTATGGCTTAAAAAACTTTCAATGTTTGCCCCTTAATAAGTGGGCGTGGCACCGCCCAATTCCAAAATTTCATGAAATTTCTTCATAGGGGCCTGAGCTCAACACGTGGGTAAAACTTCATCGCTCCAGCTATATTAGTGACTGAGATACCAAATTTCCGATTTTTTCTATATAGGAAAAGTGGGCTTGGTTATGGTCCGATTTCGCCCATTTTCAATACCAACCGTCCCAGTCTCGATACCAACTTGCAATCCAAATTTCATCAAAATATCTCAATTTTTACGCGAGTTAGAGTGTTTACAGATGGACGGACATGGCTCAATCGATTTCTCTTTTCACCCTGATCATTTTGATATATATAAGCAAGGGCGTAACCAGGATTTTATCCAGGGGGGGCAGGCAAGCACATCAAATATTCGAAGCAGTCAAACATCAATCTGTTTGCGACTAAAATCAAGTGTTGCTGTTCCGCTCTTAAATGTCAAAAATAATACTAATTTGTGAGTGCGGCTACAGCAACACTGCTAATATAAAAATGACAACAACAACTGTCAAACAAACTGGGTTGCGTAAAGTCAAAAGGTAGGAAAAAAAATTAAAGCGTGAATAACGAGTATTCATGAACATTGATGTGTAAACAGTTTCGAAATCGGATATATATTCCCTTTCCTTATTCCTTTTTTTCCTGGTTTTCTATGGATTAAAATGCGACTATCGTTTTTGTAATTTTTGGTTGTCATTGTGACTGCTACTATTTTGTTCTTTTTGTTTGTTTTGGTTTTTGGTTTTTAAATTTAGATTTTTTATTTTCTTTTGTTTTGTATTACTCAGAAACATTCCAGGATCATCAGGGTCATCGTTTTGACCCATATCTCGGGACCTGACATAGGAATCATAAAGAGTAGAGGTCCGTATAGAATCCCTGCTCAGAACCTTTCATTTGATACCAGTTTTGCTCAGAAACATTCCAGGATCATCAAGGTCATCGTTTTGACCCATAGCTCGCGACCCGACATAGGAATCATAAAGAGTAGTGATCCGTATAGAATCAGAAACATTCAAGGATCATCCGGGACCTCGTTTTGACTCATATCTGGAGACCCGGCCTAGGGGTCACAATTAAAAGAGCTTCATATCGAAGTCCTGCTCAAAACCTTTAATTTGATACCAATATTGCTCAGAAAATTAGATAGGTAGATGTATGTATGCATATCCATACATTTGCATACATGTTCAAACAGGTTGGCCCTTTTTATTTTGCCTATTTGTCGCATTGTTGCAGAAAACAACAACAACAACAACTTCGCTTCGCTTCGTTGCTGTTGTTGCTGATATTTGCATTTGCACGACTATGCATGCAAGCATTTGTAAGTACATACCTAGCTACCTACCTACCACTGACAATGCCAAGGTCATTTACGGTTTACGCATTTACATGTTTACTCGTTTACGCATTTACATGTTTACGCGTAAACTTTACCTGGGCCCTCACTCTGTAGTTCGATTCGAAAGCGAAATTCGATTCGAAAGTACATTCGTACTGTATAGAATATATGGAATAGAATTCGAAAACGAACGAATTTTCTTTCGAATCGAACTACAGAGTGAGGGCCCTGTTTTTCGAAATTACTCGTAGCTACAACAAAGATGTTTACACATAAAAACTACTAAAATACTACTATGTATAAGACAGATAATCGGGTTGTTGTGTGCAAAATTATTCAAGTCGCTCATTTGGCGAAACCCAAAAGTAAGTTAGCCCCAAATCTGGGCTAACTTAAGTCAAAACTTAGTTTTATACTGTTTTCAGACAGAAAATTAATGTAGTACATTACATTTATAATTTAACAATAAATTCTTGTTTCACACACACTCAATTAACAAGGAGAAATCACTTTTCATTAAATAATTTGTTATTATTGACAAGAATTTTTTAATAAATAATCCCAGTAAACATTCGGAGTCATAGGTGAAAAAGCAGAAAGGAATCCTAAACTGGAGCATTCACACTCATTATGAGTGCCTATGAGTGCTCATTTTGGAGTCCGAAATGTATGTATTTCTGTTCTTAAGGTGGTCCCCTGATATGAGCCTAATTTCATACATTTTATGAGCCTGAATATGTAGTAAAACCAAAACAAATTTTTTGTTTTTTCATTTTCCTTCCCCTGACCCAATTATCTTCATCCTCTCTCTCCATTCACTCCAGCTTATTCTCATATTCTCTCATTGGTTGCGTTCAGAAGTCGGAACTGTTGTGTAGATATCACTGAGCGGAAAGGGATATAATTTGCTCCTTCTGAACGAGCTGATACAGAAAATAAACAAACTATTATTATAATTACCTATCCACAACATAATCGGCAATAATTTCGCTGCTTTGAAACATTTTTATTACATTCAAAAATTCATAAATATAGGTATTTATATATTTGTACATATGTCAAAGTGGCCGCTGTGGTGCAGTGGGTAGAGTGCTCGCCTGCTATGCCAGAGGTCTTGGGTTCAAACCACAGTCCGAGCAAACACCAAACAAGTTTTTCTAATTAGTAAAAATCCAATTATTGGGTTATTTAAGAGCAGCGGTCACCTCTCGGCAGTGGGCGGCATACCCTCCGAGCGTATTCCTGCCATGAAAAAGCTTCTCACAAAAAATGCATTCGCCGTTAGGAGCCGGCATAAAACTGTAGGTCCACCCAATTAGTCGGAAAAACAGAAGGAGCATACCTCGAATTGGGAGAGAAGCTCGGCCATAAAACTCGTCAGAGTCATAATAACGCCATTGTATTATATTATTATTACATATGTCAAAATCGTAAGCACTACATGTTGTCCGAAGTGAGCATAAAAAATGTATGATGAAAAAAAGTGTCCAAACTCACGTGTTAATCGGAAATACTCAACTTTGCGTTCAGAAGATAAAAACACAACTGTTGCGCAACCGTTGGGATTCTGAACACAACCATTGTGGGACCTTCACTGCTTGCTTTATAGTGTTGTCTATTTGTATTTTCCTTCGGATAAACTTTAGTGATACTTTTATACCTACTTCCCATTTTTCGAATTACAATTATCATTTAAAAAAAAAAACAAGAAAAAAAATTATAAAAAAATTTTTCCTAAGCTCATACATATTTCACACATGTTTGTGATTCATATCCGACTCCAAATTATGAGTGCTCTGCGAATGTTTGTTGGGATAATAAATTCATGCCAAAACGAATTGAGGGTTGACACTGAAAACTTCAAAATTAATAAAAACGAACTTACCTCCCAGAGTTGTATTGGATTTTTATTCGATTAAAAATTCAATTAATTAGTAATGGATCCATTAATAATTAAACTTCTGTATGGAAAATCGAGCTTCATTATCAACTTAGGGCCGTTTACTCAACCTCTGATTAACGCTAACCGGAGGACAAAGGTCCGGTTAAGCTATGGACTGCATTATCGACCATATGTTAAATACATGGTTTGATGAAGTCGATAATGATGTTTAACCGAACTTTAACCGTGGTTAGCGTTAATCAGAGGTTGAGTAAACGGCCCTTAATGAAGAAAATGTGGATAATTACTCCATTAACCGCCTGTGTGAAATCAGTATTAGCTTTAGTCACGCTGGTGAAACCGGGCCTTAGATTCTGCTTATCAATGCTAATGCTAAAATATTTAGTGAACTGTAGACACGAATTGAAACAAATCTCAGTGTTTTATTTTGACATGTAAATTTCTGTACTATTCTCTGATGCCATTATAATATTAAGCACTAGCCAGGGGGGGCAGCTGCCCCTGCCCCTACCTGCCTACGCCCTTGTATATAAGTCTATATCTATCTCGATTATTTCATTCTGTTACAATCCACCGTTATGTGATTAAAACTATAATACTCTGTGTACTAGTACAGCTGAGTATAACAAACCTCAGCTAATATCCACAGCATACTTTTAGAGAAATGTCCCCATGCTGCTTGTTTATAAACATAATCAGTAGTTGTTGACAAACATTGGCAATGTACATCCACGAATATACATAGATTTTGCAACATGTATTTACACAAATATTCGTGCATGTACCATCTTTTATAAAATTATTTTTTTATGGTGTTGTCAAATTTTGGGGGGGGAGGCGGGGGTTGGCGGGGGGGGGGGGTTTAACCACAAAATCCCCCCTTGAGTGCGCCAATGTTCGCCATGCAAAAATGCCAGCAGAAATTACCCTTGAAAAGCGCATTTCGGCGAAAATACTCACGAAATTACTCTGCATTCGGTCTCTTTACTAAATTTTATCGATTATAATCGAAAAACAACTTTACCAATTGCTAATTTTCACTTTATAGCCTCTGCTGATTGCATTTGAAATTACGTTGATTAGCTGAAATTACTTTCCGAAATCACGCGCATTCACACACGTTTTTGAGTAATTCCATGAGAAAGCCTTACATAAAGGCTTAATAGAATCCGAAACAACAATGGTGAGAATACTACAGTATAACTGCCAAAGTCTCAAAACCAACAAAGCTTATATCGATATATTCATTCAGCAACATCCTGTGGACATTGTTTATTTGCAGGAGACTTTTTCCCATGATAAATTAAATCACAATCTAAACAATTTCAGAATGATTAAAAAGACTAGATCAGATGGGTATGGTGGCGTAGGGATATGTTTTGCAAAAAACATATCTTTTACCAAAATCAAATATAATACACCACTTGATATTATCATAGCCAAAACTAGAAATTTGGTGCGTAATCTAACGATAGTATCTTAATACATGCAACCTGCACTTAGTACGACTGTCTTTGAAAATGAAATAGCAAAATTATTAACATTCATAAATTCACAAAAAATCCTTCGTGGGTGGAAGTCATCACTGCCCCATCATTATAAATATCAAGGACATTGTCAGCAATCCGCCTTTCTTCATATCCAAAAATATTCTGAAAAAAAAAAATTGAAGAAATTGTTGAATTTCAAAATACGGGTGATCTCACAAGAGCTTTTGGGGAAGCTAGAAATGAGGCTACCCTGGACCTTAGAAATTTTAAACACACACCTAAAGTTTGGTGGAATGTGGAGCTTCTTAGGAAATACAGGGTGCTAAATGCCACCCGAAGTAAGGCTAGACGGACTGGCAAGAGAGAGGATATGGAAAAAGCTTGTGAACTTCTCGATGAGTGGAAGTCAGCTGTTAAAAAAGCAAAAAATGAAAATTTTCTAGAAGCAGTTGAATCATTAAACATGCAACCAAACACCAAAAAAGCATGGCGCTTTATAAACAATATGAAAAATTTAAACAAGAATGGCAATCAATGGTGTTCGGAAAATAATGACGACTACTTAAGATTCCTGAGAAGCCAGATAGCTATTCCAAACTCTCCCAAATGTGATTATATGCTTGAAATGATTGGCGTTAACAACGAGCCTCCGGTCAGCCAACTTGAAGAAATCACTAAAAATTTGGTTCCACTCATATCAAAAAAAAAAAATACTGCAGGGGGTAATGACGACATTACATATAAAATGTTAATGATGTTACCTAAATAATCGTTAAATACTCTCGCCAAAATTCTTCAGCGTCACTTTAACTTAAACCTGATTCCGGATGAATGGCGCAATATGAAAATTGTCCCTATACACAAAAAATCTGATAATATGGATATAATAGAAAATTATAGACCCATTTCGCTGATATCTGTGCTAGTAAAATCATTAAACATGTGTGTCAAGGAAATTCTAACCTCTCAATTAGAACTGACAAACGCCATTCCAGTTAAAAGCTTTGCTTACAGAAAAGGCAGATCGGCGTCCATGTGCATAAATGAATGTCTGCAGACGATTGAAGTACTGAAACAAAACAGACAAAAAGTATTTGTATGCGTGTTGGATCTCACAAATGCATACAACTGTGTTGATGTTTTGAAACATCACAACTTAAATCCCTCGGAGTGCACACCAACATTTTTAAATGGATATATAACTTTCTACATAGAAGTGTTCTAATACTAGGCAAAAGCAGAATCTTAGTTGGAAATGGATTACCCCAGGGTAGTTGTTTATCGCCTGTCCTTTTTAATGTATACACTGCTAGTCTGCATAATATTGAAGATAACCAAACCAAAATTTTCCAATTTGCTGATGATTTTATAATAATTTCTCATGATACGAGAGCTGCTGATGCTCTGCTCAATCTAAGAAATAAAGTATTAGAATTTCAAAGCACATCTCACCAACTTGGACTATCTTTAAACATCAACAAAACAAAATTTATGTATATGGCCAAAGGCTGCAAACAGGATTTCAATTTGCAAATAAATAATGACAACATAGAACGTGTTGGACAATTGAGATTCCTTGGTAGAATTATTACGCCTGGTGGTTTCCTAGGAGAACACGTTAATAAAATTAAAAAAGTTATCAAACCAGCAAACAATCTCATAAAAAGACTGACCACTATTAAATCAGGCATCACCCCGAAAGTCGCCTTATATCATGTTCAGACATAAAAATTAATTAAGTCAATTGGGGTTGATTGAACATCTTGAGATTTGGTGTTCAGACATATTTAATTTACTTGGCCCATTTAACAGGTCGGCTCAAGATACATACACACATACACGCCGTGAGCTGAATATCAAACTCTCGTGACCTAAATGTCAAAATTGCAAGGAGGACGAAATAATTTGACATTCAGCTAACAATTTTTACCAATCGTAAACACGAATACATGTATAGAATAAGCAGAAATAAAAACAAATTTGATAGTTGATGAAGAAGAACAAGAATGCAGCTGATCTGACGAACCAACCTGTTTAGTGGACACTGACGCTTATCACATTTCTCTTTTCATGACATTTCATTTTACTTATGAAACAAGCCTTTTAACAGGGTTGCATGCAGAATTGTTCTTCATTAAGAACTCATTAATTTCTAATGAAGCATTAACTTGGTCAATTTTTGTATGGAAAATTGAGAATCATTAGGCTTGAAAATTGAATAACGGCTCTTAATGTTCAATTAAGGTTGTGTCTGAACATAACATTAAACACTTACAAAGCCTTTGTACGATCTAAAGCTGAATATGGTTGTACCACTTGGGCAAATGCGCCTGCAGGGTACAACAAAAAGATACAAACATGTGTAAATGAATCGATTAGAAAATGTCTGGGTGTTCCACCTAGCTCTCCGATTCACTCCATGCTGGCGCTGCTCGGTGAACTACCCCCGCTTTTCAGGGCGGAATGGCTTACTGGCAAAGAACTTATCAAACAATGGTTTATGAACACTGAATTAAAATCGTCCATAAAAAAGTATCCACAATCAAACACGAGCTACAGTTTTGTTTACAGAAAACATCTTTCAATATTCGACAGACTAAACACAAACATCTCTTTTTGTAAACACAAAAAACTGTCAATTCACAAATCTAGTCTTGCCAGATCTAAAGAAAATTGTTCAAAAATACAACTCATCAGCAGTTACAACGCTTGAAAAGAGGAATTAGTGGCAAAAGGTTTTTTTCTGATGGCGACGGATGCTTCGTGTACCAACGAAAATGTTGGTTGTGGAGTGTATAATTTACAAAACAATACGTCATATCTTTATAGACTAAATGAAAAGTATTCCTCAATGACAGGTGAATTAGTCGCTATTAAACAGGCTATACAAATTTTGTTAAAGGTAAAAGTCTCAAAAGCAGCAATTTTCAGCTCTTTTAGTTCTAGACAAAAAGTCTACTGACAACTACATTGTAGCTGAAATTCACAACATGCTATATAATAATATGGATTCACTTAAAGAAATAAAAATAATATGGATACCCAGTCATGTAGGGATTACCTTCAATGAAAAGGCTGACATTGCTGCTAAAACTGCGGTCTCTGTTGGACAAAGCATCACCTTAAGTCTTACTCCCTTCGAAGCCCTGGTTCGTTTGCAGAGTGCCATTTGGAGTGAATGGAACCTAGAATTTGAGAAAATCAGTCAGGTTAAGGGGTCTAACTTTGCGAAAAGCATCGGACGTGTCCACAAAAATCCATGGTTCAATATAAAGAAATGTAGATTAAATTGTGTCGAAATTAAATTAATTAACCGCTTACTTTTGGATCACACCTACTGCAAAAGTTACCTGAGTAAGTTCGTAGCAGGTTTGTCAAGTTCTTGCATATTATGTGGTAACACTGAAACAGCAGAACATATCATTTTTGAATGTCAGGCGCATGAAAGAAACAAGTATCAAATATTCCACAAATATACAAATCTGTTTGATTTATTAAATTCTAAATCTTTAAAAGAATACACAGAATTAATTAACTTTCTAACTGATGCAAAGCTATTAAATAAATTATAACCCGGTGGAAAAAAATGTTAATTAAATTTTATAAGCATAAGAATATGTTTATATTTATATATACATATACTATAATTTATATATACATATAAGCAACAAATTAAAAAAAAAAAAACAAAAAACCAGATTAACAAGAAAAAAAAAATAAAAAATAAATAAATATATAAAAATGAATTAAATCAAAATATCAAAAAAAAAGATGTAAAAAACATAAGTTAGTTTTAGTATACCAAGTTGTACAAATTCCTAAATTCCTTATAAAGATATAATAGTAGTTTTTAATGAATCATAATCCTTTTATGTGCAGTATTAAAACCTTATTTAATTCTAAGAACATATATGTTAAGTTACTGCATTAATGCAACCATGAATATTCTAATCACAAACAATATGGCAACTTAGTTTTTTACAAACATGGTGTTACCATACAGCTGAAAGACAACCTGGCGTTTTAAATGGACACATCTATTCCGGTTTACGATCCACTTTCATCGGAGGTGAATCGGATCAAATGGCATTCTGCGATTCGATTGACGTCCGATGAACGTCAGATTTTTTCGAAGTTCGGAAATCGGCATTCTGGTTCACGATGGATCGGATTTTTGACAGTTTATCGGAGCGATTCTTTCCGTCAGCTTTTGTGTGTCGGAGGCAATAGAAATTTTGATTATTTTTGGAAATATTTCCAATTTAATGTAATTAAACTATGATTTTTAAATTTATGCAACATTATTATACAAAACGGGCTTGGTTTAGCTATGCTACTGGCCTTTTCTTTGCAAAATAAGTGAACAAAAAGAATCTGATTTAGTACAATAGACTGAATATAAGGAAATAAGTACAAGGAGTTTCAATGTGTTGAACTTTTATTTAATAATAAAATTTATTTTCCTTTTTAGCAATATTTATATATTATTGTTTAATAAAAGCTTCTGAAAATAATTTTAAATGTGTATTATTACTACGATGATGTAATATGAGTGGGTAGCGCAACTTGGGAAAAATTTCTGTGCCAGGATGTACTCCTTTAAGCATTTTTCCCGACTGTGTCTTTTTAAAGGTTTAAAATATCGCCATCCGACATGATTTACAAACATTTGCACGAGAAACTAACAAATCGAAGAAAAGTGCTCACTTTCTATGTCCGTTCATGCTCAACGCGTCCTTGAGAATCACAAAATTCCTGCTACACGATACATATGTACATATTCATGATTTGATGGATCGCAACCTGGATCTCAAATTTGCTTTTATGTTTTGTGATCCATAAAATTTTTTTGATATGCGACCAGTGTGGAGCGCCATCCATGGATTGCATCAGTATAACATATTACTATAAATAGTGTAAAACAAATCAACTGCAAGAGGTTTTCGCATGAAAATTTGTTGGAATAAGCTGTAAATGTTATTTTCACTAAAGTTGGCATTTTCATTGCCATTGAGAGTTCATGGAGTCCAGTTTTTTCATAATTTAAAATTACTAATAGTTAAGGTGGGAATCGCAATAATGTACCACTGGTGTTAAAGGAAAATTTGAATATAATGAACCACGATCCTATCACAGATCATAAAAAAGTCGCTCCCGCCAGACGATTATAGTGTAAGAGATATTCCTTGTTAAAGCAATGTGTATGTAGAAGACTTTTTTGTGTCACCGGCCTTCGACCGCGCTTCAAAAAACCTCAGCCGGCAGAATTCTCCTTTTGGAGAACTTTAATATTATAATTTAATAATAGTTGAAAGCGTTAAAGGTAGATGAATTATCATCCAAATAATATTTCCTGAAAGTTTCACTGAAAAATTCGCAGTAGTTTGTAAATAAGTAAAATTGGTTCATTCTATCCAAGCTTAGCCGGTGTTAATTTCCGAATTACAAGGTATTCTCGCATGAAACTTGGTGACAGTATTCTATAAATGCCGTTTTCATATATGCTGGCAATTTTTTTTTTTATAATAGAAAGCAATATTTAAAAAAATTGAATTTGAATTAATGTCTAAATTCCTTTGTTCTTCCATTTATTTTTCCACTAAAAAAGCTGCTGCAGCAATGGAATCCATTTTTTAACCATTTAGTATTCTTTCTGAAAATTTAATCTAAAACTTACTGAAGATATAAATTTGCTGTCAAAAATACAAATGTGCTGTCAAAAAATACATATTATTTCGCATAAACGCTATCTAACACTGATTCGAACATAGTTTAACACTTAACAACCAAGGATGCATCGTAACGTTAATTTTAACGCTAACCGAAATGTTAAAGTCGTTTTTGTTGAAACGACTTAGAGCCCGTGCACAATTGGCTTTGTCTGCTCCAACTTTGATAGAAAAAACCTTAAAACAAAGCGAAATTCCAGATGCTTGCTACAATTAACACTTTGACAATTTCCACTTCACTTCTTTGCTTTAATTTATAAACCTGATTTTTCGTAAAATATTTGGGGAATTTCCTTTTTTCTGCTTATTCGAATGTTATTTTTTACTTTTCTCTGTTCACTTCTCACAAAATTGCGCGAAATCGCTAAAATAAGTGTACATATACAAACATACATACACACATACAAGGGGAGATGTTTGTCAAAGTGTAAAAAAGTTGAAACATGGCGAACTTTATACCTTGCTTTACTCGCTTCACCTCAATTGTGAACATGTCCCTTTGAAAAGCACATGCTCAACAGAACTGTCAAAGCAAAACTCTGAAGCAAAGCGAGGTAGAAGTCAATTGTGCACGGGCTCTTATGTTTTCAACGTTATACAAATTATCAAAATAATTTCCGTTTCGTTTTTAACGTTAACGAAACTCAAGCGTTAACGCTGAAACGTTGAAAAGTTGAGTGCGTTTATTTTTGAGTTGGCAATGCTCTAGCGAGTTATAAACAGAGTTGCCGAGAGATCCCAGTAATTAAATCATAAAAAAAGCTACAAGTGGTAAATTTTTTATTTTGTAATATGACTCAATGATAATGGTAAAATTATTTGAAAATCGCTCTACTTTTTCCTGTTTTAAATAAATGTCAAAATATTGTGTTTCGTTTTGGTATTTCATCCGTTTACTGCGTGGAAGTGCTTTAGTGTTCAGTGGCGCTTTTCAACTAACACAAAACACACACTGTTCTTAACATCTATCAAAAACGGTCATCGAAAGGCAATTACGTATTCTCTTTTAACTGCTAGGACCTGTATAGTTGCGCCTTATTTTTTACTGTTGAAATTACCATTTTTGATAAAAAGTAATTCAAACTAAAAAGTAACAGCTGTGTTCAATAACAAAAAAATTGATACGAATTTTTCGTAAAAAATGACAGTTCTCCATATGAAAATGACAGTTCTATGAAAAATTCGTAAAATTTTTTTGTTATTGAGCACAGGTAATGATTCTTTTGGTTTTTAGCGATATCGAATTAATTTTAACAATAGTTGATTTTTCTATTACGCGGCCGTGAAAACAACACTAAACTTGCTAAATATTTATTACAACCACTCCCGTTAGATGGCTTCGGGCTGATTCGAATTTTTGCCATTCACCAGCAGAGTTCGGTTGTGTTACCGGCAATTACTGGCAGAGTTCGGGTGTGTTGCGGTAGTTACCGATGGTTACCGGTAGAGTCCGCTTGGTGCAGCCTCTGTATACCTCTGTATACAAGAATACGATTGGCTGATATTTATGCACTTGGTTGAAGTTTATGCTACAAGAACATACGTTCCAAAAACATAGATTCCAAAAATTATATGTTTCTATTCGTTCTTTACCAAAGCAACACTTTCGTGCAAAAGAATGGGGCTAATGTAAAGTCAAAAAGAAAAAGATTGGCTTTGAGTTTACAAAAACACATGTATAATACTACCCGGCAAAAAAAAATATCCTCGACATTTGACACATAAAAATCAAATTTGGTATCTTTTTGTTAACTTGGTTGTTTTTCAGATTATGGTTAGTAATTTTTCTTACAAGTGGCAAACTTTCTTTTGCTTTTTGTTAAAGCATTGCCAAAACAAAAAAAACGAAACTTTTTTGTTGACCGTTTTTGTTTCAACGTTAACGAAATCAGTTTTGTTGAATTATTTCGTTGATAACGTTAACGGTTGCATATCCGTTTCGTTAACATAGCATGTTAACAAACGAAAACATATTTTGATAGTTTGTTGAGCATCCTTGTTAACAACACTTATGTTCGAAACGTCGTAAACCAGAATACCAATTTTCGTTTTTTCGTAGCAGTCGGCGTCGCCGCAATCGGAGTTCCGAGGTATTGTAGAATACCTGTGGGAGTTAATTTTCCTGCCATTTTCCCACATCTCTGGAGAGATGTCACCATAATCAAAAAAAAAAAAAATAAATAAATAAATCATGCCAATGTGCAGAGGCTATGACATGGATGATTTTTGCGGAAAGTGCAATAAGCAATTTACGCGCAACGAAACGCTTAATTTCCCCTGTGGAGGCTTTTGCCGAAAACTATTTCATCGTACATGCTGTGACACTCAAATTACAGAATACGATGTGAAATTGCTCAAGCTTAATAGAAATTTATGCTACTTATGTTCTTATTGACTAAATCTACCGGTGCAAATTTCAAAATCGTTCGAAATAATCTCATCTGAACAAAAAAAGTGCGGAATCTTTGTTGTCCGTTGTTGTTGCTAAATTTGCCGATATTCGGGATCTTGCCGCGAATAAATATTATTTATCTTCTATTATTTTTCTATAGTTTATTATTGTTTCTTTCTTTTAGAAATAAGACACCTTTTATTTTTCTATATTTCAGTTTTAACAATTTTGTCACTTTTATTTCACTACTTTTGATTTTATACAATATAAATTTTTAGCGGGCTCGGAATCGAACGTTTTTGCAGCGAGATTTCTAACCACTGACTTTACATATTTTCTTAGTTTTACATATAGGGTAAGTAGACATCACAGGTAACGGTTCGGGAGAGAGCGGGTAAGTATGGAGGTAAGTATGTGTGTTGGATTCTAAGGTAAGTGGGTACAAGGTGTAACAAAAGGTTGTGCATAAAGGGTGACGAGGAAAGGTAAGTACATTACATTATAATTTGAAATATGTTTATTTAGATACATAGGAATATATTCGCCGCGCTTAGAGCTCTATGAGGTCGTCCATGTCTTCAACATGCCGGCGGGCCTGCGGGGACGTGACCTGCACCAGGTCCTGCAGCTGTTCCAGCGTCTCCCTTGCCTGATGTATAAGGCGTTCAAGGCGCCTCTGAGTTGGGCGCGGGTTATTCCTGGCCTACGGTGTGGCTGTTGGAGAACCACTCTACGAGCGGGAGTGGGTTGCCGTCTATTCCGAGAATTAACCGTGGGATTTCATTGTCGTCGCTCTGGTTGTGGATTAGTGTTGCGATGTAGGAGAGTGTGATGCGCTAATCCGCATTTGTGGCAACTATCGCCTGAGTTGCATGCGCCGGTTGCATGGGATGTGGCCAAGCAATTTATGCAATATTTATGTGCCCTGGCCGACTGATATCTCTCATCAGGCGTCATTGCAAGGAAGGCTCGGCAGACGCGAAGCGAGTGTGTGCCGCAGCAGAGTCGGCATTTCCGGTAATCGTGGGATCTGTAAAGAGTTGAGAGCATATGGAAAAAGGAAGAACGAAAAACCGTTATTAATGGGGGTCATGACATGTATTGGGATATGTCGAGAAATAAAGTTAATGGGAGAAGTTGCATTTATGCGGGTGGAAATAAACAGAGCTTGGTTATGTTGCGAGTGACAGTTCCGCCTTGGGTGCGTATGTCTACTACGCGAACATTCTGGTCAGGAGCGGGATGAAGTTTTGAGATGCGGCCAAGTCGCCACTCGTTTGGTGGAAGTAGATCATCTTTAATAATGACGAGGTCACCTTCACTGAGATTCACTTCCTGGCTTTTCCACTTATTTCTCTTATGGAGTTCTCGGAGGTACTCGTTTTTCCAGCGCTTAGCAAATTGATGGTGGAGTACCTGTAGTCTTTGCCATTTGTGAGTGAGTGTAAGGTTTTCGGAATTAGGCTCAGGGATTGAGAGAAGTGGGGCACCACGGAGGAAGTGCCCTGGAGTTAGAGCTTGCAGATCATCGGGGTCTTGTGACATTGGGGTCAGCGGTCTGGAGTTTAATACCGCTTCAATGCGAATGAGGAGAGTGTTGAACTCCTCAAAGGTGAACCTTTGGGATCCAGCGACTTTCGTGAAGTGAGTTTTGAAACTTTTCACTGCTGCTTCCCAGAGTCCTCCCATATGAGGGGCATATGGAGGTATGAATTGCCATGAGAGATTATGAATGGCATATTTTTCGGCGATATCTTTAGAGACTTCTTCGAGAAATGAGATTGATTCCCTTTTGAGACTTCGTTGTGCTCCGACAAATGTTTTCCCGTTATCTGACATAATTTTGTGGGGTATGCCTCGGCGTCCAACGAACCGTGCGAAAGCGGCTTTGAAACATTCTGTGGTGAGATCGGAGCACACTTCGAGGTGAATAGCTTTGGTGGAGAAGCATACAAAGACACAAACGTATGCCTTGGAATGAGATGCTCGACGAAGTGTGGAAGTTCTCACGAGAAACGGACCAGCAAAGTCGACGCCTGTGGTTTGGAAGGGAAGTGAGTAGGTCGAGCGTTCTGGGGGTAATGCGGCCATAATTTGCGACTTCATCTTTTGCTTGTAGAGCGTGCATGTCTTGCAATGAAATATGCAAGTTTTCACCTTTTGCTTTAAGCGTGGGATGTAGTACTCCTGTTGTACCATGCGGATCATCAGCTGCTTTTCGGCGTGTAAGAGTGTTGAGTGGAGGAAGCTGAGTATGAGAGAGCAGAGCTTTGAGTTGTCTGGTATTATGATCGGGTGACGCTCGTTATAGCTTAGGGCGGCATAAGTGAGACGTCCGTTCACGCGAAGCAGACCTGATTTGTCCAGAAAAGGGTTGAGAGTTAATAACTGATCTCTCTTGCTTATGGGTTGCGATGAAGTTAAGTTTGAGATCGTTTGCCCGTAATATTTATGTTGAGCATTTATTATGAGACGTTTCTTTGCTTCGTTTATTTCATCGTGAGTGAGAATTGTGGTGGAGGGAATATGCAATGTTTTTGCTTTAGAAATAAATCGGAGCATGAAAGCTGTCACTCTTAGGGCTCTTGCATAGGAGGAGAAACGGTCTAAGATGTCGGTGCTTTCG
The DNA here is from genome assembly GCA_960531455.1 of Urophora cardui. NCBI lineage: Eukaryota > Metazoa > Arthropoda > Insecta > Diptera > Tephritidae > Urophora > Urophora cardui. The sequence continues at coordinate 89,671,871 of OY482672.1, read as the reverse complement.
GTCATGTAGAATGCCTCTATTTTCCTCTGTTCTGGGGGAGATGAGTGGTTGGGTGTGCCTTTAGGCCAGAATTCGGGGGGCTTTACTAGCCATTCGGGACCTTTCCACCAGAGTGAGCACTCGGAGAGTTCGTTGGGTTTAGCTCCTCGGGTGCCTAAGTCAGCTGGGTTGTTGGCGCTTGAGACATGTCGCCATGTGGCATTGCTAACATTTTTAAGGATCTGGGATGTCCTGTTAGCAACGTACGTTTTCCATACCCATGGGGGCTTTTCGAGCCAGGCTAACACGATGGAGGAGTCTGTCCATAAGGTTAGTTCATGGGATGGGAGATCCAATTGAGATAGGATCTGCTTTACTAACTTGGTTAGGAGGACTGCGCCGCATAGCTCCAATCGGGGAAGTGAAACTGTTTGCAGGGGTGCAACTTTAGTTTTTGCGGCGAGTAAATGGCAGGTTACATTCTCACCATCTTGAACTCTCAAATATAAACAAGCGCAGAACGCCTTTTCGGAGGCATCGGAGAACCCATGCACTTGTATTGAGTTTTCTGGGCTGAACTGCACCCAGCGTGGGATCTTTATATCTTCGATCGCTGAGAGGTGCTTTCGAAAAGAGTTCCATTTTATGAGAGAGTTGGGTTTAACTACTTCGTCCCAGTCTGTGCCTTCCATCCAGAGTTGTTGGAGGAGCGTTTTCGCTGCTATCATTATGGGCGATAGTCATCCTGCCGGGTCGAAAAGTTTCGCAACAGATGAGAGAATCTGTCTTTTCGTGGCAGCATTTGAGTCGGGAATTGGATTTACTGAATACGAGAAGGTATCAGTTAGAGCATTCCATTTTATTCCAAGAGTTTTAGTAGAGCTTGTATCGTGGAATTGGAGAAATTCGGAGTCTAGGAGATCAGACTCGGGTATATCTTTCAGCAGTTGTTTGTGATTTGCAGTTATCTTTTTCAACGGGAATCCTGCTGATTTGAGTACATCGATAGTTTGGGATATCGATTCACGGACTGAAGAGAGATCATGTCCACCTGAGAGTATGTCGTCGACATATGTTTCGTAGACTAAAATTTTTGAGCATTTTGGGAATTTGCTTTCTGAGTCTTTGGCCAATTGATGAAGAGTTCTTATGGCCAAATATGGAGCACAGTTTACACCGAAGGTAACTGTTTTGAGTTTAAAGTCTTGTATAGGACTTTCGGGAGATCTGCGGAGTACGATTCTTTGGAAATCTTGATCTTCCTTGTGTACGTATATTTGGCGGTACATTTTTTCAATGTCGCCGTTGAAGACGTACTTATATAATCGCCATTTGAGGATGACGAGCATCAGGTCATTTTGAAGAGTGGGACCTGTATATAATACGTCATTGAGAGAGAGACCCGAGTGTGATAGTTTTGATGCATTGAAAACTACTCGAACTTTAGTAGTTTTACTATCGGGTTTTATCACAGCGTGATGTGGAAGATAAAATGAGAAATATTTACCATCACGTATGATTTCGAGTGAGTTTGTGGGCTCCATGTGGTCTAGAGAGAGATATTCTTCTAGGACCCGAGAGTAGGTGTTTTTGAGATCACCTTTTTTCTCAAGGCTTCGCTCGATGCTGAGATATTGCCGTTGAGCTGCGGGTCTAGAGTGCCCTAACGCCATTAAGTTGGGAAACTCCGCTTTGAATGGGAGTTTTACCACATATCGGCCGTCTTCTCTTCGATACGTGGTTTGTGAGTATAGAGCTTCACAATATTCATCATCGGTTGTTTGAGTGGGAGCCGATGGTACCTCCTCCTGTTCCCAGAATTTTTTGAGAAGATCGCCTATGGAGTCACCTGAGTTTTCTACTACCTGGGTTGAGAATGTCGAGATTTGTTCTGACACTGGTCCGCTCAATATCCACCCAAAGATGGTGTTTTGAGCTATGAGGTTTCCGCCTATGTTAGTTTTAAGACCGGGCAAGAGAATTTTTGGTAGTATGTCGCTACCAATCACCATGTCTATTCTGGCGGGATAGAAGCAGTTGGGGTCTGCTAGAGGCAGTGACGCATATTCTTTGAGATCAATTTTAGTTACCCTGAACGATGGGAGGAATTGCGTCAACTGTGGTAGTATTATCGCGTGAGTTGCGATTTTGGTTATGCGATCTGGGGAACATATTGTTAACGAACATATTTTGTTGGAGTTTTGAACTGTTCGTCCGCCCATTCCGAGTATTTCGTACTGGGTCTTTGTTGTGGGGAGACCAAGTAACTTTTGCACACGAGATGTTACAAAAGTTTTTTGAGATCCTTGGTCTATGAGAGCACGTATTACAGTAGTCTCGCCATTATGGAGGATTGGCACGTTGGCTGTGGGAAGTAACGTTTTTTCTCTACTGTTTGAGTAATGTGATAGTGTTTGTTCGTTATTGCTCTGAGGTGAGCTTGGGAGTGAGTTTTGAGCTACGGCCTGTTTTGAAGTACAAGGCCTTTCATCGAGAGTCACGTAAGATGTGACGCGATTTTTTGAGGAGTTTGGCGTTTGAGTTTTCGCCGGGTAGTGGAGTAATGAGTGGTGTCGTTGGTGGCAATACGTGCATGTAAAACCACTACGACACTGATTCTCTGAGTGAGAATATGCTAAACAATTTTTGCAATAATTGTTTTCTTTCACGAACTTATTCCTTTCGGGGACGGAAAGTTCTTTAAATTTCACGCACATCATCATAGAGTGGTTAGAGTTGCACAGCTTGCATGAGACTGGCCTTTTTGACTCAGTGTGGAATGCGTGTTTGTTCCGAGAGGAGAACGATTGCTGTGTTGATGATGCTCGAGGTGTGAAATTGGAATGAGTTGAGTTGAGTTTGCCCGGCCTATATGTGTTGAGCCGTTCGACAACCTCGTAACGAGTTGTGAGAAATTGGTCCATTTCTGACCAGAGAGGTAACTCTTTTCTTGAGTTTAGAGATTGCTCCCATAACCTAAGAGATTCGTCAGGGAGCTTTGAAGAGCAAAGATAAACGAGCAAAGGGTCCCAATTCTCTGTGCAGACTCCATTTGCCTTGAGTACAGCGAGACAATTGTTTATTGTCGTTTGGAGTTGCTGTATTTTTTCTCCGTTCTCTGAGTGAGCGGGTTGAAGATTGAAGAGTGCTTTAATCTGATTGTCTACTACAATCCTCCTATTTTCGTATCGAGACTTGAGAGCGTCCCATGCGAGCTGGAAGTTGAGGTCCGTTAAAGCGTAATTCTTTATGATGAGAGCTGCTTGTCCACGAGTTTTCTGTCTTAAGTGGTACAGCTTCTGAGCGGGAGAGAGTTTGGGGTGGTCTATGTACACCGCAGTGAACATGGCTTTGAAGCTGGGCCATTCTTCGTATCCTCCATGGAAGATTTGGGTGTCACAGGCCGGTACTTTCAGATATGCATGAGAATCTGGTTGGGTAAAGGGTAATTGGGGGGCGTTTGGGTTGAGTGTTAAGGGATTAGAGCTCGCCTTGAGTTTCCTGAGCAGCTCACGGATTTTCACCTTCGTATTTGTTCCATTGTCATTTGCGGTGTCGTATATAGAATAGCATTCTTCGCGTGTCTCATCATCCGCGCTACTCACTTCCATTGATTCGTGTGCTGCGTCCGCCAGTGCCATGAGCTTGTCCAATTGTTCCATTTAACTGCAAGTCCGTCCTCTGTTTGCTCAGCTTCCGGCGTGCTCCACCACTTCTCACAAAATTTTTCAAGCTTTTTCATTTGAAAGAAAAACTTCTTTTTGGAGGGAGAAAGCTTTTCTTCTTCAGTTTGGGATTTTGACCTCGTTTTCGTGCCTTGTGGGACTTGAAGGGCTTGGGGAGTTTCTTGCTTTTCTAGCTTATCTTCCGGCATTGTATCTAATTTGGGGATAACTTTGGGCAATTATTTATTGGTGTATAAAGGTGCGTATTTATGGCTAATTGTATCAGCGCGTCTGATTACAAGTAAGTGCGTATATGGGTATAAGAGAAATTGAGAAAATGTGTATATTTTATTCTTATTTAAAATGATTTATTTTATCTAAATTAATTGAATTTTATTAAATAAATGTTAATTTTAATTTATTTTTAATTATTTTTTATGTTTTTGGGTTTTAATTTATTAGTGCACACGGGGTGGTGCTATATTTTTGTCCTGCACTGTACTGTCTCAGAGCTTAAGAGTACAGTATAAAAAGGAAATGTCTACCCAGTTGTAATTTTGGGTGGTGCAATTTATGCGTTACTGGTCCCTTGGGAATGGGGTTTGGGATGAGTTGGTTATATTTTTATGAATTTTTGGAGCGGCTTCGGAGGGGACCTCTTTATATGGGGTGAGTGATCCCTTTGTAATGGGTTTGGGGTTAGTTGAAAATATATTTATATATATGTATATAGTATGTATATGATATGTGTTTAATATAAATTTATATATGTGAATATGTAAATATATAGGGATTTAGTTTATGAACGTAGTTGTACGTTATGATGGGAGAAGAGCGGGTTATTTGCAGTATTTCACTTTACTGACTTTCAGGGATTGCTAAGTTTATTTTGTCTTTATTTCTTTTAGTCTGTTGAACTTAGCGGATTTTGTTATGTACATATATATGTAAGTATAAGTATATATGTATTATACTTAAATGATAGTGCCGTCAGAGGAAAATGGAAATGCCCTTATTTGGTATATATGTGGGAATTTTTTGAGAGAGTAACGGCAGGAATATATTGAGTTGGGCTATATGTACTTCTCGAGAGAGTTGAGATAGCGGAATTCTATATTCGGGCTTATTTTTTTTTTTTTTTTTTTTTGATTTGGAGAGTCAGCGGTAGTTTTATATACCACAACTGAGAAAATTTCTTTGAGGAGATTGGCGTTTGAGTTTTCGCCGGGTAGTGGAGTAATGAGTGGTGTCGTTGGTGGCAATACGTGCATGTAAAACCACTACGACACTGATTCTCTGAGTGAGAATATGCTAAACAATTTTTGCAATAATTGTTTTCTTTCACGAACTTATTCCTTTCGGGGACGGAAAGTTCTTTAAATTTCACGCACATCATCATAGAGTGGTTAGAGTTGCACAGCTTGCATGAGACTGGCCTTTTTGACTCAGTGTGGAATGCGTGTGATTTGTTCCGAGAGGAGAACGATTGCTGTGTTGATGATGCTCGAGGTGTGAAATTGGAATGAGTTGAGTTGAGTTTGCCCGGCCTATATGTGTTGAGCCGTTCGACAACCTCGTAACGAGTTGTGAGAAATTGGTCCTGACCAGAGAGGTAACTCTTTTCTTGAGTTTAGAGATTGCTCCCATAACCTAAGAGATTCGTCAGGGAGCTTTGAAGAGCAAAGATAAACGAGCAAAGGGTCCCAATTCTCTGTGCAGACTCCATTTGCCTTGAGTACAGCGAGACAATTGTTTATTGTCGTTTGGAGTTGCTGTATTTTTTCTCCGTTCTCTGAGTGAGCGGGTTGAAGATTGAAGAGTGCTTTAATCTGATTGTCTACTACAATCCTCCTATTTTCGTATCGAGACTTGAGAGCGTCCCATGCGAGCTGGAAGTTGAGGTCCGTTAAAGCGTAATTCTTTATGATGAGAGCTGCTTGTCCACGAGTTTTCTGTCTTAAGTGGTACAGCTTCTGAGCGGGAGAGAGTTTGGGGTGGTCTATGTACACCGCAGTGAACATGGCTTTGAAGCTGGGCCATTCTTCGTATCCTCCATGGAAGATTTGGGTGTCACAGGCCGGTACTTTCAGATATCCATGAGAATCTGGTTGGGTAAAGGGTAATTGGGGGGCGTTTGGGTTGAGTGTTAAGGGATTAGAGCTCGCCTTGAGTTTCCTGAGCAGCTCACGGATTTTCACCTTCGTATTTGTTCCATTGTCATTTGCGGTGTCGTATATAGAATAGCATTCTTCGCGTGTCTCATCATCCGCGCTACTCACTTCCATTGATTCGTGTGCTGCGTCCGCCAGTGCCATGAGCTTGTCCAATTGTTCCATTTGAACTGCAAGTCCGTCCTCTGTTTGCTCAGCTTCCGGCGTGCTCCACCACTTCTCACAAAATTTTTCAAGCTTTTTCATTTGAAAGAAAAACTTCTTTTTGGAGAGAGAAAGCTTTTCTTCTTCACTTTGGGATTTTGACCTCGTTTTCGTGCCTTGTGGGACTTGCAGGGCTTGGGGAGTTTCTTGCTTTTCTAGCTTATCTTCCGGCATTGTATCTAATTTGGGGATAACTTTGGGCAATTATTTATTGGTGTATAAAGGTGCGTATTTATGGCTAATTGTATCAGCGCGTCTGATTACAAGTAAGTGCGTATATGGGTATAAGAGAAATTGAGAAAATGTGTATATTTTATTCTTATTTAAAATGATTTATTTTATCTAAATTAATTGAATTTTATTAAATAAATGTTAATTTTAATTTATTTTTAATTATTTTTTATGTTTTTGGGTTTTAATTTATTAGTGCACACGGGGTGGTGCTATATTTTTGTCCTGCACTGTACTGTCTCAGAGCTTAAGAGTACAGTATAAAAAGGTTACTGGTCCCTTGGGAATGGGGTTTGGGATGAGTTGGTTATATTTTTATGAATTTTTGGAGCGGCTTCGGAGGGGACCTCTTTATATGGGGTGAGTGATCCCTTTGTAATGGGTTTTGGGTTAGTTGAAAATATATTTATATATATGTATATAGTATGTATATGATATGTGTTTAATATAAATGTATATATGTGAATATGTAAATATATAGGGATTTAGTTTATGAACGTAGTTGTACGTTATGATGGGAGAAGAGCGGGTTATTTGCAGTATTTCACTTTACTGACTTTCAGGGATTGCTAAGTTTATTTTGTCTTTATTTCTTTTAGTCTGTTGAACTTAGCGGATTTTGTTATGTACATATATATGTAAGTATAAGGCACTCTGCACACGGAGCGTACTGCTTTAGACGCGTATTAGATACTACAGACGAAAGCTGTACGCTTTGATGTCGCGCACGTATATTTCAATTGAGGGCTGCACACGAGTCGTCAGCTTCATGCATTCGTCAAAGTATGCTAGCTACATGTCGCTTGGCGTAAAGCAGTGCTGGTAGCTAGGCGTACTACGCTTAGAAAACAGGAAGAAGAAGATGTTTGTTTACATTTTTCCACTTGGTGGAATTTATGAAAGCAGTAAAATCTGTGTAAAAAATCGGAAAAAATTAGTGCATAATGAAAGAAAATTTAAGATTCCGTAAAATTTTTCATCTTTTCTATTTAAAGCTTCGAAATTTAAAGCAAATGCCGTATTATTAATTTGTTTGTTTGTTTTGTGCAGCGAAGTTTCATGTCGCTTCGTGTGCAGATATTGAGGCGTAGGGAAGTCGACGCTACATAAAATGTCTCGTACGCGTCTATGACGATACGCCTCGTGTGCAGAGTGCCTAAGTATATATGTATTATACTTAAATGATAGTGCCGTCAGAGGAAAATGGAAATGCCCTTATTTGGTAATATATGTGGGAATTTTTTGAGAGAGTAACGGCAGGAATATATTGAGTTGGGCTATATGTACTTCTCGAGAGAGTTGAGATAGCGAAATTCTATATTCGGGCTTATTTTTTTTTTTTTTTTTTTTTTTATTTGGAGAGTCAGCGGTAGTTTTATATACCACAACTGAGAAAATTTCTTGGGGGCGACTTCCGCTAATTATAAGTACATATGTTTGTATATTTTATGTAGGGTTACTTACTTTGGCATGGCGATATCTTTTACAAACCCTTTTTTTGTGTTTTTATGTTGATTCAGATGTAGTGGTTTTTGTTGTTTTTTCTACCTCTCTTGTTTGTTTTTTTTTTGTTAATAATTTTATGTATATAAGTATTTGTAGTTGTATTTATGTATTTCTTTTGAATTTTTTTCGGTTTTTTTTTTTTCAATATATATACATATATAAATATATATATTTTTTGTTCATCAAAATAATTTGTATTTATATGTATGTATGTATGAATTTTTATTTACGTTGTATGTTTTTTATTATTTCAAGTTTAGATCCATGTATTTTTCCAAATTTTTATGTATGTTTACACTTCTTCGTGTAGCGTTGTTAATTTTATCGCCACCACTGTATGTGTGTATGTATGTATATAACTTTAATTCTTCTAGTATTTATGTATGTATGAAGGGTTATGTACTTTAAAGTTTTTGCACTCTCTCGCTCTTTCAAAGTTATTTGTGATTTTATGTATGTATCGTTGTCCATATGTACGGCGGTAGGGCCTGTAGTTTTCTTTTAATATTTTAACTTTTAGTTTGTATGTATGTAATTAAGTTTTTCACTGATTTAAATTTGTTCCCAAGCTTTTTTGTTTTTTCGCGCTGCGTTACCAGTTTTTGTTTTCTTGTTTTTTTTTTTTTTGGAAATTAGGATCACCCTAATGTATTTTGTCACATATGTATGTTTGTTTGTTTGTATTTTTCCACATATGTTTTTATGTATGTTTGTATATTTTTCGCGCGCTTTTTTATCTTTTGTTTGTCACTCTTTTTGTTAGTTTTTAGTTGAATTGTTTTTTTTTGTAGAATTTTATTTAACTAACCTTAAATTTTTATTTTACAGCCACGGCGCGATTTCCGATTTATGTGTTTTTATTTAAATTTTCTTTCACTTTGTATTTTTAAGCATATGTAGATATACATATGTATTGCATTTTGTTTTACTTGTAAGTTTTTTGTATAGTATGTATGTTCTTTATAAGGGTTTCGGCACCATATTCGGGATCTTGCCGCGAATAAATATTATTTATCTTCTATTATTTTTCTATAGTTTATTATTGTTTCTTTCTTTTAGAAATAAGACACCTTTTATTTTTCTATATTTCAGTTTTAACAATTTTGTCACTTTTATTTCACTACTTTTGATTTTATACAATATAAATTTTTAGCGGTCTCGGAAACGAACGTTTTTGCAGCGAGATTTCTAACCACTGACTTTACATATTTTCTTAGTTTTACATATAGGGTAAGTAGACATCACAGGTAACGGTTCGGGAGAGAGCGGGTAAGTATGGAGGTAAGTATGTGTGTTGGATTCTAAGGTAAGTGGGTACAAGGTGTAACAAAAGGTTGTGCATAAAGGGTGACGAGGAAAGGTAAGTACATTACATTATAATTTGAAATATGTTTATTTAGATACATAGGAATATATTCGCCGCGCTTAGAGCTCTATGAGGTCGTGCATGTCTTCAACAGCCGATATTAGTAATGAAATATCCATGATACATAAGCGCCATGACGACAGCTACAAAAACATTTCTTCAAGTTTTGATACTCTGCGCTGAGACTTTTGTGAATTTAAAGCCAATCTTAGCAACAACATGAATGCAAAAAAATCTCCTACTAAACGGCATATCAACAACAAATATTCTTCGACTTTGAACCTTTGCTCTGCTGCTGCGTTACCACCTTTGCTTTTATCCCCTGCTTCGCAATCAACCGCTAATTATAACACACACACGCTGCCTATTGTTGTTCCTATTGCTAATATAATGCACACTGTTGGTCGGATGTGTAACTTCACTGTAACAAGCAATGATACCACTTGTAATGATGCAGCCCAGCATGTTACTACACCCGCAACTACGCCTAATAATCCTATAATGGACTCACACAAATCCAAATCAAAATTAAAATCTAAATCTGGTATTTCGCGAACAACTGCTACCAATATCACACGCACAACATCTACTTCTCCTACTACAGTGGATCATATGAGTAACTCCAAGGATGCTGGTTTGAATTCAGTTCTAGTTACTACTGCTTTATCTTATGCTGATGCTGCCAATATCGCTGCTGCTGCTGATGATTCTGCTGTTGCTCCCGCTCCTACTACGCATTCTGCTCGATTATCTAATATTTCTAAATTAGTATATAATAAGCCCCCTTCTGTAGGTTCAATGAGTGTACAGGGCAATAAATCGAATAATAACATTAATAGTAATAACAATACTAATCATGTAGTGGGTTCGGCTAAGAATACTGGATTACAGGTTGCTACGCGCCTAAAATGGCTTCACCTTTCGCCGTTTTCTTCTTCAGTCACTTCTGATAATTTAACTTATTATATTGCTAACCGTACTGGTATTGATAAAGGTTTGTTCTCTTGTTTTCCCTTAATTAAAAATGGTACTGATTCCAATTCTCTTAAAAGTATAAATCTTAAACTTGGAATAAATGCGAACTTATATGATAAGCTTCTTGTTCCTGAGCTTTGGCCTGCCAACATCGTAATTCGCCCATTTCTGTTTATTTCAAAAAACGAGCTTCCTTAAACACCATCTTCCGAAGCCCTACCTCATCCGGGGGTAAATCATGCCCCTTAAAAATTTATAACAAAAATGTTTCTGTGCTTAGAACTAAATCCCAGGTTGTTCATTTATTCAGTAGTCATCTAGAATACGATGTGTTTGTGCTCATTGAAACGTGGCTTAATGATGGCTTTTCTAACGAGGAGTTTTTCGATTCAAGACTGTTTCAAGTTTTTCGCAAAGATAGAAGTAATAGTCTTACTGGCCATAATAGGGGTGGAGGTGTTCTAATAGCAGTGTAATCAAAGCATCGTGCTGCCCTCTCTGTGTTCGAATTGTTGGTGATCATGATTCCATTTTTCTATGTGCTAGTTACATTCCCCCGAATAGCTCCAATAATATCTATGCTGCTTATGTTGATAATATTATGTCTCTTGCCCGGAATGAAGTTAGGAATGTATTCCTAAACTTAGGTGGTCATCTACTATCTCAGGCTCAGGCCTTATTATTATTATTATGCTCTACCTCGTTGACAGTTTTCTAAGCTTAGATCTGGCACAACTCAACTGTTTCAAGAATAGTCTTGGCCGAACTTTAGACTTGGTATTTTTAAGTAAAAATCTAGATTATTTTATTGGCAAGTGCGACTCTCCTCCGACCAAGCCCTGTATGCATCATCTACCATTAATTATTAAACTAAATTTTATCATTATGAAAATACGAACACTCTCCTGTCTAATTTATCTATGAATTTTAAGTTGTGTGATTTCAGTAAACTCAATAGTCGTCTTTTGGATATAGACTGGGATACTTTATTCTTAAATTGTAATTTAGACGATTGCTTCTCTATCTTTAAGTCAACAGTGGTTGAAACATGCAAATTTCTGATTCCACTATCAACAAAAAATTATGCAAAGTCCCATGGCATAATGCGTTGTTAATGCGTATTCGTAATAAGAGGAATAAATATCATCGTAAATTCAAGAGAAGCAATAACGGTGACTATTTTCTTCTTTATAAAAAATATTCTAAGGAATTCATTTGCCTTGACAAGTTCCTGCATAGGAATTACATTCTACGTTTTGAAATAAATCTTAAATGTAACCCTAAATCATTTTGGACTTTCGTTAAATCCAAAAAATCTTCCTCTAATATCCCTTCGTCTCTTATTTGCAAAATTTTTTCAATCTAACTTTGTCTCCGTTTCTGTGCCCGATACTTCCGTTAATATTGCTCAGTCAATTGATGTTGGTCATCTTGCTTTATCCCCTGATGATGTTTTATCTGGTATATCTGATCTATCATTCTCTTCGCAAACAGATGTGTACGGCAAGTCTCCTCTTATTCTTAAGCGGTGTGACTCTTTGATCTCGCCACTTCTTAGTATCTTCAATAAATCCCTATCTTCTGGTATTTTTCTAGATGACTTGAAACTTTCTTTTATTACACCGGTATTCAAAAATGGTAATAAGAATAATGTTAGAAATTACAGACCCATCTCGAAGTTCACTACAATCTCAAAACTTCTCGAATATATTCTTCATAAAAAACTTCTGCCTATTATCAACAACTCAATCTGTCTTGAACAACATGGATTCGTTACTTCTCGCTCAACTGTCACTAACTTAGCTATATTTTCTGATGATTGTATTGCAGCTTTTCAGTCTGGGCATCAGATGGATACTATCTATACTGATTTCGCAAAAGCCTTCGATAGAGTGGCCGCTGTGGTGTAGTGGGTAGCGTGCTCGCCTGCTATGGTCTCGGGTTCAAACCCCAGTCCGAGCAAACACCAAAAAATTTTTATTATTAGTAAAAATCCAATTGTTGGGTTCTTTTAAGAGCAGCGGTCACCTCTCGGCAGTGGGCGGCATACCCTCCGAGTGTATTTCTGCCATGAAAAAGCTTCTCACAAAAAATTCATTCGCTGTTCGAAGCCGGCATAAAATTGTAGGTCCACCTAATTAGTGGGAAAAACAAAAGGAGCACACCCCGAATTGGGAGAGAAGCTCAGTCATAAAACTCGTCAGAGTTATAATAGCGCCATTGTATTATATACTACCAAATACCCGTCCCGCTTCGCAGCGACGAAAAAAAGTTTTTATGTTATAATGGGTCTTTCCCTTTACCTTTACGTTTACCTTTGCCTTTACCTTTACCTTTACCTTTACCTTTACCTTTACCTTTACCTTTACCTTTACCTTTACCTTTACCTTTACCTTTACCTTTACCTTTACCTTTACCTTTACCTTTACCTTTACCTTTACCTTTACCTTTACCTTTACCTTTACTTTTACCTTTACCTTTACCTTTACCTTTACCTTTACCTTTACCTTTACCTTTACCTTTACCTTTACCTTTACCTTTACCTTTACCTTTACCTTTACCTTTACCTTTACCTTTACCTTTACCTTTACCTTTACCTTTACCTTTACCTTTACCTTTACCTTTACCTTTACCTTTACCTTTACCTTTACCTTTACCTTTACCTTTACCTTTACCTTTACCTTTACCTTTACCTTTACCTTTACCTTTACCTTTACCTTTACCTTTACCTTTACCTTTACCTTTACCTTTACCTTTACCTTTACCTTTACCTTTACCTTTACCTTTACCTTTACCTTTACCTTTACCTTTACCTTTACCTTTACCTTTACCTTTACCTTTACCTTTACCTTTACCTTTACCTTTACCTTTATCTTTACCTTTACCTTTACCTTTACCTTTACCTTTACCTTTACCTTTACCTTTACCTTTACCTTTACCTTTACCTTTACCTTTACCTTTACCTTTACCTTTACCTTTACATTTACCTTTACATTTACCTTTACCTTTACCTTTACCTTTACCTTTACCTTTACCTTTACCTTTACCTTTACCTTTACCTTTACCTTTACCTTTACCTTTACCTTTACCTTTACCTTTACCTTTACCTTTACCTTTACCTTTACCTTTACCTTTACCTTTACCTTTACCTTTACCTTTACCTTTACCTTTACCTTTACCTTTACCTTTACCTTTACCTTTACCTTTACCTTTACCTTTACCTTTACCTTTACCTTTACCTTTACCTTTACCTTTACCTTTACCTTTACCTTTACCTTTACCTTTACCTTTACCTTTACCTTTACCTTTACCTTTACCTTTACCTTTACCTTTACATTTACCTTTACCTTTACATTTACCTTTACCTTTACCTTTACCTTTACCTTTACCTTTACCTTTACCTTTACCTTTACCTTTACCTTTACCTTTACCTTTACCTTTACCTTTACCTTTACCTTTACCTTTACCTTTACCTTTACCTTTACCTTTACCTTTACCTTTACCTTTACCTTTACCTTTACCTTGACCTTTACCTTTACTTTTACCGGGACCATCCATCACCATCCGGGCCCACTACTTGAACCATCTCTGGCAAACCGACTTAAAAAAATAGCAATGAAAGTATCTGTGTGTCGAAGCCCTGATCCACACCTTGCATTTGATACCAAAATCGCTTAGAAACTTTCGAGGGTCATCCGGGTCCACGTTTTGACCCATATTTGGGGACCCGGCCTAGGCATCGCAATGAAAATAACTCTATGTTGAAGGCCTGCTCAGCACCTTTCATTTGATACCCATATTGCTCAAAGACTTGCTGGGTCACTCTGGGTCTACATTTGGGCCTATATTCCGGGATGTTCCCACTTTTTCGAAATTCTATATACCATATTATGTGCGCTAATACCACACGAATCTACTGAGAAAATTTCATAAAGATCGGTTGATTACTTTGAGAGTCCATAAAGGACACACACACACACACATTCATTTTTATATAATAGATTATTACTTCGATAGAGTTTCCCATACTATACTAATAAAAAAACTAGCTTGCATTGGTTTTCACTCGGCTATCTCGATTGGTTTAAATCATACCTTTCCAATCGTCGTTCTTCTGTTGTTGTTGACAATGCCCGATCACGTACCTTTGCTGTTACTTCTGGTGTCCCCCAGGGTAGCATACTTGGCATACTTGAACTTGATAACTTAAATAATTGGTGTAAAAATAATTATCTCTATCTTAATCTTGATAAATGTTTTGTGGTCACCTATGCCAAATGTCTTAATATCTCTGAAACTTCTTATCACATTTCTCAAGCTCCACTACGCCGAGTAAATGAAATCAAAGACCTTGGTGTGGTCTTTGACTCTAAGTTCACTTTCTCAAGTCATCTTAAGTTAGTTGTATCTAAATCCTACACTATGCTTGCTTTTGTCCGCCGTAATGCTGCGGAATTTACTGATCCGTATACGTTAAAACTTCTATATACTTCTTTCGTTCGATCAAGACTTGAATATGCATCTTTTATTTGATCACTCTATCATTAATGTCACGTAAATCGTTTAGAACGCATTCAGAAAGTCTTTTCGCCCTCCGCTCTCTTCGTTTTTCGGACCCGGTTCCTTCCTATCAATCTCGCTGTCTACTACTTGGCCTGAAGCATGATGCAACAAGAAAGGTGGTATCGGCAGACCAGCTGATATGTAATTTTTTTCGCCGCAATGATACATAGTTGTCAAATGACAAGGGCTCCTTCAGAGCTGTTTCTGATTGGCTCGGTAAATGTATGTCACACCAATGTTTTTGTTTCCATTTATATGTATGTTTATTTACATTTACCGTTGGAATTTGAATTTTCATTTTGTGTATATGAGTAGGTACATGTCGACCCCTTTTGTGCGACTTTATCGTAACGGACAAAAGCAAATTTTACAGGACAGCATCTTTTTTCGTTTTTTTTACTACTTTCTATTGGAATTTTGAAACGAAATTGAACACGTGATTAGATAATTAATTAATATACCGAACCTGATAATTTTGTCCCTTACGATAATTCCGCTCTAAATTTTTTATGAGTTTGTTTGAGTAATGAATGTTAGTAACAGAAAAGTCAAAGTGGTATCTGTGTGTATGTGTTTCTAAGCCACGGATCGAACCCGAAGTTACGATTGGCTTTATGTTTGTCCATATATGGATATTAGTCACTTTCACGAAAGAAAGTAACGTTTCATTAAATACATAAGGGGACAGTTAATTCTTGTTGCTTGTCCGATTGTCCAACCCTCTATAAAAGGGCGTTTAATGTGGCCAACGGATCATAATAGAAAAGTTGCGGTCCGCTTTATTCGTTAACTAATAGTTAGAAAAAAAAGTACATTTAAAGAAACAGAGAGTGTTTTATAAAAAAAAAAAATAAAAAAAGAAGAAACAAAAACTGTAGTGAAAAAGAAAAAAAAGATGACTCTTTGATCTCGCCACTTCTTAGTATCTTCAATAAATCCCTATCTTCTGGTATTTTTCTAGATGACTTGAAACTTTCTTTTATTACACCGGTATTCAAAAATGGTAATAAGAATAATGTTGGAAATTACAGACCCATCTCGAAGTTCACTACAATCTCAAAACTTCTCGAATATATTCTTCATAAAAAACTTCTGCCTATTATCAACAACTCAATCTGTCTTGAACAACATGGATTCGTTACTTCTCGCTCAACTGTCACTAACTTAGCTATATTTTCTGATGATTGTATTGCAGCTTTTCAGTCTGGGCATCAGATGGATACTATCTATACTGATTTCGCAAAAGCCTTCGATAGAGTGGCCGCTGTGGTGTAGTGGGTAGCGTGCTCGCCTGCTATGGTCTCGGGTTCAAACCCCAGTCCGAGCAAACACCAAAAAATTTTTATTATTAGTAAAAATCCAATTGTTGGGTTCTTTTAAGAGCAGCGGTCACCTCTCGGCAGTGGGCGGCATACCCTCCGAGTGTATTTCTGCCATGAAAAAGCTTCTCACAAAAAATTCATTCGCTGTTCGAAGCCGGCATAAAATTGTAGGTCCACCTAATTAGTGGGAAAAACAAAAGGAGCACACCCCGAATTGGGAGAGAAGCTCAGTCATAAAACTCGTCAGAGTTATAATAGCGCCATTGTATTATATACTACCAAATACCCGCCCCGCTTCGCAGCGACGAAAAAAGTTTTTATGTTATAATGGGTCTTTCCCTTTACCTTTACGTTTACCTTTGCCTTTACCTTTACCTTTACCTTTACCTTTACCTTTACCTTTACCTTTACCTTTACATTTACCTTTACCTTTACCTTTACCTTTACCTTTACCTTTACCTTTACCTTTACCTTTACCTTTACTTTTACCTTTACCTTTACCTTTACCTTTACCTTTACCTTTACCTTTACCTTTACCTTTACCTTTACCTTTACCTTTACCTTTACCTTTACCTTTACCTTTACCTTTACCTTTACCTTTACCTTTACCTTTACCTTTACCTTTACCTTTACCTTTACCTTTACCTTTACCTTTACCTTTACCTTTACCTTTACCTTTACCTTTACCTTTACCTTTACCTTTACCTTTACCTTTACCTTTACCTTTACCTTTACCTTTACCTTTACCTTTACCTTTACCTTTACCTTTACCTTTACCTTTACCTTTACCTTTACCTTTACCTTTACCTTTACCTTTACCTTTACCTTTACCTTTACCTTTACCTTTACCTTTACCTTTACCTTTACCTTTACCTTTACCTTTACCTTTACCTTTACCTTTACCTTTACCTTTACCTTTACCTTTACCTTTACCTTTACCTTTACCTTTACCTTTACCTTTACCTTTACCTTTACCTTTACCTTTACCTTTACCTTTACCTTTACCTTTACCTTTACCTTTACCTTTACCTTTACCTTTACCTTTACCTTTACTTTTACCTTTACCTTTACCTTTACCTTTACCTTTACCTTTACCTTTACCTTTACCTTTACCTTTACCTTTACCTTTACCTTTACCTTTACCTTTACCTTTACCTTTACCTTTACCTTTACCTTTACCTTTACCTTTACCTTTACCTTTACCTTTACCTTTACCTTTACCTTTACCTTTACCTTTACCTTTACCTTTACCTTTACCTTTACCTTTACCTTTACCTTTACCTTTACCTTTACCTTTACCTTTACCTTTACCTTTACCTTTACCTTTACCTTTACCTTTACCTTTACCTTTACCTTTACCTTTACCTTTACCTTTACCTTTACCTTTACCTTTACCTTTACCTTTACCTTTACCTTTACCTTTACCTTTACCTTTACCTTTACCTTTACCTTTACCTTTACCTTTACCTTTACCTTTACCTTTACCTTTACCTTTACCTTTACCTTTACCTTTACCTTTACCTTTACCTTTACCTTTACCTTTACCTTTACATTTACCTTTACCTTTACCTTTACCTTTACCTTTACCTTTACCTTTACCTTTACCTTTACCTTTACCTTTACCTTTACCTTTACCTTTACCTTTACCTTTAACTTTACATTTACCTTTACCTTTACCTTTACCTTTACCTTTACCTTTACCTTTACCTTTACCTTTACCTTTACCTTTACCTTTACCTTTACCTTTACCTTTACCTTTACCTTTACCTTTACCTTTACCTTTACCTTTACCTTTACCTTTACCTTGACCTTGACCTTGACCTTGACCTTTACCTTTACTTTTACCGGGACCATCCATCACCATCCGGGCCCACTACTTGAACCATCTCTGGGAAACCGACTTAAAAAAATAGCAATGAAAGTATCTGTATGTCGAAGCCCTGATCCACACCTTGCATTTGATACCAAAATCGCTTAGAAACTTTCGAGGGTCATCCGGGTCCACGTTTTGACCCATATTTGGGGACCCGGCCTAGGCATCGCAATGAAAATAACTCTATGTTGAAGGCCTGCTCAGCACCTTTCATTTGATACCCATATTGCTCAAAGACTTGCTGGGTCACTCTGGGTCTACATTTGGGCCTATATTCCGGGAAGTTCCCACTTTTTCGAAATTCTATATACCATATTATGTGCGCTAATACCACACGAATCTACTGAGAAAATTTCATAAAGATCGGTTGATTACTTTGAGAGTCCATAAAGGCCACACACACACACACATTCATTTTTATATAATAGATTATTACTTCGATAGAGTTTCCCATACTATACTAATAAAAAAACTAGCTTGCATTGGTTTTCACTCGGCTATCTCCAATCTCGGCTTTCCAATCGTCGTTCTTCTGTTGTTGTTGACAATGCCCGATCACGTACCTTTGCTGTTACTTCTGGTGTCCCCCAGGGTAGCATACTTGGCATACTTGAACTTGATAACTTAAATAATTGGTGTAAAAATAATTATCTCTATCTTAATCTTGATAAATATTTTGTGGTCACCTATGCCAAATGTCTTAATATCTCTGAAACTTCTTATCACATTTCTCAAGCTCCACTACGCCGAGTAAATGAAATCAAAGACCTTGGTGTGGTCTTTGACTCTAAGTTCACTTTCTCAAGTCATCTTAAGTTAGTTGTATCTAAATCCTACACTATGCTTGCTTTTGTCCGCCGTAATGCTGCGGAATTTACTTATCCGTATACGTTAAAACTTCTATATACTTCTTTCGTTCGATCAAGACTTGAATATGCATCTTTTATTTGATCACTCTATCATTAATGTCACGTAAATCGTTTAGAACGCATTCAGAAAGTCTTTTTACGCTTCGCCCTCCGCTCTCTTCGTTTTTCGGACCCGGTTCCTTCCTATCAATCTCGCTGTCTACTACTTGGCCTGAAGCATGATGCAACTAGAAAGGTGGTATCGGCAGACCAGCTGATATGTAATTTTTTTCGCCGCAATGATACATAGTTGTCAAATGACAAGGGCTCCTTCAGAGCTGTTTCTGATTGGCTCGGTAAATGTATGTCACACCAATGTTTTTGTTTCCATTTATATGTATGTTTATTTACATTTACCGTTGGAATTTGAATTTTCATTTTGT
This sequence comes from Urophora cardui, assembly GCA_960531455.1. NCBI lineage: Eukaryota > Metazoa > Arthropoda > Insecta > Diptera > Tephritidae > Urophora > Urophora cardui. The sequence goes on along the minus strand of OY482672.1, from coordinate 89,652,725 downwards.
GTATATGAGTAGGTACATGTCGACCCCTTTTGTGCGACTTTATCGTAACGGACAAAAGCAAATTTTACAGGACAGCATCTTTTTTCGTTTTTTTTACTACTTTCTATTGGAATTTTGAAACGAAATTGAACACGTGATTAGATAATTAATTAATATACCGAACCTGATAATTTTGTCCCTTACGATAATTTCGCTCTAAATTTTTTATGAGTTTGTTTGAGTAATGAATGTTAGTAACAGAAAAGTTAAAGTGGTATCTGTGTGTATGTGTTTCTAAGCCACGGATCGAACCCGAAGTTACGATTGGCTTTATGTTTGTCCATATATGGATATTAGTCACTTTCACGAAAGAAAGTAACGTTTCATTAAATACATAAGGGGACAGTTAATTCTTGTTGCTTGTCCGATTGTCCAACCCTCTATAAAAGGGCGTTTAATGTGGCCAACGGATCATAATAGAAAAGTTGCGGTCCGGTTTATTCGTTAACTAATAGTTAGAAAAAAAGTACATTTAAAGAAACAGAGAGTGTTTTATAAAAAAAAAAATAAAAAAAGAAGAAACAAAAACTGTAGTGAAAAAGAAAAAAAAGATGACTCTTTGATCTCGCCACTTCTTAGTATCTTCAATAAATCCCTATCTTCTGGTATTTTTCTAGATGACTTGAAACTTTCTTTTATTACACCGGTATTCAAAAATGGTAATAAGAATAATGTTAGAAATTACAGACCCATCTCGAAGTTCACTACAATCTCAAAACTTCTCGAATATATTCTTCATAAAAAACTTCTGCCTATTATCAACAACTCAATCTGTCTTGAACAACATGGATTCGTTACTTCTCGCTCAACTGTCACTAACTTAGCTATATTTTCTGATGATTGTATTGCAGCTTTTCAGTCTGGGCATCAGATGGATACTATCTATACTGATTTCGCAAAAGCCTTCGATAGAGTGGCCGCTGTGGTGTAGTGGGTAGCGTGCTCGCCTGCTATGGTCTCGGGTTCAAACCCCAGTCCGAGCAAACACCAAAAAATTTTTATTATTAGTAAAAATCCAATTGTTGGGTTCTTTTAAGAGCAGCGGTCACCTCTCGGCAGTGGGCGGCATACCCTCCGAGTGTATTTCTGCCATGAAAAAGCTTCTCACAAAAAATTCATTCGCTGTTCGAAGCCGGCATAAAATTGTAGGTCCACCTAATTAGTGGGAAAAACAAAAGGAGCACACCCCGAATTGGGAGAGAAGCTCAGTCATAAAACTCGTCAGAGTTATAATAGCGCCATTGTATTATATACTACCAAATACCCGTCCCGCTTCGCAGCGACGAAAAAAGTTTTTATGTTATAATGGGTCTTTCCCTTTACCTTTACTTTTACCTTTGCCTTTCCCTTTACCTTTACCTTTACCTTTACCTTTACCTTTACCTTTACCTTTACCTTTACCTTTACCTTTACCTTTACCTTTACCTTTACCTTTACCTTTACCTTTAACTTTACTTTTACCTTTACCTTTACCTTTACCTTTACCTTTACCTTTACCTTTACCTTTACCTTTACCTTTACCTTTACCTTTACCTTTACCTTTACCTTTACCTTTACCTTTACCTTTACCTTTACCTTTACCTTTACCTTTACCTTTACCTTTACCTTTACCTTTACCTTTACCTTTACCTTTACCTTTACCTTTACCTTTACCTTTACCTTTACCTTTACATTTACCTTTACCTTTACCTTTACCTTTACCTTTACCTTTACCTTTACCTTTACCTTTACCTTTACCTTTACCTTTACCTTTACCTTTACCTTTACCTTTACCTTTACCTTTACCTTTACCTTTACCTTTACCTTTACCTTTACCTTTACCTTTACCTTTACCTTTACCTTTACCTTTACCTTTACCTTTACCTTTACCTTTACCTTTACCTTTACCTTTACCTTTACCTTTACCTTTACCTTTACCTTTACCTTTACCTTTACCTTTACCTTTACCTTTACCTTTACCTTTACCTTTACCTTTACCTTTACCTTTACCTTTACCTTTACCTTTACCTTTACCTTTACCTTTACCTTTACCTTTACCTTTACCTTTACCTTTACCTTTACCTTTACCTTTACCTTTACCTTTACCTTTACCTTTACCTTTACCTTTACCTTTACCTTTACCTTTACCTTTACCTTTACCTTTACCTTTACCTTTACCTTTACCTTTACCTTTACCTTTACCTTTACCTTTACCTTTACCTTTACCTTTACCTTTACCTTTACCTTTACCTATTACCTTTACCTTTACCTTTACCTTTACCTTTACCTTTACCTTTACCTTTACCTTTACCTTTACCTTTACCTTTACCTTTACCTTTACCTTTACCTTTACCTTTACCTTTACCTTTACCTTTACCTTTACCTTTACCTTTACCTTTACCTTTACCTTTACCTTTACCTTTACCTTTACCTTTACCTTTACCTTTACCTTTACCTTTACCTTTACATTTACCTTTACCTTTACCTTTACCTTTACCTTTACCTTTACCTTTACCTTTACCTTTACCTTTACCTTTACCTTTACCTTTACCTTTACCTTTACCTTTACCTTTACCTTTACCTTTACCTTTACCTTTACCTTTACCTTTACCTTTACCTTTACCTTTACCTTTACCTTTAACTTTACATTTACCTTTACCTTTACCTTTACCTTTACCTTTACCTTTACCTTTACCTTTACCTTTACCTTTACCTTTACCTTTACCTTTACCTTTACCTTTACCTTTACCTTTACCTTTACCTTTACCTTTACCTTTACCTTTACCTTTACCTTTACCTTTACCTTTACCTTTACCTTGACCTTGACCTTGACCTTTACCTTTACTTTTACCGGGACCATCCATCACCATCCGGGCCCACTACTTGAACCATCTCTGGGAAACCGACTTAAAAAAATAGCAATGAAAGTATCTGTATGTCGAAGCCCTGATCCACACCTTGCATTTGATACCAAAATCGCTTAGAAACTTTCGAGGGTCATCCGGGTCCACGTTTTGACCCATATTTGGGGACCCGGCCTAGGCATCGCAATGAAAATAACTCTATGTTGAAGGCCTGCTCAGCACCTTTCATTTGATACCCATATTGCTCAAAGACTTGCTGGGTCACTCTGGGTCTACATTTGGGCCTATATTCCGGGAAGTTCCCACTTTTTCGAAATTCTATATACCATATTATGTGCGCTAATACCACACGAATCTACTGAGAAAATTTCATAAAGATCGGTTGATTACTTTGAGAGTCCATAAAGGACACACACACACACACATTCATTTTTATATAATAGATTATTACTTCGATAGAGTTTCCCATACTATACTAATAAAAAAACTAGCTTGCATTGGTTTTCACTCGGCTATCTCGATTGGTTTAAATCATACCTTTCCAATCGTCGTTCTTCTGTTGTTGTTGACAATGCCCGATCACGTACCTTTGCTGTTACTTCTGGTGTCCCCCAGGGTAGCATACTTGAACTTGATAACTTAAATAATTGGTGTAAAAATAATTATCTCTATCTTAATCTTGATAAATATTTTGTGGTCACCTATGCCAAATGTCTTAATATCTCTGAAACTTCTTATCACATTTCTCAAGCTCCACTACGCCGAGTAAATGAAATCAAAGACCTTGGTGTGGTCTTTGACTCTAAGTTCACTTTCTCAAGTCATCTTAAGTTAGTTGTATCTAAATCCTACACTATGCTTGCTTTTGTCCGCCGTAATGCTGCGGAATTTACTGATCCGTATACGTTAAAACTTCTATATACTTCTTTCGTTCGATCAAGACTTGAATATGCATCTTTTATTTGATCACTCTATCATTAATGTCACGTAAATCGTTTAGAACGCATTCAGAAAGTCTTTTTACGCTTCGCCCTCCGCTCTCTTCGTTTTTCGGACCCGGTTCCTTCCTATTCCAGTTAATTCTTGTTGCTTGTCCGATTGTCCAACCCTCTATAAAAGGGCGTTTAATGTGGCCAACGGATCATAATAGAAAAGTTGCGGTCCGGTTTATTCGTTAACTAATAGTTAGAAAAAAAAGTACATTTAAAGAAACAGAGAGTGTTTTATAAAAAAAAAAAATAAAAAAAGAAGAAACAAAAACTGTAGTGAAAAAGAAAAAAAAGATGACTCTTTGATCTCGCCACTTCTTAGTATCTTCAATAAATCCCTATCTTCTGGTATTTTTCTAGATGACTTGAAACTTTCTTTTATTACACCGGTATTCAAAAATGGTAATAAGAATAATGTTAGAAATTACAGACCCATCTCGAAGTTCACTACAATCTCAAAACTTCTCGAATATATTCTTCATAAAAAACTTCTGCCTATTATCAACAACTCAATCTGTCTTGAACAACATGGATTCGTTACTTCTCGCTCAACTGTCACTAACTTAGCTATATTTTCTGATGATTGTATTGCAGCTTTTCAGTCTGGGCATCAGATGGATACTATCTATACTGATTTCGCAAAAGCCTTCGATAGGGTGGCCGCTGTGGTGTAGTGGGTAGCGTGCTCGCCTGCTATGGTCTCGGGTTCAAACCCCAGTCCGAGCAAACACCAAAAAATTTTTATTATTAGTAAAAATCCAATTGTTGGGTTTTTTTAAGAGCAGCGGTCACCTCTCGGCAGTGGGCGGCATACCCTCCGAGTGTATTTCTGCCATGAAAAAGCTTCTCACAAAAAATTCATTCGCTGTTCGAAGCCGGCATAAAATTGTAGGTCCACCTAATTAGTAGGAAAAACAAAAGGAGCACACCCCGAATTGGGAGAGAAGCTCAGTCATAAAACTCGTCAGAGTTATAATAGCGCCATTGTATTATATACTACCAAATACCCGTCCCGCTTCGCAGCGACGAAAAAAGTTTTTATGTTATAATGGGTCTTTCCCTTTACCTTTACTTTTACCTTTGCCTTTCCCTTTACCTTTACCTTTACCTTTACCTTTACCTTTACCTTTACCTTTACCTTTACCTTTACCTTTACCTTTACCTTTACCTTTACCTTTACCTTTACCTTTACCTTTACCTTTACCTTTACCTTTACCTTTACCTTTACCTTTACCTTTACCTTTACCTTTACCTTTACCTTTACCTTTACCTTTACCTTTACCTTTACCTTTACCTTTACCTTTACCTTTACCTTTACCTTTACCTTTACCTTTACCTTTACCTTTACCTTTAACTTTACTTTTACCTTTACCTTTACCTTTACCTTTACCTTTACCTTTACCTTTACCTTTACCTTTACCTTTACCTTTACCTTTACCTTTACCTTTACCTTTACCTTTACCTTTACCTTTACCTTTACCTTTACCTTTACCTTTACCTTTACCTTTACCTTTACCTTTACCTTTACCTTTACCTTTACCTTTACCTTTACCTTTACCTTTACCTTTACCTTTACCTTTACCTTTACCTTTACCTTTACCTTTACCTTTACCTTTACCTTTACCTTTACCTTTACCTTTACCTTTACCTTTACCTTTACCTTTACCTTTACCTTTACCTTTACCTTTACCTTTACCTTTACCTTTACCTTTACCTTTACCTTTACCTTTACCTTTACCTTTACCTTTACCTTTACCTTTACCTTTACCTTTAACTTTACATTTACATTTACCTTTACCTTTACCTTTACCTTTACCTTTACCTTTACCTTTACCTTTACCTTTACCTTTACCTTTACCTTTACCTTTACCTTTACCTTTACCTTTACCTTTACCTTTACCTTTACCTTTACCTTTACCTTTACCTTTACCTTTACCTTTACCTTTACCTTTACCTTTACCTTTACCTTTACCTTTACCTTTACCTTTACCTTTACCTTTACCTTTACCTTTACCTTTACCTTTACCTTTACCTTTACCTTTACCTTTACCTTTACCTTTACCTTTACCTTTACCTTTACCTTTACCCTTACCTTTACCTTTACCTTTACCTTTACCTTTACCTTTACCTTTACCTTTACCTTTACCTTTACCTTTACCTTTACCTTTACCTTTACCTTTACCTTTACCTTTACCTTGACCTTGACCTTGACCTTGACCTTGACCTTTACCTTTACTTTTACCGGGACCATCCATCACCATCCGGGCCCACTACTTGAACCATCTCTGGGAAACCGACTTAAAAAAATAGCAATGAAAGTATCTGTATGTCGAAGCCCTGATCCACACCTTGCATTTGATACCAAAATCGCTTAGAAACTTTCGAGGGTCATCCGGGTCCACGTTTTGACCCATATTTGGGGACCCGGCCTAGGCATCGCAATGAAAATAACTCTATGTTGAAGGCCTGCTCAGCACCTTTCATTTGATACCCATATTGCTCAAAGACTTGCTGGGTCACTCTGGGTCTACATTTGGGCCTATATTCCGGGAAGTTCCCACTTTTTCGAAATTCTATATACCATATTATGTGCGCTAATACCACACGAATCTACTGAGAAAATTTCATAAAGATCGGTTGATTACTTTGAGAGTCCATAAAGGACACACACACACACACATTCATTTTTATATAATAGATTATTACTTCGATAGAGTTTCCCATACTATACTAATAAAAAAACTAGCTTGCATTGGTTTTCACTCGGCTATCTCGATTGGTTTAAATTTCCAATCGTCGTTCTTCTGTTGTTGTTGACAATGCCCGATCACGTACCTTTGCTGTTACTTCTGGTGTCCCCCAGGGTAGCATACTTGGCATACTTGAACTTGATAACTTAAATAATTGGTGTAAAAATAATTATCTCTATCTTAATCTTGATAAATATTTTGTGGTCACCTATGCCAAATGTCTTAATATCTCTGAAACTTCTTATCACATTTCTCAAGCTCCACTACGCCGAGTAAATGAAATCAAAGACCTTGGTGTGGTCTTTGACTCTAAGTTCACTTTCTCAAGTCATCTTAAGTTAGTTGTATCTAAATCCTACACTATGCTTGCTTTTGTCCGCCGTAATGCTGCGGAATTTACTGATCCGTATACGTTAAAACTTCTATATACTTCTTTCGTTCGATCAAGACTTGAATATGCATCTTTTATTTGATCACTCTATCATTAATGTCACGTAAATCGTTTAGAACGCATTCAGAAAGTCTTTTTACGCTTCGCCCTCCGCTCTCTTCGTTTTTCGGACCCGGTTCCTTCCTATCAATCTCGCTGTCTACTACTTGGCCTGAAGCATGATGCAACTAGAAAGGTGGTATCGGCAGACCAGCTGATATGTAATTTTTTTCGCCGCAATGATACATAGTTGTCAAATGACAAGGGCTCCTTCAGAGCTGTTTCTGATTGGCTCGGTAAATGTATGTCACACCAATGTTTTTGTTTCCATTTATATGTATGTTTATTTACATTTACCGTTGGAATTTGAATTTTCATTTTGTGTATATGAGTAGGTACATGTCGACCCCTTTTGTGCGACTTTATCGTAACGGACAAAAGCAAATTTTACAGGACAGCATCTTTTTTCGTTTTTTTTACTACTTTCTATTGGAATTTTGAAACGAAATTGAACACGTGATTAGATAATTAATTAATATACCGAACCTGATAATTTTGTCCCTTACGATAATTTCGCTCTAAATTTTTTATGAGTTTGTTTGAGTAATGAATGTTAGTAACAGAAAAGTCAAAGTGGTATCTGTGTGTATGTGTTTCTAAGCCACGGATCGAACCCGAAGTTACGATTGGCTTTATGTTTGTCCATATATGGATATTAGTCACTTTCACGAAAGAAAGTAACGTTTCATTAAATACATAAGGGGACAGTTAATTCTTGTTGCTTGTCCGATTGTCCAACCCTCTATAAAAGGGCGTTTAATGTGGCCAACGGATCATAATAGAAAAGTTGCGGTCCGGTTTATTCGTTAACTAATAGTTAGAAAAAAAAAGTACATTTAAAGAAACAGAGTGTTTTATAAAAAAAAAAAAAACAAAAAAAGAAGAAACAAAAACTGTAGTGAAAAAGAAAAAAAAGATTTTGAACAAAAAAAATATATAAAATTGAGAACTCTGAGGGGTATTCCCATCCCAACAACCAGTACCATAACCACCATCTCCCACCAGAGAAGGACATCAAATTGCACTAGGAGGAACCGGAGGTCGCCACAAAGGACCTCCATCAAGTTTGGGGCATCAATCCATACATACAACAATTGCATACATACATATACATTCACCGGATATACATCTTACAATTACAACAATCACATCAGCATCCAATTACCACCATATCATACCAATAGCCACTTAGAAATCCACAGTACATCTAATCACCGTATACACCTTTAACAATTACAACAACCACACCGTCATCCAGCTAGTCTGCCTATTACACATTAATTGCAACAAAAACCCAAGGACCCGGCTAATACAAAAATTACATCACTAAAACAGCCATACCAATAAATCTACATCCATCAATAGTACATATACCTACATACACACAACAACAGAGATTTTTTGATAGCCAAATTTTACAGCAGAGCTACAGAGCCACGGGCATTTAACATAAATCAGTTTCAGGGGATAAACAGCTGACTAGGTTCAGCGGCCTAAAGCCACGAACATACATAATACATAGCTAGTAGATAATTTAAAAATTGAAGAATATATGATTGCTACTTTGGTCGATCCACGATTCAAAGGAAAATATTTTACCGCAGATGAGTTGGAGCAATGTAAAAAAAAATTGTTCAAAGTTGTTGTAATTCTTGTGATCCCAGTGATAGTGAAGAATCTTTGAATGAATCAATTACTTTGGATTCCAGTGACCTCTGGGCATCCCATGATAAATCTGCAAAAGATTGCACACGCAAAGCAAAAACTAATACGAGTATTGAAATGGAATTAAGCGAATACTTAGGTCAACCACTTGTTCTTCGTAGTGTTAATATAATCCATTATTGGCATTCCTCAAATTTTTTTAATTTAAAAAAGGTTGCAAAAAAATATTTAACTGCTCCTCCAAAGAGTGTGGCGAGCGAGCAACTATTTAGTACAGCTGGTCAACTATACACCGATAGACGGTCAAATCTCTTGGGGGAAAATGCAGATAAACTCCTTTTTTTGGCGTACAACATAAAGCTTTTGAACTTTAAGTATTGAATTTTATTTACCTGCATTAGGTTTGTTTCTTATTAAACTAGCAGCTAGCTGTCAACTGAGCATATCGGAAAGAATTGCGCTCATAAAGAGCGAAACGAACAGAAAATCAAGAAACGGAATAATAGTAAAAATTAGCGATTAGTAATTTGAATGCTATTTTTGACTGTTAATGGTTTTTTTTGTAAAAAAACATTTAATTTTCTTTATTTCTATTTCAAAAATTCAGAAAATTTCAAAAGTAATAAAATCAAAAGTATTCGATTGTTTATTTTTTCAATAGCTGTTTCTTACTTTGGCAGCAAATAATTTCAGCTAGGGAAAATTTTACTAGCTGAAATTTGGAGCTATCAATGGCTCTCTTCTGCTATTTTTTTGACTCAAGAAACGATTTGCCAGCCGAAACTTGGCTAACTATTCATAACTAGCTAATAATAAACGGACCTATTGTTAAAATGTTATTAACATAAAGACTGAATTTTTTTATTTTTGTTTACAACTATGTATATATATATTTTTGTAAGGTGTTTTGTTTATTCAAAAAACAAAGAAAAATGAATTGTTACGAAATAAAAAAATCTAAAACTTAAGTATATATTTTTCTTATTTTGGTATTCAGCTTCGGTTTTCGGCCGAATAAAGGATTAGGCCGAATATTCGGCTACGGCTTCGGCCTAAAATTCCAGCTTAGGTCGGACACTAATATCTACACATAAGTGACACACATAAATTTTGTTGACCAAATTCCAAGATGGAGAACACGGGCATGAGTACAGAAGGAGAGAACCATTAACGCTGAGCATCAACGAGTTAATAGCAGCAGCGGGGGATTCCAGCAAAGAGCGCCATCGAGCAGATTTTTTTTATACTTAAGTTTTTTTGTTGTATTTTTTTTTTTGCAATAGTTATTTTTCGCTTAGTTTTTTTTGCTTACCATTCCTATATACACTTTTTTGCATTTCATTTAGTTTCAATAGTGTATATTCATTGTTTTTTTACAGCCCAAATATTTCCTTTCTGCATCCAATCTAATTTTCCTTTCTCTTCCTATATATTTTTTTAACACTTTACGGGTTGTTGTTGCTCGATATTTTTTTGTTTTCTTTTGGGTCCACGGATTCCCTACAGAATTTCCGATTTGATGTATATTTAGTTCCATGCACTTTTGCTATTTTTTTTTATTTCAAAATTTCACCTACTAAATTACATTCCGTTTCTTTTTATTATATTCCAAATTATTTTTATATTTCCCATTTAATTAATTTATTTTTATCTACTATAGTTGGTGGTGACTCGCTCGCCGCACCCAAAGACGAGCGAGTGATCAAACAATTACTAAAGTAATATATTAAAGAACAAGCACGTAAATTTGTAATGTAGCGAGTAGGTAGGTACGTATGTAATAATAGCGATATCGTATATTTGCAAATTCTCTCCCTCAGTAGCAGCAGCGCATGTATGTACCAGCGTTGCCGTTTTAGCCATTTGGTGGCTAGATTTAGCCACCGCCGTGTTTTTTTAGCCACCAAAATTTGGGGTTTGCCACTAGCCACGTTTTTAGCCACCGCTTGTAATAAACCATAATTTTGCACATGGGAAAGATGTGGTAACGCTAATGCAATTCTGCGATTATCACAAATCGATTTAAAGGCCCTTGGCAACTTACAATCTGGATTGTTCAGTTTGAGTGTTTTTTTGAGTGAGTTAGTCAAATTTGATTGTTTTTTGTGTGTGTTAGTGCAATCGGCAGCCGTCGTGCTACACGTACTTGTTGTCGGTTCGCTGTCGGCTCGCGGCGACGAAAATCAAAAATTTTTGATATTTGCGTCAATCACCCGACACTCACACATATACACTTCCTCTCAATCCAGATTGTAAATTGCCAAGGGCCTTAAGTGTTAAAAAACAAAACAAGTAACGCAACTATCGATAAATGCCTGTTGATACTCGCTAGTGGAATAGTAGGCTGTCGATGAAAGTCCGTATAAGGATCTAACTGACTTTGTATATTGTTTGCTACTTCTACACTTAGCAACGCCGAAGAGGAAAGAACCTTTTCCGTAATGAATATTGTCAAAACCAAAAATCGAAACAAAATGAATCTAATGCCTCAGACACACATGTGGTAGAAATATTATAATATCAATACTATGATTTGGCTTTACTATGAAAATTTTCAATTAAAGTACAATATGAGAGTGACACATATGTGGTATAGATCTCAATATTTCTACTATACTACGATGTGTGTCTCTAGCATTACAATGTTGAATTTTAACTATAAGAAATGGCTTAAAGAATGTAAAACAATGTTGCAATGAATTTAAAATAACAGAAGATCTCATTAAATTAATGAAGAAAGAATTAATTTATGAAGAGAAAGAGTCAATTAATGATGACGATATAATGATAGATATTGAATGTGATATCTAATTGTTTTGGATGTAGTTAAGTACATACTATGTAGGTATGTATGAATATTTTATTTTTACACAAATTTATGATGTTTTCCTTATATTGTTTGCAATAGTTTTGTGCCTGAATTTTAAAAATAAATTTAAAACATGTTAATTTGAAACAAAATTTTTTAGCCACCATTTTCAGCCACGAACCAAATTTTTTAGCCATTTTTAGCCACAAATTAAATTAAATCTAGCCACCATGAAAATTTTTCAACGGCAATGCTGGTATGTACCTTCATCGCCGTGGTGAAAAGGTGAGTTCTTTTACATATACATATATATAAATATAACTACACCTACAAAAGTTTCTTTGTTTGGGAGTTTGTTCTTTGAGATTTGTTTTGTATCCCTCAGATACTTTAACCTACAACTACATATACTTATAGAATTTGAATTTTTTTTTAAATACATTTAAATATAATACATACTTTAAGCAAATGAATTTATTAGAAGTAAGCACAATTAAATGTAATGAGTTATTTGTGAATCAAAGTTTGTGAAGTCTATGAAATTTATCCTTTGTTTATGGGTTGAACAAATAGAGGTATAATGGAGGAATAAATCTTTAGACGTTTTGGTGTGGGTGTTGCTTTGGTGCAAATAAGGATAGGTAGGAATGGACAAAAATGGACATTGACTGACGTTTTTCTCTGACTTATAATGACTGAGTTTGGGGGCGCTGTAAGGTAATAGGAGTCAGCACAGCGCCAATGGCTTCGCGTGTTCACGCTGAAGAGGGTGGGATAGACTCCATGGGACTGGACAGGGACAGTTGCTAATTTCCCACTCTTTCTTCATCGCTTCCTTCGTAGTTCTTTTGTAACGTTCCACTATTCTTTCTCCTAAGGCATGATTTTTTTGTGTATGTTTCTGTGGGTAAAGGGAGGTGGAAAAGAATCCACCCACCGTCGAGCTAGCCTGGGTTGCAAGCATGCCTGCCCTCCACCTCACCTCTACCCGGTGCAAGCAGAAATGTAACAATGGCGCCCAACGGTAATACAAATCCACGACTTGTTACTTGCAACATTAAAAAACACTAACAGTTGCAAGATTGCCTAATCCTTTTTCTGCTTTTCTAGATTTTTACCCTTTACCTTTTTTTACTTTTATTTCAGTTTTCTAATTCTTTTTATTTCTCTAACTATCGCTATTTGACAGATGACAATCGAAGGGATGACATCGCTTGCCACAGTGGCAAGTGATTTGTATCCATTCGATTTGCATTGGGGGGATTCCCGCCTCAACTTCACCGTACCTTTTTGAATCTTCTACAGATCTGGGAGTAGACGCTGAAGTTCAGACGGCGAATAATTATATATTTTTTTTTGTGGACAATGCTACTTAAGCTGCCGCATGTGCAGTTCTGCACCGTACATGTTTAGTGAGGCTTGTAGTTTCATCCACTAGGGGTAGATTAAAATTTCATTGAGGAGTGGAACGGCAGCCATGTAAGGAGCCAGTACTCCGTACATGTAGTGCCTCACTCATCAATGAAAAATGACTTGACTTAGACATTGGATTCAGACTGACATATACATACACATCTATATTTTTGAACATTTCTGCCTTGACTTGGCTAAGGCAACACCCCACTTACACCAAAACATACTTGCATATATAAATTTAAAATACATATACAAAGTTTCTAATATTTGAATTTTTTTTTTACCAAAAAAAAAAAAAATCTTTATTATAATTTTTTTATTATAAAGCATATTAAAGTTCTTTTTTTATGCGCTTTATTTGAATCGCATTTTTGAAGTTTTCAGGGAATTTTTATAGTTTAATTTTCGGTCGAAAATTATAATTTTTTTATTAAAATTTTTTGATATTTTTAGATTTAAGTTCATTACTCTTTATACCTTTATATACAAATTTAAGTGAGTTTAGATTTTTATTTTATTTTTTATTTTTAAACCATTTAAAATTTTTTTTTTAATTTTGTATATTTAACTGAATTGGTCCCCTGAATTTTTGCTCAAATTATCAGTTATAGGTTGTTACATCAATTATAATAGCCTTGGAATATATTTTTATTTATTTTTTTTTTGAATATTGCAATAGCACGTATAAATATCTTTATTCGCCTGAATTGTTTTTCTGATTTTTCTTACATAATTAGTTGTTTGGTTTTGTATTTTTACGTGGTTTAATTTCACTCACGTTTTGTTACATAGATATATATTTTTAATATTGGCATTTTTTTATTTTTCATATTCAATTACCTATTGAATTATTTTTGAATTATTACTGTTAGTGAACTGAAGACAATAAAAATAATTTGTACAATTTTTGAACTACATATTAGGACTTTTTATTTTTTTGTTTGGGTTCTCATTTTTATTGGTTTTATATTGTTGTTTTGTTGAATTCTTGGTTGTACTCTTTCGTGATTCGTGAACGTAAGGGTTATTTCGTACTTCGGTTCGGTCTGGGGTATATTTGTAGTGAATGGGTGAGAGAGAAGAGGAAGCTGTATTACCTGGTGGCAGTTTAAATCGTAGGGTAACACGAAGTGTAGCTAGGGCACAAGCTATTCTCAATCAAATTGATACAGGGATCACTCAGATAGTTGACCCAGATCCAGTTGACTTCCTTTGCAGGTGCACTGCAAACATTTTCAGCGCTACAAATAGTAGGGACTATCGTCAATCGGTCTCGACAGTCACTGACGAAGTTTCTCTGAAGTCCATTGATTGCAGTCTTAATTTCTCGAGGAAGATCGACCAACTCTTCGAAATGACGGATAGTGGACAGGAAGGTATCCCGACTGGCGACTCGAACGCCGGAGGTTCAAAACAAAAAGACACTGGACCTAGTACAAATGAGGATATGGTTGAGCAACTGAGCCGAATGATGGCGATGATGGCGCAGCAACAAGATATGGTTTCTCAGTGTACCAATGCGATTCGTCACGTGCGTGACAATGTTACAGGCTTAGGCGAACGAGTTGCTGGTCTGGAAACTTCCACGCACACTAACCGCCCAAATATGAATTCGACACCGCAACCTAGAGATGGAAGACATTCGACTGAACACCGAAACAGGACTGACAGTAATAACAGTACGCGATCACGACCTTGGAAAAAGATGGACCTGGACAAATGGCACGTGAAGTTCGATGGTACTAGTAAAGAGATTACCATACCGATATCTACCACTACCAGTTGTTTACCGACTTCCATTGTCTTGTAACTGGGGACGCCTTGAAGTGGTACTGGCAAATTCTGGAGGACCATGCGGATGATCCAAGTTTCGGGTATCCAGAATAGAAGGCCGAAATGCTAAGCCACTTCAAGACGGCCGAATCAGATTACGAAGTTATTAGGGAGATAATGGAGCGGAAACAGCAGGTAGGGGAGACTTTCGACGAGATTTATAGCGAGGTGCATAACCTTACGTTCCGCTTGAGGAAGAAAATCCCCGAAAATGAGTTAGTGGGTATAATTAGGAGTAATTTAAAACCCTATCTCGCTAATTTAACGTTTGCGTCCAAGATCGACTCCTTGGCAGAATTGAAGAGCGAGTGTAAGAGAGCCGAGCGGGTGCTCAAAGAAAATCGAAGTAGAAGTAAGCCATTAAATGAATTAGAATTTTTAGCGGAAGAAAAGGCATGCAAAGTAGAAAATAATTAAGTAGAAGAAATAGGTCGTAGTCATCACAAGCCACCAGGGATGAACAGCATGAATGATGTGTCTATGTCGTATCGTCAAAATACGTCCCCGTCCACTTTTAAATCGTTTTGTCCGTCCCCGTTCCACTTAATGTTGTGTTTCTCGTGTGGTATGCCAGTTGACCACTTTACCAAAAACCCTGCTGAGGCACAAAAGGAGGGTAGATGCAATTCACATTTCCACGACATGAATTGTTTTGCATGTGGTAGCAACGCATCATTTTGCGTATATAAATCTCCTAAGGGAAACGGGAAGATGGCAGAATACTCCGGGGACTCGCGCCATCAAATGAAAAACCCGGAAAACAAAAAATTGAAATTTTAAAAAGAGAGGGAAATTTTGAGATTTTTAAAGATAGCGAAAATTTAGTGGTAGAAAAGAATAAGAATGTACTTAGAAAAAGTTTACACCAACGAAAAATAGAATATGAGGAAGCAAGAAAGCGGATATTTCCTGAAGAAATTATTGAAAGTAAAAGAAATTATATTAAAATCCAAAAGTTAAGAGAGAAGAAAAGAAATTTTAAAAGAATTCAAAATAAAATTATTTCCACTATAGTCACCTTAAAGGGTGATAATAGATTTTTTGCCAAGACTAGCATAGGAGGTAAAGAAGTGCTTGCACTACTCGACTCTGGTGCAGGTGCTAGTTGTTTAGGGAAAAATTGTGATGTTTTATTACTAGGTAAAGAAAATCTAATTATGCCAATAAAAGGTCAGAATATCCGCACATCTAATGGAGGAGAAACGGCGGTCACAGGTGTGATAACTCTCCCAGTGATGTGGGATAACGTGACCAAAGATATAGAATTTTTGATTGTACCGGGCTTACAACAGGAAGTTTATCTTGGTGTCGAGTTTTGGAAAGTGTTTGACTTGTGTGTTGTTAGTAAATGTAGTAGTGTAAATGTAGGGACAGCAAAATCTGTCGTAGCAGAACTAGTGCCGTCTGAGGGCGATCTGTCCTTTGAAGCGGTGCAACATACGCTTACAATAAAAGAAGAGGTAGCTTTGGAACAAGTCAAAGCCAAGTTTCCTTCATTTGCCGTACTAGGTCTCGGAAAAACTGACATGGAGGAACATATGATAGAGGTCACTAATGAACATTTGCCCGTTAAGCAAAGATTTTACCCCATTTTACCAGCTATACAAAAACTAGTTTACGCTGAACTTGACCGAATGTTAGAGCTAGGGGTAATCGAAAAAAGCAATAGCAGTTGGAGTTCACCGGTCTCATTAGTGATAAAGGGTACCAAAAACCGCCTATGTCTAGATGCGAGAAAAGTGAATGCACGCACTATAAAAGATGCATATCCACTTCCACACATAGACGGAATTTTAAGCCGGTTGCAAAACACCAGGTATATATCTGCCATAGACCTAAAAGATGCATTTTGGCAGATCTTCTTCTTCTTGATTGGCGCTTAACCGTCTAGACGATTCTGGCCGAGTCCAACAGAGCGCGCCAATTGCTTCTGTTTCGTGCAGCATGGCGCCACTTGGGAACACCTAGGGAGGCAGCATCGCTGTCCACCTGATTTTCCCAACGCAGTGGAGGTCTCCCTTTTCTTTTGCGTTCAGCGGGTTTCGATAGAAATGCTTTGTTATGGTTCGCTATCGATATCAATCCTGATATCGATCATAAACGGGTTAATTTCGGTTGCTCAATTTTGTCTGTGTGGCAGCACCACTATTTCAGTAGTTTATTTTCTTAGTACTTTTCCAATAACTTCCAATTCATAATGGCCGACGTGCTAGCACAGTGAAGAAGAATGGATGACGCGTGGCCCAAACAAGACAGGTCGTCGCATGTGAGGGATAATATGCGATTGGCGTTAGACGACTTGTTTGAAAAGGTCAAAAGCAGGGGGAAAAGCCAGAGAACACACAACTTGGCATTCAACCTATCTCTACGAACAACGCATGTAAGATTGTAAAATCAAGACAACAGATGATAAGTTGACATAAGCCAAGAACAGGAAGAAGAAGAGCAATTCTCTCTCACGTCGACCTTGTGTGGTTGGGCTATGGTGTAATGGTAAAATAAATCAAAATCAAAATAGTAGTAAAAATAAAATCGTCACCCTGCCTGTTTCCAATTTGTGGCAACCCTGTTGTCCATTGTGAACAGACAACAGGTGTTGAAACAAAATGGAAACAGGCTGGGACGGCTATGAAGAAGCCGGCCGACGATTGTGAAAATCAATCAGAACGCGAACTTGAAACTGAACGGCAGTGAAATTAATGAACAAAAAATTAAAAGTGAGGTTGAGAGAAAATTACTAGAAAATTATAAGCAACTAAAAACATAAGAAATATAAAGTACATTTAAATAAAAGAATTGTGTTAAAACTGAAAAAAAGAAAAGATACTGAAAGACTTTTATTTAAGAAGAAAAGAAACGATAGTGCGAAAAGTGTAAAACAGTGGGACAGGAATATAAAACCAAACTTCACATGGCGACCGTGGCTAGTGGCCAAAACTCTGCCATTATGGCGACAAAAAAAACGAAAGCTACCTGGGAGAGTGCATGAAAAATTAAATTTTTAAAAATTAGATGTGGCACATAAAAATATATGCGCACATCAAAAATCATACATACGGAAAATGAATTATAATCAAAATTATTAACAAAAATCATACAAAAAATATATAAAAATGTTCAAAAAAAATACAAAAAAAATTTAAAACAAAAAAAAAAAAAACCCATACAAAAAAGATATAAAAATATCCAAAAAAAATACAAAAAAATTTCAAACCAAAAAACCCATACAAAAAAAAAATATAAAAATATCCAAAATACACAAAAAAAATTTCAAAACAAAAAACCCTTACAAAAAAATATATAAACATATTCAAAATCATACAAAAAAAAAAAAAAAAAAATTTTTTTTTCAACAAACGAAAAATCCATACAAAAAAGTACAAGATTTATAAAAATCATTATTCAAATGCAACAAAAAATTTATACGCGGGAAGAAAAATTATATGTATGAACAATGTATATACATACATATATGTGACAATATCTTAGAATCGAATAAGCCCCAACAAAATCGCATGCTGGGTAAAATAATCACTATATCATCGTAATAGACTGTACTTTCCATAAACGCAATAAAAAGTTGTAATCGCATAGCATAACGGGTGAAAAAGTTGCCTTGCAGCGCTCGAAAAAAAAAAACGCCAGCACTCGGCAAAAACCGCAATCACGCAGCAAAAGTTCGGCAAGGTGCATTCGGCATTCACGCACTCAGGTACAGCTCACAGCTAGCTAACATTATATTCGACAAATATAAATACCTACGAAACCACAAACAATGCCCGGTTTGGCAAAAATACATGTAGCCATAACAATTGCAACGGTTCATAAATATGCCATTATATTGCAACAACAAACAAAGCAGAGAAATGCAAAACGGAACCAATAGCTAGAACGACACACATACAAGAATATTAGCGATAGCGGCAGCAAATTAGTGACAGCGGCATAAAATTGGCAACAGCGGCAGCGAACTAGTGACAGCGACATCAAATTGGCGACAGCGGCAGCAAGGTGGCGACGTGAGCAGCATACCATCGGCGATGACGACAGCGGAAAGCGTGTGGTGAGATTAAGATAGAATTAATACATATATATTTATGTATGCAGGTTGATTTTTTCATGTACGTACATATAAGTTTTTCTTCTTCGTCATAAAATCTTAACTAATGTTTGCACAAAAATATGAATTTTGGACATTTCTCTCAAATTTAAATAATAACCTAACGTATTTGCAATAAATTGTCACATACATAGTACATATGTACATACGTGATTTTGGCATAAACAAGTAAATAGCTTAGAATACAATCTGGTTAAAGCAAACTTGTACACGTATATACATATGTATGTATACATAATGATTTTTAATTTAAATTGTAACTAAATTTCACATACATATAAACATTGATACATAATATATATAAAATAATAATTTATATACATACATATATATGAAGAGTATATTTAAATTCACAGAGTATTTTTATAAAATCCCGTGTGTATGTACATATATGCATATGGATATATGGCTGAACAGTAGCTCTGATGATATACATACATTTATAGGTAGATGCCGTATGCAAGCAGGAATATCAACATGATTGAACAAATTTAGCTCCAGCTTAATATTGATGATATAAATTTCTGTTCGTCGCGTATGTATATAGATTCAACGTAAATAGATAAAGCGTCACATTAGGGTGGATCGCCCATATTAGTTACATGCCATATGTATTGGTGCATATGTGTATATATGCACACGACGTTGTAGGAAGTAAATAATACAATTTTTTTCTCTATATTACAAAAACATTTTGCTTGTGGAACGGTGCGGCCGACACGTAAAATATAATTCTTTTTGTAGTGCAACGGTGCGGCCGTCACGGTAAACAACAACGATTTTTTTTGCTATAAAACGGTGCGTCCGTTACTTATGTATACCAGTACATAAAAATATATTTCTTTTTGCTTTGAAACGGTGCGTCCGTAATAATACCTGATATTTCACATTTCAACTTGCTTTTCGTCCATTTGATAACTCGTCTAATTTTTCCCATATTCAATCATATTCATAAATTGTACAGTTTGTACCAAATTCTTCATATCAATATTTTAAATCATTTTACACATACATATGTACTTAAAATTTAACTCCGTTTAATACCAGCAATTTAAATTAAAATTTTCAACCTCTTGAGCTTTTTCCAAATTTCGTTTTGCAGATTTTCGATACACCCTAATACACAAACGTATGTAGGTGTACACAACCCAATGGTCATCCTATACCCAGTTGCTCCTTTGCTTAATTTTTTTCTAAATTCTTAGATACAAATTTAAAATTTTTACTCATTACTGGATACTTATCAGATGTCAGATTTCAACAAACAATTAAAAGAATTTCGGTCAAATTTTAAAAAAGTTACTAAACGTATTTTAAACACTGGGCGACCTATTACAACAAAGCAAGAAAAGTTAGATGAATACAAAGACGACTTAATCCGGACATACAATCAAATTTTATCACATATAAATTCGCAATTCGGTAAAGAAGTTAAGCCTGAGTCAGTGATTGAAACTTTAACGCGTTGTAGAAAACAAATTATCGAGTGTTTTTTGGAAATTAAGTGCAGAGTAAAAGTACCAAAAGATTTTTCTGAATTAATTAAAGCTGACGTCATTTGCTCTGACATAGAAGAAGAAGAATTTTCAGACGCTGAATCAACTGGCGAATCCACAACTCATACCGTAAACCCCAACTGTTCTATTTCATTAGCTGAAGATTTTCTTGGTTTTGAATCCCGACATACAACTCATACAGAATCCTCAAATTTTTCCAATACACAAACAATAGAAATGGCTACCCCAGAACAGAAGAAAAATTTTATTGCGATGTGCGCACCTATAATTAGAGAAAATTACAATGGCGACCCATTAGCATTAGATTCCTTCCTAGACAAAATTGAATTAATAGAAAGTCTAACAGAAGCAAACCTTGAGACAATTCTTATATCTTTTGTCAAATCGAAACTTGAAGGAAAAGCACGGGAAGCAATTCCGACTAATATAACGTCAATGCAAGACATTAAAGACGCGCTAAGAATTCGTATTAAACCAGACAATTCCAAGGTAGTTGCAGGGAAAATAGCTTCACTCAGAGTTTCCAACAATAATTTAACAGATTTTGCCAAACATGTAGAAGAACTAGCTGATGCTTTAGAGCGATCTCTAATAATTGAAGGCATGTCGAAGGCTAAAGCGCACGAAATGGCAGTCGAGCAATCTGTTAATGTTTGCAGACTAAATACGCGCTCTGACTTAGTGAAAGCAATTCTGGCATCGACTTCCTTCACTGATGCAAAAGACGTAGTAGCAAAGATGATCGTAGAACAAAACAATCAGGCGACAGAAAGACAAGTTTTAGCTTTTCGCTCAAGATTTCCCAATCACAACAATTTCCGTAATAACAATAACAATAATTTCAGTAGATACAACAACAATAGTAATTTCAATAGATACAACAACAATAACTATAATAGGTTCAACAACAACAACAATAACAACTTTAATAGGTACAACAATAATACCAGTAGGTATAACAACAACAACCAAAATAGACAAAACAACAATTATCGGCAAAATAACGACAATCGCGGCAATAACAACTCGCGTAATAACAACAACAATCAAAATAGGTCAGGAAACAGAACCAACAACAACAGCGGAAATTCAAATACCCGAAATAACAAAAATGTTCGCGCTTTAAACGCGGAAGCCCCTCAGCAGCGAACACTGAGGGACGACGCAGAGATAAGCGATTAAATGCGAAAAATATTTTTTGTTTGAATTTAAATTACTCGGACTTTGTCGAAATTTATATAACCGGATCTAACAAATTATGCACTTTTTTACTAGATACACAAGCTGATATTTCTTTGATTAAAGTTTCAAGTCTCAATAAGAATATTCCCATCAATACAGACGATATAGTTAACATCACTGGCGTGACATCAAATACTGTTTCTACTTTAGGTAAAATAAACATAGACTTACATTTCTCAAATATTCCCATCGGACATAATTTACATGTGGTAAATGACGATTTTAATATCCCATCAGATGGTATACTGGGTAAAGACTTTCTCAAATATAACAAATGCGTTATAAATTATTCCAATAATAGCATCTCATTCTGGGCAAACAATGAAAGAGTCAATATGCCAATCCTTCACGGAACAGAAAGCGATATGTGTATTATACCACCAAGGTGTGAAGTTTTTCGAATTTTTGACCTAGGTCACTCAACGACTCCACTTTTCGTTGAATCTCAAGAAATACAAAAAGGAGTATTTACAGCAATGATGCCCAAACATTTCTTACGGGCGAGCAATATCATAATTTAAAGAAAAAAAATTTTTTTTTCTATATGTTTGTTTTTGTAGTTTTCTACAACTTCATTGATATCTTGATAACCCAGTAAAAAAATCAGGACACAAACATGTGTATACATTTTTAATTAATAAAATTAATATTAATATTTATAAATAAATAATTAATTAATATTGATAAGTGGATTGTTTTTAGAAAGCTTAAAAAATATCTTTAATACGAGATTTATGGACTTTGGCTACTATTACTGAATTTATTAATTAATTTTCAATGCCCTCCTCTAAATTTTTCAAAATATATAAATAAATAATTAATTAATTATTATTAAATTACTATCTTTGCCTCCGAGCGTTTATTTTTAAACTTTCGTCAATGTTTTTAGTACGTATAAATGTGAAAGTCTATTTTCAAAATGAAAAATTGTAAAATCAAAACACAGAAACCGGATCTCACACAAACACCTCGAGTCAGTTTGGCAACTATCAACCACAAATGTTGAAATAGACATAGATAACATTATCGAAAATATGAACGAATGAAATTAGTATACATATGTATATACATATATGTTCCACATTTCATTCTTTTTATTGCTGGGTTGGACCTGTTCGAATCAAAATAAAAAATTGTTTTTGTGTTTCCATAGAAATGTTTCGGGAGTATACAAATTTTGTTTTCCTATGCTCGCCTATGCTCGCCATATACACAAATTTCTTATGAAAGTGTATAGGCGAGTGAAGTTCAATACCTACGAGCACTACAAAAACAAAATGTGTATGCGAGTATAGGGCTTGGGCAACTATGATTTACAGCAAGATGCATTACAAATTCTGACAACCCAGTCATAAAATTAATCAATACCACAAATGACATACAATTCGTAAATAAAAATTCCATTCGGACGGAAAAACTATCAAATTATCACGTCTATGTTATTAATAAAACAAACGCAGATGAGAAACGTACTAACGAGCTCACTTCAATTTTGAAAAATCAATTTCCTAAAAGTTATCCATCAGAACTTTTAGACCTTTGAATACAATATGCTGACATATTCGCACTTAACAACGACAAAATGACATTAAATAATTTTTAAGAGCAAAAACTACGTGTAACTGACACCGAGCCGGTGTATGTGAAAAACTATCGTCTACCATATTCTCAGAGAGAAGAAATAAACAAGCAAGTAACAAAATTATTAGATAATGATTTAATCGAAGAAAGTTATTCAAACTATAACAGCCCTCTTATATTAGTTCCCAAAAAGAAAGTTAATGGTGAAAAAGCATACAGAATGTGTGTTGATTTTCGTGCAGTTAACAAGAAGCTAATAGCTGACAAATTTCCATTAGCACGAATCGACGATATTTTAGACAATCTTGGCAGAGCCAAATATTTCTCAACCCTAGATCTTTTTTCTGGATTTCACCAAATACCTTTACATGTTGATTCACGTGATATAACTTCATTCTCTACTGATCGCGGAGCTTATAGATGGAAAGTATTGCCGTTTGGTTTAAATATTGCACCAAACTCGTTCTCAAGAATGATGACCATCGCATTTTCAGGCGTACCATCTAACGTAGCTTTTCTTTATGTAGATGACATTATCGTCATTGGCTGTAACGAATCACATCACATAAAAAATTTGACCAAAGTTTTCGACACTTGCAGATCATTTAATCTCAAGCTTAATCCCAATAAATGTAATTTTCTAAGACCCGAAGTGACATTTTTAGGTCACAAATGTTCAGCTAAAGGTTTGTTACCAGACGATTCAAAAATAGATGCAATTAGGAAATATACAAAACCAACAGACAAAGACGCTGTAAGACGTTTCGTCGCTTTTGCGAACTACTACAGACGCTTTATTCCGAATTTTGCATCTCTGGCAGCACCTTTAAATAAATTGAGTAGGAAAAGAGTCGAATTTAATTGGGACAAAACATGTGATGAAGCCTTTGATGCATTAAGAGCATCCCTAATGTCACCTAAATTATTACAATACCCAGATTTTTCCAAACAGTTTATCATCACAGTTGATGCTTCAAAAACTGGGTGTGGAGCAATACTAAGCCAAAATCATCAAGGCAACGATTTACCTATTTGCTATGCTTCAAAATCTTTCAACAATGCAGAACAAAAGAAAGCGATCATTGAGTTATAGTTATTAGCTATTTATTTTGCCATCAAACAATTTAGAGCGTACGTATATGGAAATCATTTTATAGTAAAATCTGACCACAGGCCTTTAGTCTACTTATTCAACATGAAAGACCCATCTTCAAAACTTTCGAGAATTAGACTTGAATTGGCAGAATACAATTTTACTATAGAGTACATAAAAGGAAAATCCAATGTAGGTGCCGATGCACTTTCTCGTATCACCATTGGCGAAATAAAAGACTCAACAAAAAATATACTTGCAGTTCAGACTAGGGCTATGACTAAGAAAAAAGAGAAAAACAGCTCAAGCGAAAATATTAATTCATATGAAAACGTACAAACATTAAACGTATACGACAAATTTACACATAATTTTTCAAACAAAATTCCTCGTATCAGATCCACAATATTTCATGATAAAAATAATAAACAATTTTTAAGAATATGCGCACATATAAAACATAAAAGAACAATTTTACTTGATTTTGATTTTTCTAACGAAATAAAGAATTTCGATACTTTACTTTCGAGGCTAGAAATAGAAGCCGGTAAATTTAAAATTAAGCAAATAGAATGGCCAAAAGATGATTTAATTTTCAAATATATCACAATTACAAATTTTAAAGATAGAGGAAATACAATTTTAGAAGATTTAACAATTATTTTATTGGATCCAATACAAACAATTACCGATCAGGAACAAAAATTAAAATTACTTGAAATATATCACAATGATCCCATCTCTGGAGGTCATTGCGGAACGAAAAAATTATATGCCAAATTACGAAACAAATTTTACTGGAAAAACATGACGAAAGATATAGCTAGTTATGTTAAAAAATGCGAAAAATGCCTTCTTAACAAAGTTAAAATAGGAAACAAAGAAGAACTTGTTTTAACTCCTACCCCTAATAAACCTTTTGATATTGTCGTAATTGACACCATCGGTCCATTACCAGAGTCGAAATATGGTAACAAGTTCGCACTTACCATGATTTGCGATCTCACTAAATACTTAATAACAATAGCAATACCAGATAAAAGCGCAAAAACTATCGCTTCAGCAATATTCGAAAGTTTTATTTTAATATACGGGTAATGAAATCTATTAAATCGGATTTAGGCACAGAATTTAAAAATGAAATTTTCTCAAATTTAACAAATTTGCTAAATATCAATCATAATTTTTCAACACCGCATCATCACGAAACCGTAGGCACTGTTGAACGAAACCATAGAGTTTTTAATGAATACTTACGTGCATATTTAAATGATTCTTTTGACGATTGGGATACATATTTAAAATACTTTACATTTTGGCATAACACGACGCCAAATACTGTTTTCGACAATAAACTCACTCCTTTTGAATTAGTTTTCGGCAAAAAGGCAATACTGCCAAAGGAATTAAAAAACGAAAAAATCGATCCAATTTATAATGTTGAAGACTATTAAAAGGAAGTGAGGTATCGAATGCAGAAATCCCATGCATTGGCAAAAGAATTAGTAGAAAAACACAAAATAATGAATAAAGACACATATGACAAAAATGCACAACCAATAATGGTAAATATAAACGATATGGTTTTAGTTCAAAAAGAACCGCGTGATAAACACAAAAATATATATCAGGGTCCCTACAAAGTAACAAGTATAGACGGTGCAAACGTAACATTTTTTGATAAAACAAAGAAAAAACACAAAACGGTACATAAAAACCGCATAAGAAAAGTAAAATTATAAAGAAAAAAAATATACATATATTCAATATCACTTTGAGACAATTACATCTATGAATTGTTCAAAATCAAAATATTATTAACCAATTTTATAGCTGGTAGTAAATAAACCTATTTACACATAATAATAAGATACAAAAAATACAAAAGCCTTAAATAATTTATTTAACTACATAAAGTAGATATATTTACGAATAAGTTAGCTTATAAAGCCCAAAAACAAACTGAATTTCAAAACCAAATCAAATATAAGTAAAAGCTAATAATTACTAATATCTAAATAAGTATGTACGTGTGCACGTACAACAACAAAAATTAGTACTAAGTATAATAGACATAAGCATTAGTTAAGCTGAATTATAGAATTAAATTCATCAATTAGGTTAAGGTAGGTATATCTGCCGCGACGTTCAACAAATTAATTCGAAAATTTTTCCAGCCATTCATCACCCAAAAAGATGAAGTCAACAAGCGTCATGAACTTGTTGACTTCAATCTTTTTTCGCAAAGGGGGATGATGTAATGGTAAAATAAATCAAAATCAAAATAGTAGTAAAAATAAAATCGTCACCCTACCTGTTTCCAATTTGTGGCAACCCTGTTGTCCATTGTGAACAGACAACAGGTGTTGAAACAAAATGGAAACAGGCTGGGACGGCTATGAAGAAGCCGGCCGACGATTGTGAAAATCAATCAGAACGCGAACTTGAAACTGAACGGCAGTGAAATTAATGAACAAAAAATTAAAAGTGAGGTTGAGAGAAAATTACTAGAAAATTATAAGCAACTAAAAACATAAGAAATATAAAGTACATTTAAATAAAAGAATTGTGTTAAAACTGAAAAAAAGAAAAGATACTGAAAGACTTTTATTTAAGAAGAAAAGAAACGATAGTGCGAAAAGTGTAAAACAGTGGGACAGGAAAATAAAACCAAACTTCACAATGGGCTAGTGTAACAGGTGGCTGCACTGCAAAATGAGGTTGATTATGAGGTTGTCCCCATGGAGCAGCTGACAATTTTTTTTAGACAGGAGTAATTTCCTTGTTCGAGTAACTTTCATTCACCATTGTTGGTGTTCTGGCAATAATAACGTTTTGTACTTTCTCATTCAGTTACTAGATATCTTAAATGTAACCTTTTTTTTTTCTCAAAATCCTGTAATTAATTCCTTTTCTTCCTAAACTAAGAGTTTAAACAAATTTTAAATGAGCAATTGTATCCGAAATTTACATCGAATTTTTTTTTTCTAAATGGTTTTATGGTTTTAATTCATTCTTCAAATTTAATATCTTTATAGATTGCACGAAATTTTTTTTTGCAAATAGGCAAGCTTTCGAGCCAACCTCTATAAGTAGGCCTTTCATGGGGAAAGCTTAACTCAAATTTCCCATCTCAACCTTGACAATCGTTCCAATGCCGGGATATGCACATGTATTGGTGATGGAGAAACTGGTTCTCCAGGGTTGCCATGAACACTTCTTATTGTGAAAATACGTAACACATGGTTATTCG
This sequence comes from Urophora cardui, assembly GCA_960531455.1. Taxonomy (NCBI): domain Eukaryota; kingdom Metazoa; phylum Arthropoda; class Insecta; order Diptera; family Tephritidae; genus Urophora; species Urophora cardui. Next base: position 89,625,085 of record OY482672.1, on the reverse strand, counting down.
GTGACTTAGTACTTTCAAATGCACATATTATAAAATGTTCTTATGCGCTCCATACAATTATAAATTTTGCATAGTTCACAGAAAATTAATTAATTATTTACCACATATTTATACTATTGTTTCATTAATCAGATTTTCCTGTCTCTTACCATTTTTATAATTTGAGCGTAAGACAACAATGTCTATTAATATTCCCAACGTACACTAATAGAATTTTACAGTCGCAAATTTACTAGGGCACGAATATAATCGATTATTTTGAGATAGTTTCATGCCTTATAAACTTGACTACCACCTGGTGTGAGTTGAATATTTCCCATGCGAATATATTAATGCGTATTTTTTTTATGTTTTGTCGAGCCTCTGCAAATCGTGGTAAGCTCACTAAAGCAAAATTCAAGTGATCGCGGTTCGCTAAAGCACCAATCATCAGTTCTTCGTGCTGAAACAAAAAGTAAAGGCAAACTGCACGAAATTTGAATTAAGATCAGCAATTACCACAGCCACAACAACAAATATATAAGTGCGCTTAAAATAGTCTTGGCACGGAAGGGTTATTCTATACGTGTGCTGCACAGCAATAATAAAAGTCATTGAGTCGTCACAAAATCGCCTGGGTTATATCTACGCAACAACAACGCAAACTCGAAGAAGCAAAATTACGGCACCGTACCGCCCCAATAACGACGGTAAACGGCCACAGCAAGCATTTTATATTGGAGCGCTGGCGACAGCGAGCACATCACAGATCGCTAGCAACGTAGGCACATCGCAGCGGAGCGCTGCCACCAACGACCAACATACAGTAACGCACAACAACGACGCGATGGCAACCAGCATATGACCACGTAACGCTACCACTAAAAGTGCTGTCATCGCCACCAACACCAAGCGCTCAGAAGGCAGGCGTACTGACGTTAGCGGCGCACAAGTATAAGGTGCAATAACTTTTTGGTTGCTTGTTTTTCCGACAGGGTAGGAATATGATGTATTGTGGAACGATTTTCCGTCATCCCTTGTCAAGTTTGGTTTGGAGACAAACCGGTTTCGGCTAATATGCGCCATCTTCAGTGTCTTCTTTCGTTCTGAGTTATTTTGTGTAAGTTCGATAGTATTTATAGTAACTAACTTCCATCGTTTTGTTCAGGTACTTCGTGTTCATGTGATGTGTTCGTGCATTCGTGCGTGTGTGTGTGTGAGTCTGTGTTGTGTGTTTAGGTATGCAAATCTATTTTTTGTCATATTTTCATTATTGTACCCTCATTAACCAAGTAGGTAAAAGTCCGTTATTGTCCGTTTGTGTGTTGTTTTGTTTATGTCGGTTTTAGGTCTTTTGTCCTCTTTCGGGTATAGTAGCTTAAGCGGTTCAAATAATGTATCCGATGCGGTGTTTATTTGTTCATTTATTATTTTACCTACGAATGTTTTTTGTTTGTATATCTCCATATTTTCTAATATGTTAAGTCGTCTTCCTTTATGCTGTATGTGGAGAACTTTAGCTGTTTTTCCTATTTTCATGGGTGTACACTTGTTTTCTGCCATGTGGTTGGCGAAATTTGATTCCACTGTCGTTGATGATTTTCTTATTTTCTTATTGTAATCCCTTATGTGTTCTCGATATCTCGTCTTGATTTGGCGTCCTGTTTGTCCTATATAACTGTTTTGGCATTCGCAAGTCAATTTGTATACGCCTTGTTTGTCAAAGAGGTCTTCCTTGTTAATGTTGTTTCGTAGAAGTTTTCCCATATTGTTCCTCGTTTTAAATGCTGCATTAATGTTATATTTTTGGAAAACTTTAGCCAACTTGTAAGATGTTGCTCCGGTATATGATAGGACTGCCCATTTCTTCTCTTCTTTTTCTTTGGTTTCTGACTTTCTTGAATTTATGTTTTTTTGTATTTTCTTCACTAAACTTTTTTGATATCCGTTGTTCCCTGCGATTGTGTATATTGTGCTCAGTTCCTTGTTGTAAGCTTCTTTTCCTAACGGGGTTCGTTCAATTCGTGTTAATAAATGTCTGAAAGCGGCGTTCTTGTGCTGTTGAGGATGGTTAGATTTATTGTGTATTATTGTATCTGTTGCTGTGGGTTTTCTGTATATTTCGTAAGTAAATTTGTTAGTCTCTTTGTTTATTTTAATTGTTAGGTCCAGGTAGTTGATTTTTCCAGAGAAAAATGGAAAAATCAACTACCTGGACCTAACAATTAAAATAAACAAAGAGACTAACAAATTTACTTACGAAATATACAGAAAACCCACAGCAACAGATACAATAATACACAATAAATCTAACCATCCTCAACAGCACAAGAACGCCGCTTTCAGACATTTATTAACACGACTTGAACGAACCCCGTTAGGAAAAGAAGCTTACAACAAGGAACTGAGCACAATATACACAATCGCAGAGAACAACGGATATCAAAAAAGTTTAGTGAAGAAAATACAAAAAAACATAAATTCAAGAAAGTCAGAAACCAAAGAAAAAGAAGAGAAGAAATGGGCAGTCCTATCATATACCGGAGCAACATCTTACAAGTTGGCTAAAGTTTTCCAAAAATATAACATTAATGCAGCATTTAAAACGAGGAACAATATGGGAAAACTTCTACGAAACAACATTAACAAGGAAGACCTCTTTGACAAACAAGGCGTATACAAATTGACTTGCGAATGCCAAAACAGTTATATAGGACAAACAGGACGCCAAATCAAGACGAGATATCGAGAACACATAAGGGATTACAATAAGAAAATAAGAAAATCATCAACGACAGTGGAATCAAATTTCGCCAACCACATGGCAGAAAACAAGTGTACACCCATGAAAATAGGAAAAACAGCTAAAGTTCTCCACATACAGCATAAAGGAAGACGACTTAACATATTAGAAAATATGGAGATATACAAACAAAAAACATTCGTAGGTAAAATAATAAATGAACAAATAAACACCGCATCGGATACATTATTTGAACCGCTTAAGCTACTATACCCGAAAGAGGACAAAAGACCTAAAACCGACATAAACAAAACAACACACAAACGGACAATAACGGACTTTTACCTACTTGGTTAATGAGGGTACAATAATGAAAATATGACAAAAAATAGATTTGCATACCTAAACACACAACACAGACTCACACACACACACGCACGAATGCACGAACACATCACATGAACACGAAGTACCTGAACAAAACGATGGAAGTTAGTTACTATAAATACTATCGAACTTACACAAAATAACTCAGAACGAAAGAAGACACTGAAGATGGCGCATATTAGCCGAAACCGGTTTGTCTCCAAACCAAACTTGACAAGGGATGACGGAGAATCGTTCCACAATACATTATAAGGTGCAACATCAACAACAGCAACGCGCTAGAATACAGCGCCATAACAACAGCAACGGCGCAGCATATATAGTGCTCGCCAGCATAGCGGCACGACGCACATAGCACCACCAACCCCCAGCAACAACAACGGCGCGACACGCATAGCGCCCGGCAGCAAGGCAGCATAGCAGCAGCAGCAATCTTCAACAACGCGGCAGCAGAATCTACAGCAGATCGGTGGCACCACCACTAAAGGTGCGCCGCAACGGGCGGTGAGTCAGGCCCCGGATGTATCGGACATATGTATATTTATGTATTTATATAATTAATTGAATTAGAAAAAGGAGAAAAATTTTGCTTGCCTTAATTTCGTGAAATATATGTACCTATGTATTTATGCGCTGTGTACGTGTATGTGTGGTAATATGAGTGTGCATACCCAACCAGCATTTTTCTTTGAGGTTTTAAGTGGAAAAGGGGCATGATTGAAAACGATCAAGTTTAAAACCATTCTCCATTAATTACGGTTGTCCATATACCTACAACCATTTATGATACAAATTTCAGACTTACTTTTGACTTTTTTATTTAAGTTTAGCCATTTCAATGCTGTGTGGGTATACACCTCAGTATATATGCATATGTATGTATACCTCACTTACTTAACGAAATTGATTAAAAAAAATCTATACATACATACATAAATAAGCAAAAGGTTAACACCACACATATGTACATGCCGTATACATAATTGCAATACAAAATAACGATCTAAAATAAGTAAGACAGAAGGGGGGGGGGGGGAGAACCTTGTAGGAAAATATAAATAGACAAACGTGAACTATAAGAACCTATAAATTAAATTAAACGAATAATTACTAAAGGCCTTAAATAATATTATATAAAAGAAATAATTAAGAATAACTTCCTTCTGAGACTCCTTTTTCCTTTGTTTTTTTTTTACTCTTCAAAAATAAACAAAAATATCACATTTGGCATTACCAGAATTATTAAACTATTCAGTCCTAATGTTTACTTTAAGCGGAAGCCACCTAAAATTATAAAATAATGTTTAGAACGTATACATATGTATATATATACATAAGCACCTTTTTTTGAACATTTATAAATTATGAATTTTAAATAAATTGTTAGAGTCTAAATGGGAATGTTGACCACCCCAATTTAAAAGGCATAGGGATTTTCAGGTATGGGGTCATCAAAACATAGGTGCACTGATGACCATGGATGAGGGTGGGTCGATAAGCACCGACGTTGCAACAACACCAGCAGCGCATAATAATAACGGGGTCATCGAAATATAGGTGCACCGGTGGCCATGGATGAGGGTGGGCTAGAAAAGCACCAGCGCTGCAACAACACCAGCGGCGCACCACAGGTAAGGGGTTACTGGTATTCGGGTGCGACAGTAACCATGGATTAGGGTGGGACAAAAACGCACCGGCGCTGCAAAAACATCAGCAACGCCACCCCCTTGTGAGTTCGGCCTTTAACTTTTTTTTATTTGTTCATATATTTTAAATTTCAGCTTCTTTTATGTATTTTCAGATGCCTGTTAATAACCGGTCGTTCCGGTTGATTCAAATTTAAATTCAAATTTAACGATTTTTTTTCGCGATATATATATATTCAAATTTAAATTCACTTTGACAGTTTTTTTTTTATTGCAGTGGTTATTCAAATTAAGTGCACATAGACTTCAAAGTACATTCAAATTTAAAATTTGATGTGACGATTCTTTTCTCTTCCGTCCGCGATTATTTAAATATAACGTCCGCTTATTTATTTTAAAATTTTTCCGTGATGTCAGTATTTCCGTCCGATTTAAATTTTGGTTTAAATTCTTTGCCAACGTCCGTCTGACTTTAACGTACATTTTAAAATTCATGTTCAAATTTTAATAACATTTTCCCTCGGTTCGCATTTATTTAAATTTAACTGATGCCTGGCCTCTTGAATTTGGATTTTCCGGGTTATCTTTTGAATATTTGAATTTTTCAACGGTCCGTCCGTGGCATCCGGCCAAACCGGATGTTGTTTTCGTGTGATTTTCTCGTTACTATTTTTGAAAAGGCATGATATGAATTTTTTCTGTTTATGGCGCAGGACAGCAATGTAGGCAAGAACCCCGCCCAGCCGACAATGACTAGCCACAGTGCAACCCTAGATCATGCCGACCGCCATGCATTGCTGCTCCACTCGATAGTCGAAAGCTGTACCATAACAGATGGCGCCCAACGTGCTGACTCGATGGCTTTTTGGTCAGCCAGTGACGTCTTAATATCTCGCAAGTCCCAGATGGGCAGGCCCTGCGCCGCCACTGCGTTGCGGCGAGATGGTGAGACTGATCAGGTTGTCCAAAGAGATCATCGCTGTTGGTGGCATAGGGCGCCACAAAGCGCAGATCGTAATCGAGGTCAAGTGCGAACCATAACAGATGGCGCCCAACGTGCTGACTCGATGGCTTTTTGGTCAGCCAGTGACGTCTTAATATCTCGCAAGTCCCAGATGGGCAGGCCCTGCGCCGCCACTGCGTTGCGGCGAGATGGTGAGACTGATCAGGTTGTCCAAAGAGATCATCGCTGTTGGTGGCATAGGGCGCCACAAAGCGCAGATCGTAATCGAGGTCAAGTGCGAACCATAACAGATGGCGCCCAACGTGGTGTCCTGGGGTGCTGGCTTCAGTGGTTTTCTGGTCGTTCAGTGAAGTTTCATTATTCCGCAAGTCCCAGATTGGCAGCCTCAGTAGCCGCCACTGCGTTGCGGCGGGATGATGGAATTGATCAAACTGATTGGAGAGTCATTGGTGTTAGTGGCTCATGGCTCCACGCGACTTCACGTCACCCAGTCTGTTTTTTTTCTTTTTGCATTTCACCCGGAGAGGCAGTGTTTAACGCACTTAATTTTTTTTGTAGTTTAAATATTAAATTTGTTTTCACTGTCGTCCGAGGGGCATGTCCGCTAGATTCAGTATTTATTTTTTTTATAAACTTTTTGCCGAATATGTATTTTGTGCAGTTTTGTGTATCGGATTTTTTTTTTTGGGGCCCAGCTCATCTCGCGTCTGGGGTGGTGATTCGAACACCGCCTTCATTGCGATGAGTTGAGTTGGATCCTAAGCTAACAAATCCTTCTTCGCAAGTGTAGGCACGCTGGGTAGCTGGCGAAAATTTTAGTACACAGTCAGTCAGTTGGGGAAAAGCAGTCAGTTGGGAAAAGTCGGTAGATGGGTTCGCGTCGATGAGGCATTAAAGGCGAGCTTTTGCTGCATATCTCTCACGAGACACATAAATTTCGGGAAAAATAAAATAAAATAAGAATTTTGAAGACAAAACTCCAAAAAGTGTGACTTCGGCGCGCGAATAAAATTTGTGCTTGCCTTCAATAAAACAATTTTTCTTGGAAAAAAAAGGGTGCCTTATAAACTTGACTACCACCTGGTGTGAGTTGAATATTTCCCATGCGAATATATTAATGCGTATTTTTTTTTATGTTTTGTTGAGCCTCTGCAAATCGTGGTAAGCTCACTAAAGCAAAATTCAAGTGATCGCGGTTCGCTAAAGCACCAATCATCAGTTCTTCGTGCTGAAACAAAAAGTAAAGGCAAACTGCACGAAATTTGAATTAAGATCAGCAATTACCACAGCCACAACAACAAATATATAAGTGCGCTTAAAATAGTCTTGGCACGGAAGGGTTATTCTATACGTGTGCTGCACAGCAATAATAAAAGTCATTGAAACAACAACGCAAACTCGAAGAAGCAAAATTACGGCACCGTACCGCCCCAATAACGACGGTAAACGGCCACAGCAAGCATTTTATATTGGAGCGCTGGCGACAGCGAGCACATAACAGATCGCTAGCAACGTAGGCACATCGCAGCGGAGCGCTGCCACCAACGACCAGCATACAGTAACGCACAACAACGACGCGATGGCAACCAGCATATGACCACGTAACGCTACCACTAAAAGTGCTGTCATCGCCACCAACACCAAGCGCTCAGAAGGCAGGCGTACTGACGTTAGCGGCGCACAAGTATAAGGTGCAACATCAACAACAGCAACGCGCTAGAATACAGCGCCATAACAACAGCAACGGCGCAGCATATATAGTGCTCGCTAGCATAGCGGCACGACGCACATAGCACCACCAACCCCCAGCAACAACAACGGCGCGACACGCATAGCGCCCGGCAGCAAGGCAGCATAGCAGCAGCAGCAATCTTCAACAACGCGGCAGCAGAATCTACAGCAGATCGGTGGCACCACCACTAAAGGTGCGCCGCAACGGGCGGTGAGTCAGGCCCCGGATGTATCGGACATATGTATATTTATGTATTTATATAATTAATTGAATTAGAAAAAGGAGAAAAATTTTGCTTGCCTTAATTTCGTGAAATATATGTACCTATGTATTTATGCGCTGTGTACGTGTATGTGTGGTAATATGAGTGTGCATACCCAACCAGCATTTTTCTTTGAGGTTTTAAGTGGAAAAGGGGCATGATTGAAAACGATCAAGTTTAAAACCATTCTCCATTAATTACGGTTGTTCATATACCTACAACCATTTATGATACAAATTTCAGACTTACTTTTGACTTTTTTATTTAAGTTTAGCCATTTCAATGCTCTGTGGGTATACACCTCAGTATATATGCATATGTATGTATACCTCACTTACTTAACGAAATTGATTAAAAAAAATCTATACATACATACATAAATAAGCAAAAGGTTAACACCACACATATGTACATGCCGTATACATAATTGCAATACAAAATAACGATCTAAAATAAGTAAGACAGAAGGGGGGAGGGGGGGGGGGGGGAGAACCTTGTAGGAAAATATAAATAGACAAACGTGAACTATAAGAACCTATAAATTAAATTAAACGAATAATTACTAAAGGCCTTAAATAATATTATATAAAAGAAATAATTAAGAATAACTTCCTTCTGAGACTCCTTTTTCCTTTGTTTTTTTTTTACTCTTCAAAAATAAACAAAAATATCACATTTGGCATTACCAGAATTATTAAACTATTCAGTCCTAATGTTTACTTTAAGCGTAAGCCACCTAAAATTATAAAATAATGTTTAGAACGTATACATATGTATATATATACATAAGCACCTTTTTTTGAACATTTATAAATTATGAATTTTAAATAAATTGTTAGAGTCTAAATGGGAATGTTGACCACCCCAATTTAAAAGGCATAGGGATTTTCAGGTATGGGGTCATCAAAACATAGGTGCACTGATGACCATGGATGAGGGTGGGTCGATAAGCACCGACGTTGCAACAACACCAGCAGCGCATAATAATAACGGGGTCATCGAAATATAGGTGCACCGGTGGCCATGGATGAGGGTGGGCTAGAAAAGCACCAGCGCTGCAACAACACCAGCGGCGCACCACAGGTAAGGGGTTACTGGTATTCGGGTGCGACAGTAACCATGGATTAAGGTGGGACAAAAACGCACCGGCGCTGCAACAACATCAGCAACGCCACCCCCTTGTGAGTTCGGCCTTTAACTTTTTTTTATTTGTTCATATATTTTAAATTTCAGCTTCTTTTATGTATTTTCAGATGCCTGTTAATAACCGGTCGTTCCGGTTGATTCAAATTTAACGATTTTTTTTTCGCGATATATATATATTCAAATTTAAATTCACTTTGACAGTTTTTTTTTATTGCAGTGGTTATTCAAATTAAGTGCACATAGACTTCAAAGTACATTCAAATTTAAAATTTGATGTGACGATTCTTTTTTCTTCCGTCCGCGATTATTTAAATATAACGTCCGCTTATCTATTTTAAAATTTTTCCGTGATGTCAGTATTTCCGTCCGATTTAAATTTTGGTTTAAATTCTTTGCCAACGTCCCACACTGGGGCCACTTATATATATGAGGACGCTCAAAATTCTGAAATAAACTTTTTTACATCAGAATCGCTTTATCTGCACTAAAGCTGTTAATCTATAGCATCTTAAACCATTGACGGCCATGAGTTAACCCGTTGGTGACCTATGTTTTTTATTTTAGTTTCGAGTTTAATTTTCTTGAATCAGAATCGGTATATCGATACTAAAATAGTAAATCCCAAGAATTTTAACCCCTTAACGACCACGCATTAACCCATTTTTAACCAAATTTTTTCACTTAATTCTTAGATCAAAATATTTAAATCAGATTAGTTGTATCTACACTAAAACCAGTAATCTTTGGAATCTTAACCCATTAACGGTCATGAATTAACCTATTGGTGACCATTTTTTTTTAAGATCTATAAATAAATTATTTAAATCACAATTGGTATGTCTGTAGTATGGTGGCCGCAGTGGTGCAGTGGGTAGAGTGCTCGCCTGCTATGCCAGAGGACTCGGGTTCAAACCCCAGTCCGAGCAAACACCAAAAAAAATTTTCTAATTAGTAAAAATCTAATTATTGGGGTTTTTAAGAGCAGCGGTCACCTCCCGGCAGTGGGCGGCATACCCTCCGGGAGTATTTCTGCCATGAAAAAGCTTCTCAAAAAAAATGCATTCGCCGTTCGGAGCCGGCATTAAACTGTAGGTCCACCCAATTGGTACGAAAAACAAAAGGAGCACACCTCGTCAGAGTTATAATAGCGCCATTGTTTTATATTATTATTATATGTCTGTACAAAAATAGCCAATTTGTATTATATTAACCCATTAGCGGCTATTTATTAACCCATTGATGAAATATGTACATATGCATGTATACAAAAATGGTTTTCTCCAATTTTTTATTTCGAGATATTAAAAGTTTTATGTTGTCACAAGTATGTTTATATGGGAATTAGGAGTTTCAACGTGAGCGTTTTAAGCAGAACACATATTTCTCCACACATTTTCATTCATAACATAAAACAAAAACTAAATTGGAGTAACACAACTTGTGCTTCAAAGAACTCATATTATAATCCGACATACAAGTCTAAATTAAAGAAAACTGGCTTGACAAGTAACCTTAACCACAATTTGTAATTAAAGTAACCAGTAAAAACTGGATCAACTAAATTTAAGATAGAACAGAATCTAATTCAACCAGATATAGGTGTTTTTTTTTAACTAAAATTGGAATGCAATTTTTAAACTCACTTTTTTTTTAAATGCGCACTTTACTTTTGGTTCTGAACTCGGATTCTTTGTCACAAAGGACCATATTTTACTGCTGCATTTTTACATTTGCTACGTTTTTGCGCAAATTAAAAAAAATCCATTTTGAAAAAAAATATTTAAAAAAAAGAGGTACGTTTAGTTTTATACTAAAAATTAATTTTTTAAAACATCTAGTTCCAAAAAAAAAAACACTCATCGATTATATAAGCTTCACTTAATGTTATGGAAAACGCAGAATAATAAAATTTTATATTCTTCTCTTACACCAACTATTTCAAATACATATTCAAATTTCTCACTTTGAAAAAAAATTATTTTTTGGAAAATTTGCCATGTTTGTGTATGGATAACTCAAAACTGAAAAACGATAAGAAGCTGAAAATTGGGCCAGAAGTGTAGAATTTTATAGGGAACAATACTGCGTTTTTATTTTTTTGAAAAACTCATTATTTAAAAACTGAATTTTGAGCACGCTCGGCCCCAGTGTGCGTCCGTCTGACTTTAACGTACATTTTAAAATTCATGTTCAAATTTTAATAACATTTTCCCTCGGTTCGCATTTATTTAAATTTAACTGATGCCTGGACCCTTGAATTTGGATTTTCCGGGTTATCTTTTGAATATTTGAATTTTTCAACGGTCCGTCCGTGGCATCCGGCCAAACCGGATGTTGTTTTCGTGTGATTTTCTCGTTATTATTTTTGAAAAGGCATGATATGAATTTTTTCTGTTTATGGCGCAGGACAGCAATGTAGGCAAGAACCCCGCCCAGCCGACAATGACTAGCCACAGTGCAACCCTAGATCATGCCGACCGCCATGCATTGCTGCTCCACTCGATAGTCGAAAGCTGTACCATAACAGATGGCGCCCAACGTGCTGACTCGATGGCTTTTTGGTCAGCCAGTGACGTCTTAATATCTCGCAAGTCCCAGATGGGCAGGCCCTGCGTCGCCACTGCGTTGCGGCGAGATGGTGAGACTGATCAGGTTGTCCAAAGAGATCATCGCTGTTGGTGGCATAGGGCGCCACAAAGCGCAGATCGTAATCGAGGTCAAGTGCGAACCATAACAGATGGCGCCCAACGTGCTGACTCGATGGCTTTTTGGTCAGCCAGTGACGTCTTAATATCTCGCAAGTCCCAGATGGGCAGGCCCTGCGCCGCCACTGCGTTGCGGCGAGATGGTGAGACTGATCAGGTTGTCCAAAGAGATCATCGCTGTTGGTGGCATAGGGCAGGCCCAAGCGCAGATCGTAATCGAGGTCAAGTGCGAACCATAACAGATGGCGCCCAACGTGGTGTCCTGGGGTGCTGGCTTCAGTGGTTTTCTGGTCGTTCAGTGAAGTTTCATTATTCCGCAAGTCCCAGATTGGCAGCCTCAGTAGCCGCCACTGCGTTGCGGCGGGATGATGGAATTGATCAAACTGATTGAAGAGTCATTGGTGTTAGTGGCTCAGGGCTCCACGCGACTTCACGTCACCCAGTCTGTTTTTTTTCTTTTTGCATTTCACCCGGAGAGGCAGTGTTTAACGCACTTAATTTTTTTTGTAGTTTAAATATTAAATTTGTTTTCACTGTCGTCCGAGGGGCATGTCCGCTAGATTAAGTATTTATTTTTTTTATAAACTTTTTGCCGAATATGTATTTTGTGCAGTTTTGTGTATCGGATTTTTTTTTTGGGGCCCAGCTCATCTCGCGTCTGGGGTGGTGTTTCGAACACCGCCTTCATTGCGATGAGTTGAGTTGGATCCTAAGCTAACAAATCCTTCTTCGCAAGTCTGGGGTAGCGGCTTCAAACCGTGCCTTTCATTGCGGCGGAGCCAAGGATGTTGGTCATGAGGAAAATTCGTCCTTTTATTTTTTTGTTTTTGTGATTTTTTTTTTTGCAATTTAGGCCTCAGCCATCCCGCGTCTGAGTTGGTTGCACCTAGCGCCACTTTCATTGCGATGGGTTGGTCTGAGACCTGAGTTAGTACTTTTCATCTCCGCAAGTCTGGGGAAAGCAGCCTCTAGCTGTTCCTTTCATTGCGGCGGAGACTAGGAGGGTATAGTTGCAAATTTCCTTTGTTCTGTCTTTTTCTTTTGTTATGCGATGCAGGCCTCAGTTCATCTGATGCCTGAGTTGGGTGCCTTGGAACATTTAGCACCACTTCATGGCGATGGGCTGAGCTGAGACCGAAGTATGTATTGTCTATCTCCGCAAGTCTGGGGATAGCGGATTCAAACCGTTCCTTTCATTGCGGCGGAGATAGGTTAGTATTTCGCAAAATTTTAATTTTTTTTTGTTATTGTTAACTATCTTCTAGTTAGCCAGCCTGTCTCAGGGATTTAGCTTCCGAGCAACCCTGCATTGCGGTTGGTGCGCTGGAGACCAGTTAGCACACACCGTCTTAATTTTTTTTGTTTTTATTTTTCAAGGGGGTTATATTTTTTTTTATTCTGTAACCTGTGCCTTTTACGATGGGAGGTCAGCATTCCCATTGAATAACGGACATATACATATTTTGCATTATATATCCATTTACATTTACATATTCACGTATATGAACACGTTTATTTATACAAATATTTTTTTGATAAGCGAAGTGAAGTCATTTTGAATCGATATTGTTAGTTAAAATTTGAGATAATTTTTTTTAATCGCAAATAATAATTACAATTATTGCTTGATTTTTCCACCAAACGCGACAACTAAAGTTTTATTACTTTTTCGGATGTGACATAATCTTGTACCGGCATAGAGATTTAAATAGCAATTAATCGTTATAAATAATTGCTGAAAGTTCCACCAAACACAAAAACCAAAGTTTGTTATTTTCTTTTGGAAGCGATCTAATTTTTAATCGAGATAAAGATCTAAATTACGTACAAATATTTACATTTGAGCTTTAACAACAAACGTGACTCATTCAAGCAGTTAATTACTTTATATTCCATACGATAGTACTAGCGGGTCTTATAAAAAAAAAAAAAAAAAAAAAAAAAATTTTTTTTTGCGCTTACCCGGATTTTCGTTTTTCTTTTGGTTAAAAATGTCTCAAAACACTCAGCAGTCGGCTGAAGGGATGCAAACTAGGAGTTCGACTAGAGGTAGTGGTTCTAAAAACAGAGGTAGCGGGGGATATTATAGAGGAGGAGGGAGTAGAGGTGCAACTCCGAAACCCCAAGCGAGCCGACCTTTAGTAATGCATTCCCCAATGGTCAGCCGGACAACAGTAGATCCATTCAGGGATGTCCCAAATAATGACCCTTCGGGAAAATATGATAGACCGGCTAGTGCAAATATCCTCGATCTAGACAGTCTTATTAGGAATATGCCGGATCCGCCTGAGCAATGCGCGACAAATACTGTAGACGAGGCTAGCGCTTTACCACAAGTTCGGTTACAACCAAACGTTTACAATGATAGGGCTTCCAACCAAGAGACCCATCCCGAAGTGTCTCCCTTGAATTCGTGGGTACACGTTCTACACCAATTATTCCAAACGTCACAAGAAGAGCTGCGCCATGAGATGAGAGCTATTAGGGAAAACGTGAATACCCTGAACGCTGCAGTCGCAGCCTCTCGAACGGCGGCGGATCTTGTTAGGAGTGATGCTAGACATGATACTAGGGAGGATCCTAGACAGCAACCGAACCAAGCGCAGACTTTTGTTAACAACGCAATTCTTCCCACACCTAGTAATACGGTTGTGAAACCACAAGATTGGAAGATATCTTATGACGGTACTGGTAGTGTTCCAGATTTTTTGTTTAAATTGGACACCTTGCGTGAGCGCACGCAGTGTACGGAAGATCAGCTTATGGCCAGTTTTCACCTTTTCTTGTCAGGCCGTGCCGAAGAATGGTATTGGTTATTTACCAAACAAAATTCTAATGCAACTTATCCATTTTTGAGTTACTCTTTAAAACGGGAATTCGGCACCCTGAAGACGGACCATGAGCTGATAATGGAAATATCAGTGCGCAAACAAAAACCAAATGAGACATATGACGTTTTCCACACGGACATTCTGGCATTAAACGCGAGACTTAGAGAGCCCATGTCTGAGGCCTTGTTAATAGATATTATCAAACGAAACGTCAATGGTAATTTGAAGTTAATGCTGTTTAACGCGAATGTAAGAAGTTTGCATGACCTTCGCGATGTGGCTCGAAGAGGTGAGCAGGTATTGAAAGAGAGCAGAAGCTTAGTCTCGAGTTACCATAGGCCAAGCGTAAACGAAGCACGTGCCATAGCTCCAGAATGTAGGGTCGAAAACGAAGATTATATAGTAGATCCGCAGGTAGAAGCGTTGAATTATCGTCGAATGGGTAAGCCAGACTACTCAGGGATTAAATGTTGGAATTGCCAGGCAATGGCCCATTCTTATATATACTGTGAGGAGCCCATCAAATCTCAGTTTTGTTTCAAATGCGGTCAAAGAGGAGTGTTGACTCCGAAGTGTCCCAACGACCACCGTGGTCAGGGAAACCGTTATCCGAGCGAGAGGAGAGAGGGGGAAACTCGTTCGGTACTATAGCCCCCACTTCAGTCAATACCCAGCCAATCGTCGCAAGTACCGAGCCTAGTCCATCTTCGGCCAGTTCCGCAAGCAGTCAACAAACACCAATAGTAACTTTCCCTGATAGTACGGATAACTCAAATAGTTCAGATTCAGATGACCGACCCAGCTTCGTCGCAAACAAATTCTCGGCCAATTAGTATTTTGAAAGCTTCAGTTAGAAATGTGAGTTGTCAGACCATTTTCCGACCCAGTTTAGAAGAAAGAGAACAAAACTATCAATTGGTTAGGTCAAATATTTTCACGAATGATTCCCAACTATATCCAACCGAAAGAATTTTGCAGTGTAGGAAGAGGTATAGCAAACGTGTCCAGGTGCGCAAGCTTTTGGAAAGCACCACACTCGTCCTTACAGACGATGAAAGACCAATGATTAGGGTGAGGATAGGAAATGGATCACTTGTGGGGTTATTGGATTCAGGAGCCAATGTCTCTATTCTGGGTAAGGACTGTTTGAAATTTTTAGAAGAGAACAATCTTAAATATCGTGCAATGAATGAATGTATATATACGGCAGGCGGCGACAAACGGAAGATAATAGGTTGCAGTTCATTGCCTGTCACTTTTAAAAATACAACAAAATCCATCTCTTTTTACCTTGTTCCTTCGCTTCTCCAGGAAGCCTATTTCGAGGTAGATTTTTGGAAAGCATTTGCTTTAGCTCCCGAAATATTTCCAAGTGTATCTTGTCTAGAAGCAAAGGAAGATAGAGAAGAAGGTCCCAATTTTCATGATTTGACTCCATCCCAGAAGTACGATTTGCAAAAAGTTATTGAGATGTTTCCGTCGTTTGAAAAATTAGGCCTAGGGCAAACACAGCTGGTGGAGCACGACATTGACACGGGTGACGCAGTCCCAATTAAAAGCAAACATTTTCCTCTTTCGCCACCAAGGCAGGCTGAAGCCTACAGCGAAATTGATAGATTATTGAAAATGGGAGTCATCGAAGAGTCGAATTCGCCATGGTGTAGCCCAGTTGTGTTAGTACGGAAACCTGGTAAGGTTAGGCTCTGCATTGATTCTAGGAAGGTAAACGCCGTTACGAAAAGGGACTCATATCCGCTGCCGCATATCAACGGGTTATTGAGTCGTTTAAAGGATACGCACTTTATTAGTGGTATCGAATTAAAAGACGCGTTCTTCCAAATTAAACTAACTGAGTCGTCAAAAGAGAAGACAGCGTTTGCGGTGCCAGGTAAACCCTTGTACCATTACAAAGTCATGCCCTTTGGGCTGTGTAACGCGCCGCAAACAATGAGTCGACTCATGGACAAAGCAATTCCCTCGTGTATGCGAGAACATGTGTTTGTTTATTTGGACGACCTGTTGGTATGTAGTGCGGATTTTGACGACCACATCAAGCTTTTAGCAGATGTTGCGAGGTCTTTGAAAAGTGCAGGCCTTACAATCAATGTGAGTAAAAGTAAATTTTGCCAGAGAGAGATTCGTTACTTAGGGTATGTTATAGGCAGTGGGTGTTTGAAAGTAAATCCAGAGAAAATTGAGGCAATGCAAAATTTCCCCATTCCCAAATCTCCTCGACAGGTTCGGAGGTTCGTGGGTATGGCAAATTGGTACAGGGCATTTATTACCAATTTCGCTGATTTAGCAGGCCCTTTGACAGATTGTTTACGTAAGTCACCTGTTCCTTTCAAACTCACTCCAGAAGCAATAGAAGCCTTCGAAAAACTTAAAGTAGCTCTGAGTTCCGCTCCAGTCTTAGCTCAACCTGATTTTTCCAGAGAAATTGTCATTCAATGCGATGCTTCCAAAATAGGAGTAGGAGGCGTGTTATTCCAGGTCGATGGTGCAGAGCATCCAATAGCTTTCGTTTCAAAAAAATTAAATAATGCTCAACGCAACTATACAGTCACCGAGCTCGAATGCCTCGCCGCAATTTTCAGTTCAGACCCTACGTTGAGGGGCTGCCATTTCTTATAATCACGGACCACTCAAGCCTTAAATGGTTGATGACGCAAAAAGACCTTAGTGGTAGGTTAGCTAGATGGTCACTGCTACTACAGAGATATGATTTCGAAATGCAGCACCGTAAGGGGGCTCCGAATGTAGTACCAGACGCTCTGTCGCGTTTTGACGTTGACGAGTTGACTTCATCTCCCGCGCCTTACGAAATAGATTTAAACTCATCCGAATTTAGAGCCAATGAGTATCTGGATCTCATCAGAACAATCACAGTATACGGTGAGGCTCTCCCGGATTTGTGTGCCAGAGACGGGTTGATTTTTAAAAGGGTTAAGTTTCGATAAGGTGTGGAGGGTGAAGAAGACTCGTTATGGCGGTTGTGGTTGCCCCAAGGACTCAGGGAGGAAGCAATACGAATGGCACATGACGCGGTTAGGAGTTATCACGGAGGTTGGCAAAAGACATTGGAACGAGTTAGGTGGAAATACTTCTGGCCACAACAAGCTAGGGACGTTAGAGATTATGTAAAGGATTGTGACACTTGCAAGGCTGTAAAAGCAACGAATCAGCAGTCAAGACCACCTGTAGGAAATACTTTTGTTACAGAGAGACCTTTTCAGCGCTTATATTGCGACTTCTTAGGACCTTATCCTAGATCAAAACGCAGGAACCAGTTTATTTTTATTATTTTAGACCACTTTTCAAAGTATGTGTGGCTGAAACCAATGCAGAGAGCGACAACTATCAATGTAATGAACTACTTAGGCGGTGACATTTTTCCGGCTATAGGGGTCCCAGAATATATCCACAGCGATAATGGGAAACAATTCATCTCAAAAGAAATGAAAGCGTTCTTTGAAAAGTATGGTGTGACGCATATTAGAACAGGAGTGTATTCCCCACAAGCTAATGCGTCTGAACGCGTGAATAGAGAGATAGTTTCCAAGATAAGAATTTTCCTAAAAGATAAGCAGGATCATACGGACTGGGACGAACATATACCCGAAATTCTATCAGTTTTAAGAAGTGATTTTCATACGTCAATTCAGTGCTCTCCGTACTTTGCATTATATGGTCAGAATATGGTCCAACACGCATCCGCGTATAAGTTATTAGAGAAATTGGATAGCCTCAAAGAAGATCGTGTACCGATAGTAAGCAAAGCTGACAAGTTATCAGGAATCCACGAGCAAATCCGTAAAAACCTAGCGCAGGCTAATGATAGAGTCAAGCAGGTTTACAATAAGCGCTCTAGGCTTGTGAATTATAGAGAAGGTCAGGAAGTATTTAGAAAAAAATTTTGCCTTGAGTAACTTCAAACAGGGCATAAACGCGAAATTCCTGCCAAAATATATTAAGTGTCGAGTTCGTGGAAAAGTGGGCAATGCACTGTATGACTTAGAAGATTTAACAGGGAGATTAATAGGACGATTCCATGCTTCTGATATCCGTCCTCAATAAGACTCCGCTGGGCGTCTTGGCGGTCGGGGACAATTCGCCCAGTATTCTCCCCGAGCAGTTATAATAATAGGTGGATCACAAGCGCTCCCATCGGAAACCGTGGACCATCTAGCAGTCCATATTCCAATTGGTCTGCTTATACGGAGTTTTGACGAGTTCTCCCAAATCAAAATGTCTAGTTTTATGGAGTTTTGGCGAGTTCTCCTATATCAAATGCCTAACCTTACGGAGTTTTGACGAGTTCTCCAATACAAAAATGTCTATTCAAACGGAGTTCTGATGATTTTCCTGTTAAAGTTTTTTTTTGTCCAGCTTCGAGAGGTTAGGGACCATAGACCAGCTGATAGGGTGATTGTATTCGGAGTTTAGACGCGTTCTCCTGTAAAAAAATGTCTAAGGCCGCGAGCCTTAAAATAGAAAACAAAATAATTTAATTTTTTTTGTAAAGCCCATTCCGGGGGGCGAGAAACCAGCGGACCAAGGGTCTTTTTCAAGACCGCCTGTCCTGGGTCCAGCGTGCGGGGTTGGATCAGCCGGGGAGGACAGGTTGTTAAGACCGACCAAGATCGGCACTTAGGGGGGTAGGCTTCTCTGGCCTAAGCCAATAGAGAACCACCGCAACACCGGACTTACGCATTTGGTTTTTTTTCCAAATGAATTTTTTTATTATACCTGACTTTCAATTAAACTCGGATTTACATACATTACTAGATTGGACACGTTCATATAGCATATGTTTTTTTTTGATATCACCTGATGAAGCCTCTGTTGCCCGGTTAGCTGTGGTAGAACTTGAGACTCTTATCTAGGGGTGAGTCGTGCCCCACGTAGTTAACAGTTGAGTATTATCGCAACAACCTTACAGGCAAACCATTTTTCCTGTTCGCTCCCTCGGCAGGTCTTCGAAGCGAAGCAGGTCTGTTATGGTTCGCTATCGATATCAATCCTGATATCGATCATAAACGGGTTAATTTCGGTTGCTCAATTTTGTCTGTGTGGCAGCACCACTATTTCAGTAGTTTTTTTTCTTAGTAATTTTCCAATAACTTCCAATTCATAATGGCCGACGTGCTAGCACAGTGAAGAAGAATGGATGACGCGTGGCCCAAACAAGACAGGTCGTCGCATGTGAGGGAGAATATGCGATTGGCGTTAGACGACTTGTTTGAAAAGGTCAAAAGCAGGGGGAAAAGCCAGAGAACACACAATTTGGCATTCAACCTATCTCTACGAACAACGCATGTAAGATTGTAAAATCAAGACAACAGATGATAAGTTGACATAAGCCAAGAACAGGAAGAAGAAGAGCAATTCTCTCTTACGTCGACCTTGTGTGGTTGGGCTATGGGCTAGTGTAACAGGTGGCTGCACTGCAAAATGAGGTTGATTATGAGGTTGTCCCCATGGAGCAGCTGACAATTTTTTTTTAGACAGGAGTAATTTCCTTGTTCGAGTAACTTTCATTCACCATTGTTGGTGTTCTGGCAATAATAACGTTTTGTACTTTCTCATTCAGTTACTAGATATCTTAAATGTAACCTTTTTTTTTTCTCAAAATCCTGTAATTAATTCCTTTTCTTCCTAAACTAAGAGTCTAAACAAATTTTAAATGAGCAATTGTATCCGAAATTTACATCGAATTTTTTTTTTCTAAATGGTTATATGGTTTTGATTCATTCTTCAAATTTAAACTCTTTATAGATTGCACGAAATTTTTTTTTGCAAATAGGCAAGCTTTCGAGCCAACCTCTATAAGTAGGCCTTTCATGGGGAAAGCTTAACTCAAATTTCCCATCTCAACCTTGACAATCGTTCCAATGGCGGGATATGCACATGGATTGGTGATGGAGAAACTGGTTCTCCAGGGTTGCCATGAACACTTCTTATTGTGAAAATGCGTAACACATGGTTATTCGGTGACTTAGTACTTTCAAATGCACATATTATAAAATGTTCTTATGCGCTCCATACAATTTTAAATTTTGCATAGTTCACAGAAAATTAATTAATTATTTACCACATATTTATACTATTGTTCATTAATCAGATTTTCCTGTCTCTTACCATTTTTATAATTTGAGCGTAAGACAACAATGTCTATTAATATTCCCAACGTACACTAATAGAATTTTACAGTCGCAAATTTACTAGGGCACGAATATAATCGATTATTTTGAGATAGTTTCATGGGAAAAATGCTTGAGGCATTTTATTCCGAAAGTTTTGGTATTTTTTTTTGTAACATGGCAATCGCATTCCATCTCGCTTGTGTCATTGCTAGCGTCATACCATGATGTAGACATTCGGGTAACCGTAAAGTCACGCCACTATTATGCACACGTCACTACATCATTACAGGGTATACGAAAAAGGAAACGGGACTCTTCCAGATGAATACAGAAAAAGAGGGGAAGTGTAGGCACGCTGGGTAGCTGGCGAAAATTTTAGTACAGAGTCAGTCAGTTGGGGAAAAGCAGTCAGTTGGGAAAAGTCGGTAGATGGGTGCGCGTCGATGAGGCATTAAAGGCGAGCTTGTGCTGCATATCTCTCACGAGACACATAAATTTCGGGAAAAATAAAATAAAATAAGAATTTTGAAGACAAAACTCCAAAAAGTGTGACTTCGGCGCGCGAATAAAATTTGTGCTTGCCTTCAATAAAACAATTTTTCTTGGAAAAAAAAGGGTGCCTTATAAACTTGACTACCACCTGGTGTGAGTTGAATATTTCCCATGCGAATATATTAATGCGTATTTTTTTTTATGTTTTGTCGAGCCTCTGCGAATCGTGGTAAGCTCACTAAAGCAAAATTCAAGTGATCGCGGTTCGCTAAAGCACCAATCATCAGTTCTTCGTGCTGAAACAAAAAGTAAAGGCAAACTGCAGGAAATTTGAATTAAGATCAGCAATTACCACAGCCACAACAACAAATATATAAGTGCGCTTAAAATAGTCTTGGCACGGAAGGGTTATTCTATACGTGTGCTGCACAGCAATAATAAAAGTCATTGAGTCGTCACAAAATCGCCTGGGTTCTATCTACGCAACAACAACGCAAACTCGAAGAAGCAAAATTACGGCACCGTACCGCCCCAATAACGACGGTAAACGGCCACAGCAAGCATTTTATATTGGAGCGCTGGCGACAGCGAGCACGTCACAGATCACTAGCAACGTAGGCACATCGCAGCGGAGCGCTGCCACCAACGACCAGCATACAGTAACGCACAACAACGACGCGATGGCAACCAGCATATGACCACGTAACGCTACCACTAAAAGTGCTGTCATCGCCACCAACACCAAGCGCTCAGAAGGCAGGCGTACTGACGTTAGCGGCGCACAAGTATAAGGTGCAACATCAACAACAACAACGCGCTAGAATACAGCGCCATAACAACAGCAACGGCGCAGCATATATAGTGCTCGCCAGCATAGGGGCACGACGCACATAGCACCACCAACCCCCAGCAACATCAACGGCGCGACACGCATAGCGCCCGGCAGCAAGGCAGCATAGCAGCAGCAGCAATCTTCAACAACGCGGCAGCAGAATCTACAGCAGATCGGTGGCACCACCACTAAAGGTGCGCCGCAACGGGCGGTGAGTCAGGCCCCGGATGTATCGGACATATGTATATTTATGTATTTATATAATTAATTGAATTAGAAAAAGGAGAAAAATTTTGCTTTCCTTAATTTCGTGAAATATATGTACCTATGTATTTATACGCTGTGTACGTGTATGTGTGGTAATATGAGTGTGCATACCCAACCAGCATTTTTCTTTGAGGTTTTAAGTGGAAAAGGGGCATGATTGAAAACGATCAAGTTTAAAACCATTATCCATTAATTACGGTTGTCCATATACCTACAACCATTTATGATACAAATTTCAGACTTACTTTTGACTTTTTTATTTAAGTTTAGCCATTTCAATGCTGTGTGGGTATACACCTCAGTATATATGCATATGTATGTATACCTCACTTACTTAACGAAATTGATTAAAAAAAATCTATACATACCTACATAAATAAGCAAAAGGTTAACACCACACATATGTACATGCCGTATACATAATTGCAATACAAAATAACGATCTAAAATAAGTAAGACAGAAGGGGGGGGGGGGGGGGGAGAACCTTGTAGGAAAATATAAATAGACAAACGTGAACTATAAGAACCTATAAATTAAATTAAATGAATAATTACTAAAGGCCTTAAATAATATTATATAAAAGAAATAATTAAGAATAACTTCCTTCTGAGACTCCTTTTTCCTTTGTTTTTTTTTTACTCTTCAAAAATAAACAAAAAGATCACATTTGGCATTGCCAGAATTATTAAACTATTCAGTCCTAATGTTTACTTTAAGCGTAAGCCACCTAAAATTATAAAATAATGTTTAGGACGTATACATATGTATATATATACATAAGCACCTTTTTTTGAACATTTATAAATTATGAATTTTAAATAAATTGTTAGAGTCTAAATGGGAATGTTGACCACCCCAATTTAAAAGGCATAGGGATTTTCAGGTATGGGGTCATCAAAACATAGGTGCACTGATGACCATGGATGAGGGTGGGTCGATAAGCACCGACGTTGCAACAACACCAGCAGCGCATAATAATAACGGGGTCATCGAAATATAGGTGCACCGGTGGCCATGGATGAGGGTGGGCTAGAAAAGCACCAGCGCTGCAGCAACACCAGCGGCGCACCACAGGTAAGGGGTTACTGGTATTCGGGTGCGACAGTAACCATGGATTAGGGTGGGACAAAAACGCACCGGCGCTGCAACAACATCAGCAACGCCACCCCCTTGTGAGTTCGGCCTTTAACTTTTTTTTATTTGTTCATATATTTTAAATTTCAGCTTCTTTTATGTATTTTCAGATGCCTGTTAATAATCGGTCGTTCCGGTTGATTCAAATTTAAATTCAAATTTAACGATTTTTTTTTCGCGATATATATATATTCAAATTTAAATTCACTTTGACAGTTTTTTTTTATTGCAGTGGTTATTCAAATTTAGTGCACATAGACTTCAAAGTACATTCAAATTTAAAATTTGATGTGACGATTCTTTTCTCTTCCGTCCGCGATTATTTAAATATAACGTCCGCTTATCTATTTTAAAATTTTTCCGTGATGTCAGTATTTCCGTCCGATTTAAATTTTGGTTTAAATTCTTTGCCAACGTCCGTCTGACTTTAACGTACATTTTAAAATTCATGTTCAAATTTTAATAACATTTTCCCTCGGTTCGCATTTATTTAAATTTAACTGATGCCTGGCCTCTTGAATTTGGATTTTCCGGGTTATCTTTTGAATATTTGAATTTTTCAACGGTCCGTCCGTGGCATCCGGCCAAACCGGATGTTGTTTTCGTGTGATTTTCTCGTTATTATTTTTGAAAAGGCATGATATGAATTTTTTCTGTTTATGGCGCAGGACAGCAATGTAGGCAAGAACCCCGCCCAGCCGACAATGACTAGCCACAGTGCAACCCTAGATCATGCCGACCGCCATGCATTGCTGCTCCACTCGATAGTCGAAAGCTGTACCATAACAGATGGCGCCCAACGTGCTGACTCGATGGCTTTTTGGTCAGCCAGTGACGTCTTAATATCTCGCAAGTCCCAGATGGGCAGGCCCTGCGCCGCCACTGCGTTGCGGCGAGATGGTGAGATTGATCAGGTTGTCCAAAGAGATCATCGCTGTTGGTGGCATAGGGCGCCACAAAGCGCAGATCGTAATCGAGGTCAAGTGCGAACCATAACAGATGGCGCCCAACGTGCTGACTCGATGGCTTTTTGGTCAGCCAGTGACGTCTTAATATCTCGCAAGTCCCAGATGGGCAGGCCCTGCGCCGCCACTGCGTTGCGGCGAGATGGTGAGACTGATCAGGTTGTCCAAAGAGATCATCGCTGTTGGTGGCATAGGGCGCCACAAAGCGCAGATCGTAATCGAGGTCAAGTGCGAACCATAACAGCTTTCTTGGCCGGAGCGCCTTCGTCCATTCTCACGACATGACCTGCCCAACGCAGCCGCTGTATCTTTATTCGCTGAACAATGTCGTTGTCTCTGTAAAGCTCGTACAGCTCATCGTGAAATCTCCGTCGATACTCGCCCACGCCAACGTGCAAAGGTCCATAAATCTTACGAAGAACTTTTCTCTCGAATACTCCAAGTGCCATCTCATCTGATTTTGAAATTGTCCATGCTTCTGAGGACTGGAACGATGAGCGTCCTGTAGAGTGTGATTTTTGTTTGTCGAGAGAGGACTTTACTTTTCAGTTGCCTACTTAGTCCGAAGTAGCATTTATTGGCAAGAGTGATTCTTCGTTGGATCTCCGTGCTGACATCATTCTTGGTGTTAATGCTGGTTTCCAAATAGACGAAGTCCTTAACAGTTTCGAATTTGTAGCTATCAACATTGACGTGGCTGCCAAGGCGTGCTTTTTCTTTGTGTGATGACAGGAGGTACTTCGTCTTTTCCTCGTTAACCGCCAAACCCATTTTCTTAGCCTCTTTATCCAGCTTGGAGAAGGCAGAACATACGGTGCGAGTGTTAGTGCCAATGATGTCGATATCATCGGCGTACGCCAGCAGTTGTACACTCTTGTGGTATAGAATGCTTCCTGTATGGTTAAGTTCTGCAGCTCGTATTATCTTTTCCAGCATCAAATTGAAGAAGTCACACGAAAGGAAGTCACCTTGTCTGAAACCTCGTTTGGTCTCGAACGGTTCGGAGAGGTCCTTCCCAATTCTGACGGAGCTGATGGTGTTAGTCAACGTCATTTGGCATAGCCGTATAAGTTTTGCAGGCAATCCAAATTCAGACATTGCGGCATATAGGCAATTCCTATTCGTGCTATCAAAAGCGGCTTTAAAATCGACAAAGAGATGGTGTGTGTCGGTTCCTTTTTCATGGGTTTTTTCCAGTATTTGGCGTATTGTGAAGATCTGGTCGATGGTAGATTTACCAGGTCTGAAGCCACACTGATAAGGTCCAATCAGCTTGTTGACGGTGGGCTTCAGTCTTTCGCACAATACATTTGCTAAAACCTTATATGCGATATTCAGGAGGCTTATCCCACGATAATTGGCGCGTACTGTGGAGTCTCCTTTTTTGTGGATTGGGCAGAGCACACTTAAGTTCCAGTCATCGGGCATGCGCTCGTCCGACCATATTCTGCATAGGAGTTGATGCATGCTCCTTATCAACTCTTCGCCACCATGTTTGAATAGCTCGGCTGGCAAACCGTCAGCGCCCGGGGCCTTGTTATTTTTAAGCCGAGACATTGCTATTCGCACTTCGTCATGATCGGGTGGTGGAACATGCCTACCATCGCCCGCTATTGGGGATTCGGGTCGTACATCTTCTCCTTCAGCAATTTCACTGTTGCCATTATCTAGCAAGGAGGAGAAGTGATGCCTCCACAACTTAAGTATGCTCTGGTCATCAGTTACCAGATCGCCGTTATCATTCCGGCAGGAATTTGTCCCGGTTTTGAAACCTTCAGTCATCCGCCTGCTTTTTTGATAGAATTTTCGAGCATCGTTCCTACCCGACACCATCTCAAGCTCTTCACACTCGCGCCTTTCAGCCTCCCTTTTCTTCTTTCGAAAAAGGCGCCTCTCTTCCTTCCTCGCCGTTCGATAACGCTCCCATACGCTTCGCGTTGCGCCCGCACACAATGTAGCCCTGTAGGCGGCGTTCTTTCTTTCCGAGGCATCGCGACATTCCTTGTCGTACCAGGTGTTTTTGCGAGCTCGCTTGTATCCTATAGATTCCTCAGCGGCGATACGAAGAGAACGAGCGATGTGTTCCCATTCCTCAGATACATCGTTTGGTGAAGGATTGCTCTCAGAGAGCAGAAGTGAGAGCCGAGTGGTGTATTCATTGGCTGTCTGCGTCATGTGCAGCCTTTCGACTTCAAACTTTCCTTGCTGTCCTGTTGGCACATTCTTTGCTGCACAGAGGCGGGTGCGTACTTTGGCTGCTACAAGATAGTGGTCGGAGTCGGCATTGGGACCACGGATTGTGCGCACATCTAGGATGCTGGAGCTGTGTCTGTCATCGATCATGACGTGATCAATTTGATTTCGCGTTTTTCGATCAGGGGACAGCCATGTGGCTTGGTGTATTTTTTTGCGCTGGAATCTGGTACTGCTAATGACCATGTTTCGTGACCCGGCGAAGTTGATCAGCCTCGTGCCATTGGGACTGGTTACGTCGTGGAGACTGAATTTTCCGACTGTGCTGCCAAAGATACCTTCCTTACCCACCCTGGCATTAAAATCGCCAAGCACAATCTTAATGTCGTGACGGGGGCAGCGGTCGTAGGCATGCTCTAACTGCTCATAAAAAGTGTCTTTGATCGCATTGTCCTTCTCTTCCGTCGGGGCGTGGGCGCAGATGAGAGATATGTTGAAAAATCTCGCTTTGATGCGGATCGTGGCTAGACGCTCGTTCACTGGCGTGAACGACAGTACTCGGCGGCTGAGTCTCTTTCCCTCCACAAAACCAACACCAAATATACGCTCCTCTGCATGGCCACTGTAATATATAGCGCAAGGCCCGCATTTCTTCTTGCCTTGCTCCTTCCACCGCATCTCTTGTATGGCGGTGATGTTAGCTTTCACTCTTCCACGGACATCAACCAGCTGGGCAGAGGCACCTTCCCAATTAAGGGTCCGGACGTTCCAGGTGCATACCCTCAAATCATAGTCCTTTAAACGTTTGCCATGGTCGTCAATAAAAAGAGGTGGTCTCATCCGAGGCATTGTTGGATTTTTCATTGGATAGGATTTTTTACGTGGTGGGTCCCAAGCCCGACGCACAACCCGCCCTGCGGGAGTTGTATATTGTTATACGTTTATATAGCGAGCAGCTTGCTCCAAGACAGACGCCCGCTCGCAGCCGCACCTTCTGGTGAACAGACGCTGCAGTTATTCCCCTCAACAAGCCCTTAAACCGAATATGTCGGAGTGGCCTTGTCGAGTTGTCGCCTTCTCACTTTAGTTCACCACCAAACGGGTGTTCGGTGGCTATCCAGAGGACACTGCGCAGAAGTCGTGAGCTCCGCATGCAAAAGAATCGCTCTGGCCACCCCCAGGTGGATGGCAGTCAGAATCTTTCCCCACTTACGTGGACTTCTACACACGGAGCCATTTTACGGTTATGCCATTTGGGTTGTGCAATGCTGCACAACGAATGTGCAGGCTTATGGATAAAGTTATACCCGCTTCCCTACGTGAGTCAGTGTTTGTATATTTAGATGATCTGTTAGTGTGTTCAGAGGATTTTGTGTCACATTTATGTTTGTTAGAGAAGGTCGCTAAGTGTTTACGCGAAGTCAAATTAACAATTAATGTTGAAAAAAGCAAATTTTGCTTCAAAGAGGTTCGGTACCTCGGATATGTAGTAGGTAATGGGTGCATTCGCACTGATTCTAATAAAGTTGCTGCTATGCGTGATTTCCCCGAGCCAAAGACCCAGAAACAACTCAGGAGGTTCCTAGGGATGACAGGGTGGTACCGACGCTTTATTCGTGTCTATGCAACTATAGCAGCACCACTGCATGACTGCTTGACAAAGGACAAAATCAAGAAATTCACTATGACAGAAGAAGCAAAGCTGGCGTTCGAAAGCCTAAAGCAAAGCCTCATATCGGCTCCAGTGTTGACTCACCCTGACTTCAACAGACGATTTTACATACAATGTGACGCATCGACTGACGGAGTGGGGGGAGTACTATTTCAAAGAGACGATGACAATAACGAACGCCCAATTGCATACATGTCTGCAAAACTGAACCGAGCACAACGTAACTACAGTATAACAGAATTGGAGTGTTACGCTGCAGTATTGAGCATCAAACTCTTCCGCCCTTATGTTTAAGGATTGCCGTTTACGGTCATCACCGACCACGCAAGTCTGAAGTGGTTGATGAACCAAAAGGATTTGGCTGGCCGACTCGCGAGGTGGAGCTTAAAACTGCAAGCGTACGACTTCGATATCGAACACCGAAAGGGCTCACAAAACGTGGTGCCGGATGCGTTATCGAGAATCGACATGGACGAAATAATGACAAACGAACGCATATTGGATGTATGCTTAAACTCACCATTTTTCTCAACGACAGAATATGATGAACTGAAAAGAACAGTGACTGAAAACGAAACTACCAGACCTTTGTATCTCAGACGGATTTGTTTACAAACGAACGCAATTTAACAGGGGAGACGTGACTCAAGAGGACCACGCCTGGAAGCTCTGGGTGCCAACTGAGTTGCGGCAGGGTCTTGTAGAATCAGCACATGCGTCACCATCGTCAGGACATGGTGGCATACACAAAACATTATACAAAGTTAGAGAAAAATACTATTGGCAAGGAATGGTTAATGACGTGCAGGAGTACATTAATGACTGCGAAATATGTGTTGCGGCCACCCTGTGTCAAATGTACGAAAAGCATCTCTGACCAAGAAAGTTAATTAAACACAGCATGATACAAGAAGGAAGGTAGCGTCATATAAAAATCAAATAGTATGAAATTTTGCAGAAAGTCATTTTGATGAGATTTTTCGACTTTAATAACTGCATAAATCGATTCTGCTTTTATGAGTAACCCATTATTTTTTATTTTAAAAGCTTTTATTGTGAATAAAGGTCACACTGGTCACGCTGTGAAGTTGTCAAAAATGTGTTCCTCCGTACTTTTGTGCTAAAAAATATATAATTGATCAATTTAACTCAATAATATTGTGAAAAAGTGTCGGAAAAAGTGTCGCAACTTAGTGTGCTATCAAAGTAATATAAAATTGCTTTATATAAATTCTAAAGCGTAAATTAAGTGTTATTGCTGAGTGATTGTGCATATTGTTGTTGCATTGATCGCACAATAGCAAAAGCTCCCACAAACTAAACTCCACCACACACTAGTTTTTCACAACTTAGTGTGGACACAAACCATTCGAGTGGTGTAAAGTAAAGTTTATACATAAGTATCAGAGCTGAAAAAGTTGCAATCAGATTGTATTACAATCATAAAAATTTGTAATACAAGCGCAGCCGGGTGCAAATGAATATAGACTAAAATATTTGTTTGCACCAGCGAGATGCCCCTCAACCATACTCCTACTAAAGGAGGAGGTTCCCAACAGCGAGATGCCCAACAAACCCAAGTGCAACTACAGCACCAAACCCCGAGATCCCTAGGTACACCCCAACAAATGCCCCAACAGGTAACCCCATCCCGCCTGCCCAGTATCAACGTACCAAACGTACAACAGCAGATCGAAACCCTGCAAAGGCAACTGGAATTTCTCTATGCCCAACAACAACAAGCCCAGAAACCCCAAACTGCAGGAAACTTGACATCTGCTACCCCAACCGACGAATGGAAGATCGTCAATCCCAAACGCCAACGCGAGAGCCCAGGTAAAAATACTGTCTCTAAAAAACAGGCTACGCTTGACAATTACTGGCTTGCAACCCGCCAACCAAATGAAAATGAAAATGAAAACAGATTTGCCTCCCTTGAAGTTGAGGAAACAAACCAACCAACTGAAAAAATACCCAAGCCGCCGCCAATATTTATAGACAAAGTTCTAAACATTCCCCCCCTAATGAGTTTACTACAAGAAGTTGCTCCAAACTCTTATGATCTAAAGCTCACAGGCAAAGATCAAGTAAAAGTACAAGCATCATCCCTGGATGCTTACAG
Organism: Urophora cardui; assembly: GCA_960531455.1. NCBI lineage: Eukaryota > Metazoa > Arthropoda > Insecta > Diptera > Tephritidae > Urophora > Urophora cardui. Next base: position 89,594,866 of record OY482672.1, on the reverse strand, counting down.
AACCATAGTATCACAACTGGAACAGAAGGGCACAGAGTTCTATACTTATAAAACAAAACAAGAACGTACCTTCAGAGTGGTTCTCAGAAACATGCATTCCTCAATAGACAGAAAAGAAATTGTGGATTCTCTAAAAGATCTCGGTCACTCAGTTACAAACATTTGGAACATAAAACACAGAGTCACAAAAAAGCCTCTCCCCATGTTTATCATTGAACTCAAACCCGACTCCAACAACAAGATGATATATCAAATTAAAAGTCTCCTGCACTCAAAAATTACTTTCGAGCCCCCACACCCGAAGCGTGAAATACCGCAATGCGCCAACTGTCAGCAATATGGCCACACAAAGTCCTACTGCCGTCGAAAATCAGTATGTATAAAATGTGCTGGAAACCACCTTTCCGCTGATTGTAAGCGAAAGACAAGATCTGAAGATGGTAAATGTGCTCTATATGAAGGTAACCATCCAGCAAATTATAAAGGCTGTATGGTATACAAAAACCTCCAAAGCGCCAAATACCCAACTCTGAGGAAAAAAGCTCCTGCACAGCCTCAGGACAAACCACAACAGCCAAGTCAAACCCCAATTCAAATTGACCCATACCCAGCCACATATGCTCAAGCAGCAAAGAAAGGCGTAACACCCCGTTCGAACCCTAATAATGCTATTCCAAATAGTAATGAAATCCACACCCCAACGCAAAACACTAACGAAATGCGAGAAATGGTAGGCTTACTAAAACAAGTCATGCAACAAATGACAGCAATGATGAGCCTGCTCGTCACCTTCACGACTAAAAATTATGCATCTTCAACCCGTTAAAAATTATTATTTGGAATGCCAATGGCCAAACACATACTTGAAGTTAAAGTTTTACTTCAGACTCACGATATAGATATACTCCTCATATCTGAGACTCACTTTACTGACAAAAGCTATTTTGAAGTACCCAACTACAAGTTTTACCACACAAAACACCCGAGTAACAACGCTCATGGAGGCTCAGGTATCTTGATACGGAAAAGTATTAAACATTACAGCACGAATTCATTCCGTACAAATGCTATACAAGCCACAAATATTGTCATTGAAGACCCGAGCGGACAGCTTACACTCTCTGCTATCTATAGCCCGCCGAGGCACTCTATCAGCGCTGCAGAATATGAAAATTTCTTCAAAACTATTGGAAATCGATTTCTAGCTGGGGGCGATTACAATGCCAAACACACATTCTGGGGCTCTCGTCTCATTACCCCTAAAGGAAGACAACTATATAATGCTATTAGCAAGCTCAGTTTAACTCCATTCTCTACTGGAACTCCCACTTATTGGCCAACAGATAAAAATAAAATACCCGACTTAATCGATTTCTGCGTGGTGAAAGGCGTGCTTTCCTAAGATATAACTTGCAAAACGTGCTTTGAATTGTCTTCCGACCACTCTCCAATCCTGGTAACAATTGATAAAAATTTTACACCGACAACGGATCAATGCAGCGTTTACAATCGGAAGACTGACTGGGAATACTTCCGACACATCATCACGTCTAATCTTGACTTGAAATTAGCGCTGAAATCTGCTGAAGATATAGAGGCAGCAGTCGAACATTTTAACAGCTGCATCCAACAAGCTGCATGGAAATCAACTCCCACCCTCATCAGACAAAAAAGGACAAGCGTTACACACAACATACAAGCTAAGCTCAAAGAAAAGCGACTCGCAAGGAAAAAGTGGCAACAAACCCGTCACCCCGACGACAAGAAAAGATTGAATGCACTCACCAAAGAACTCAAAAATATCCTCAAAATTGAACACAACAGACAAGTTCAACAATATCTCAGTAATATTGATGCAACAGCTGCAACTGATTTCTCCCTTTGGAAAGCTGCTAGTAAGCTAAAAAGGCCGATTCTCTCCAATTCTCCTATACGAATGGAAAATAACGAATGGGCGAAAAGTGACGCAGAGAAAGCAAATACTTTTGCACGCCACCTAAAATCAGTATTCACCCCACATGATATTGAACCCTCACTAAGCACAACAACAGAAGTGAAAAATACTCTAAGTCATCCCTATCAAATGGACCTCCCCATAAAAAAATTCGCAATATCGGAGATAAAAACCGTAATAGCGAAACTCAACCCAAAGAAAGCTCCTGGGTGCGATATTATTAATGGCAATGTACTAAAACAATTACCTTAGGAAGGCATAAAATTTCTCACCCAACTGTTTAATGCAGTACTAATAACTGCATTCATACCCCCTCAATGGAAAGTCGCTCAGATGAAAATGATTCTGAAACCAGGAAGGTCTCCCGATCCGGCAACGGCTTACAGGCCCATTAGCCTGCTGCCCATTGTCTCAAAAGTCTTGGAAGTTCTTTTCCTCAAAAGACTCCTATCCAAAATAGAAGAACGTAACATTATACCTAATCACCAGTTTGGCTTCAGAAGAGGGCACGGAACAATTGAACAAGTACATAGACTTACCGAGAAAATCTAATCTGCCTTTGAGCAAAAACAATACTGTACAGCTGCCTTTCTAGATATATCCCAAGCTTTAGATCGCGTATGGCACGACGGCCTCCTCTATAAAATAAAAAATACTCTCCCTACAAATTACTTTCTATTTATACAATCTTATCTAAAAAATCGCTACTTTTTCGTCAAAGAAGGAGCAGAGCAGTCTGAGCTTTACGAGAGCTTAGCAGGCGTCCCGCAAGGTAGTGTAATGGGCCCAATACTGTACCTACTTTACACATATGATCTCCCAATAGCAGAAGGAGTCACTATCGGCACTTTTTCCGATGCCACTGCCGTACTGGCTGCAGACCTCAACCCTAACGTGGCCTCACTCAAGCTTCAGAGAAGTTTAAATAAAATTACCCATTGGCTGAAAGACTGGCGGATAAGGTCAAATGAATCAAAATCTGTCCAAGTGACGTTTACCACTAGACATAACAATTGCCCACCCGTAAAACTCAACGGCATTGATATACCGCAAAGTGACGTAACAAAGTACCTTGGTATGCATCTCGACAGAAAACTAACATGGAGAACACACATATTCACCAAACGAAAAGCTCTTGGTATAAAACTGAGAAATCTTTATTGGCTCATGAATCGAAACTCCCAACTATCAATCGACAACAAACTCCTGCTCTACTCCGCTATCTTAAAACCCATTTGGACATATGGCATACAGCTGTGGGGAACAGCAGCAAACTCAAATATAGAGATTATCCAAAGATTCCAATCGAAAACCATTAGAATGATTGTAAATGCGCCCTACTACGTCACCAACGACCAACTACATCGTGACCTAAAGATACCTACTATCGCTGAAGAAATCAGAAAGTATGCTGCATCATACAAAATGAGAATATTAGCTCACCCCACCCACTCGTTCTAGCCCTAACGGCAAGACCAATTAATTTCGTACGCCTCAAAAGAAAATCATTTACTGATCTTTATTGATGCACTGCAATAAATGGATGCGCTACTGAGAGCAATCCATACATGCCCACCATGTTTATTAAGTTATTATTAATTACTAATTACTTTTAACGAACCACAAATTTGTTAGATGTATTTTCCTTATACAGTTGGCAAAATATATTGGATGCTAAAAAAAAAAAAAAATAAAGGTCTTCATCTAAAGGGATAAATCGTATTTACGTTTTCAGATTTTTGCTAAAGTCTAAGAGATTGCGTTTCGTGCTTTCCCTTTGCATTCTAGCACGAATCATCAAAGTAATTTTGTACAAAATTTTGCATGCGCTTTGTTTTATGTTATTGAGTTTGTACCAAAGTGCATTCATGTAAGAATACGGATAAACTGAGAAATTCCAGCAATTGATCACTTTACCACTTTAGATGAAGTCGACTAATGTATTTGAGATGTTAAAACATACTCACTGCGTCGGCTGACTTTTTTTCTTCATTTGTTTTGTTGATTGGCATATGTGAAAAGCACTATTTCATTTAAAATGCCCAATATTGCCAACTTTTGATTGGGCAATGCTGTCCTAAGCTTTGACTTAAAGCAAAACGTCAATAATCCATATTATGATCAAAAATGACAAAGTCAAAGTGAAATGGGGCTACCTGATTTTCTTGTATCATGAAACACAGCCAATATTGACATCCGACCTGTCTGACCAGTCGCTGCGCTCCACCTAAGAACATAGCGAACAACGCCATCCGACGATCGGCATAGCGACAAGCTAACTTCGTTTTCACTATCTTTTGCAATAAAATCACCGAGCCGAACAGACGTGAGCAACCAAATCCCTGCGCATCCATAAGACGGGCAGCAAAAACGCGGTTGCGAAAAGAAGTTCAGCAGCCGACAAAATTGGAGCAAAGACCAGCGAAATATTTTTTATTTTAGGAACAATTGGCAGACTAAAATCTGCAGTAAATTCAGTGGTGCAGACATATTGAACACGTGGAAGGAGCTGAGCACCATTGGGTTTCCAAGCATCTGAAACCACACAGAGGTGCAGCTGTGCCTAGAAATCTGCTCTGGAGACAATTGAAAGGCCAATCTCAAGCGCTAGCGAAGCACGCCTATACATACATATACACGTGTCAGTACAAATTTCATCGCAAGGCAGAGCCAACAAATCACTTCGATACGCAGCACGGAGTAGTAGGGCGCCACGCTAGCGCCAGTATGGCCAGCAGCAACAGCAGCACCAAATTTACGCCACCAAAGTTACGCCACAGCCAGCAGTTCACCATGCCAAATGTCACCACCTCAAACGGCGATTAAAACCATAAAGCACAATCTATGTACATAATTTACTCAACGCAAATCAATGATCACACACCTGCACCATAGAACATAAGCAAATGTCCACATAAATCAACGACATCAGCATTGCTATAACCAAACGCATATTCAGGAGTATAAGTATATATATGTATGTGCGGTCGATTTGCGGGGCTTCACGATTGTCTAATTGGAGCGGCTGAACGTGCCGGAGAATGCAGCGCCGCGTAATAGCAAAGTGGTGTAGATTGACAACCATCCGTACGTAGGCGCACACCGAGAACCTCAGCCAGAAAATCCAGCGATAAAATAACACGAATACCTGCTATGTACAAGTACTTCGGCGCAGGACAGGGGTAAGTCTCAGTAAAGTAGTGGGGTAGGAAAGTGACAATCGCTGAGCATCATTCACGCGGCGAAAGAGTCGAAGAGAGCCAGCCAAGCTGAAGAGGTGAATTTGGAACACCACATTTACAACGGGGGGCATACGGCAGCGGCAGGTCCGTAAACCGAGCTACAGCTTTTGTTTGTATGCATAAATACGTTGTCGTTTTGTTGCTTCATGCCGATATACATATACGGGTATATATAATATATATAATAAGGATGAGCTGCAGCAGTGATCTTATGTTTGACCAAACTTATACGCATGTACATATGTAAACATTCATAATTCATGTACTAAAATATATACTCAATCTAAACAGGCAAACACACTGGGCATGTGCAAGCTGATGGGGTAACCCTCGGAGAGATATAAGCACATACAGACAAATAAATAAGCATGTACAAATGAGCAATTTTGTTTATGTTAGTATGTACTTGAATGCGAGTACATATACGCTTGAGCTTGCACCTAGGCTAAGTATATAAGTGGTCACGCAATGCACATATATAACTATATAAGTATGTGAAAACACACCATAGACAAGTCTAGGCCCCAGCAAGAACGGACTAACGCATTCACCAACACATACGCAAAATAATCAGCTGTCCACTAACCCAATAAGTTATATAATGCATTAAACTATCCGTAGTACTACAAAAACTCACACGTACAGAACAGAATACGTTATATTTTGTCACCAAGCCTGTACAAACTCATGGAAAGTTTTCAGGTTTATAACGCATAGTATGTGTAGTACTACGGATGGTTTAACGCATTATATAACATATAGTGTTCTAACTGGGGGCATTTGGGGTACAACTGCACCCGCAGACGTACATACATACGTATATAAGTGCGTATGAATATGAGAACGCAGGTCTTCGTGTAAACATACGTTTGGGGATTACATTGTGAGCTCTTGATTTGCAGAGCGTTGAGAGTTTTATTTTGTTATTACCCATCGAATAAACATTTTAGTGTAAAACGGCGGCGACATTTCACTTCGTAATTTGGACTAGTGCTGGAAGCGATATCGATATAATATCGATTCATCGATGTTTTTGACCTTTTTCGATATATCGATATTTTTTCCAATATTCGGTATATCGACGGTCATGGATCCATCACTGATAAACGCGGAAAGAAGCTGGTAAAAGGCAGTATTGCCGTTTTGTGGGTAATTCCCCAAATTTGTACATTTTTTTTTAATTTGATCCCTATGTAGAAATTCCTGTGTTTAAAAGTAATGTAAATACGAACATTTTTTTTTTTAACGTTCATTGTAGAATTGCAAAATCAAGAAAAAACATTTTAAATTAAAAAATTTTTATTTCTATTTTAAGCACTATGAGATTTTGAACCAAAAACTCATGTTTTTTCCATTCATTTTTATTTTTAATTTAAACATTTTCTTTTTAAATCCCAAATACATTTTAATTCCAAAAATTTCATTTTTAATTTAAAAAATTTCATTTTTAAAATAAAATGACTTGATTGAAAACGTGCATTATAAAAATAAAAATTTTATTTTTGATTTATTTTCTCTGAGTGTAAAAGGTATTTAGAATGCGTTATTAATTTGTCTATTTCAAACCTTTTAGTCTTTAACATGGTTTTTTAAATAATTTAAATGCGAAATATTTCAGTGAACCACTGTAATTGATACCTACTCTTTCTGGCTGGAACAGAATTTACCTTTTTTGTTTTTTTTTTTTATTATTCAATTCCCTTTTCAAAAAAGATTTCTGTTGATAGCAAATTGAAATATTTAGTTTAAATGTTTATTTAGTTAATTTTTAGAGTAATATAAATGACTGTCACTCTCGTTCAATTCAGGGCACAATAATGAATGCAGACATTTCGAAAAATAAAGCTGTTATATATAGATATGTTAAATTAAGGTTTATATAAAGTAGAGCTCTCGATTTTTTTTGAACATTTTCGAGTAGCCCTAACAAATGCTGTTCAAATTCTCGAACACTTGTTTGTTTGTTTATTACCCGTATGTTTGCACGGGCATTTGAACAATGCGAGCAATTGAAGTTTGTATTTTTCGTTTGTTTATTTTCTTTTTTGTTGTCTTCATATGTATTTTTTTATTTTTGTTTTCCTGATACAAATTTTTTTGTCTGTAAGCTCGAATGCTCGAATGTTTGTACGGGCATTTGAACAACAAACGAGTCTCAGACAAATTCGATCTTTTCGAATTGTTCGATACCCGGGTATCTAGAGCTCTAATATAAAGGTCGATATATCGATAGTATCGATGTTTTTTCTCAAAAATATCGAAAATATCGATACTCGTAGACATCGATGTTTTTCCAGCACTAATTTGGACTATCAATTTTGTAGCAATGCGTGTCCCATATACCAACGCAAGACGTCTTGTAGGGTTAGAGGGAGAGAAGCAGTAGTGGTAAGTTATTGCCATGATCGATGTCACCACAGTCAAGTGAGATAGCGCCAATGACAAACAAGTAGGAGTTTAGAGAGAACATATTATTTACATAAGAGAAGTACAAAAGAGAAAGGGTCGCTTGAAGAGACCAAGTTGATTCATGCATTGATCCCGATTTTTTGTGAACATGAGAATGCGTATGCATATGTACATAATGCTTATGTACATGAACTGAGCCCAGGCAAACATATGCGCACATATAGCATATACCTACATGCATAATTTGTTGATTGTTATTATGTGTACCCATGTTTACATTCGAGTAGTATTGCGGGGGCATTTAGGAGTACGATTCACATTACTTACATATTACTAATCAGGTCATAAGCCAGTGAGCATGCATACAAGCACAAATAGATATAAGGGTAGTCGTAAGATTTTCTTAGCAATCTGTTGCGTCATTTGAATATGTACCTATGTATACGGGTAGACGAGATTTCTTGGATAAGATCACCATTGAAGGTATATGTAGTTCATAAGCGGATACACATTTGTTTTAAGTTGATGTTGGCCACATTTTGTGGAATATCTCCAAAACCTTCTCGGATTCTTATACTTTTTTTGGCCATAAACCATGTCGGGCTCAATAGAAAACTACGTGCAAAATTTCATTTAATTCAGTCCAGCCATTCTGGAGTTAAATCATCAGGGAGGAAAATGCGACTTATTTTTATATAATAGATTATATTAAGTTAATACACGTATATATCTTTAACATTTCTTCTGGCACCCTAACGGCTGCCTCCTAAGTGGCAAAAATTTAAAAATTCTTGCCTCATTTTTTTTTATTTTTCAATACTAACCTCATCAGAGTATTCCTTTTTTTACTCTTCATGGTAAGTCAACAAGAGGTTGACGAGATTTTCGAGCGGTGGAACAGCCCCCTCCAGAAAATATCAGGCAGGGTCCCTTGCCGGTATCAATAGAAGAATATCGGCAAAGGCAAAGAAACAACTGTAAGGTGGAGGAACCCAAAGTTCCGAAGCCAGTAACATTTAAGAGAAAAAGGGGTGACAAAGCTTTTAAAAAAGGAAAAGAGCCTGCCAAGACCCATGCATTAATAAACATAGCAACAAGTGTAGAAGAAAAACGAAAATTAAAAAATAAGTTAAAAGAGATAAGAAAAATGTTTAAATAAAAAAAAAAAGTGGAAGTATCTTTTGTTTTTTTTTGAGAATGTCTAGGTCTAAGAACCTAATAGTTGATTTACCTAACGAATTAGAAGAGAGAAATTACGAAAGGGAATTAGAATTTTTGAGAAGATTTTGGCGTCGCATAGGAATGACTAGGGAACCAACAATAGAAGACGTTATCAATCCTACGAAAAGAGTAGAAGAAGTACAACGAATGTTTGAGGTTTCCGGCATTCCAAGATTCTAATAAGATTTTTTTAATGAAAATAAGCCAATATGGGTGGCAAAACATCAAAGGTAGACAAACCAAATGCCAATGTGGTTAATTCCATTGAAGTAGTTGATCATACTGAGTCCTTGTATTCCATTAAATTCATTTTACTTGTTATTGCAATTGTTAGTTGCATCAATTTATTTTTGAAAATATACTCAGACCACAACAAAATTTTGAAAAAGAGATACATTTCTCGCGCTAACGGTCTAGATAAAGTCTAAACAGATTTTATTTTTTGTGGATATCATTATTTTCCAATGGCCAAATGGGAAATAATTCTTAAAACACTCATAGAAGAAAAAACCACGGCAGAAAAAGCATATAAATGCATATATAACAATATATAACAATAAAAACAGAAACGGTAAGAAAACACCTCAAAACAATATTAGATTCATTAAATAATTTAGGTGAAGTAATACGCAAAGTTAACAACCAACTTACTGCAGCTCACCAATTAGAGGCATACCAAATATTTACCATTGTTAGAGACAAACTAGTATCTTCATTAGCAAGATACAATATTGATGCATTAGTACCAAACACATAAGAAAGTACTATATCACTCGACTTTAGTATTTTGTTACCAGAACCAGAAGAAAAAGAAAAAGACAAAATGCCACAAACAGTAGTAGAATTCATTAAAACGGCTTCATCAATTTTACCCGAATTTGATGGCAAGCCGGAAAATCTAAATAGTTTTTTGGACGCACTTGACATTCTCGACCAGATCAAGGACACGCATGAAGCGTTAGCGATATCCATTATAAAAACTAAACTTAAAGGCACTGCGCGAAATTACATTAGTACTGAAAATTCAATACAACAAGTTAAAATAAAGTTGCAAAATTCAATTAAAGGCAAGTCAGTAGAAGTATTAACTGCAAAGCTTTTGAATATTCAAAAACGCAGTAAAACGGCTAATCAATACACTACTGAAATAGAGAAGCTAACAAAGTCATTGGAAGGAGCATACATATCTGATGGGCTTACCTCAGACTTGGCAAGCAAATATTCTACACAAGCAGCTGTAAAAGCCATGTGTAAGAATTGCTCGAACGAAAAAGTAAAAATGATAATGCAAGCAGGAACGTTCACTTCCATGAACGAAGCTATCTCTAAATTCACAAATAGCTGTACTGAAGTAACTGGAAACCCAAACTCATTGCTTCACATCCGCCAACAAAACTATTACCGCGGTAGCTTCCGTCGAAGTTATCAAAGTAATAATAACAGAAGTAACCAAAGACGCGCGTTTCCCACGCGCCACAATTATAACAATAACAATAACATGCAAAGGCGAGACTATAGAAATCAAACACGCTCAAATGCTCGCAATAACAATAACAATAACAATACAAACAGCACACGAAACATACGTAGCTACAATCAACAGGAAAACCAGCAGACTTCACTTCAACAGTTGAGAGAAAAATTTTTGTATTCAATTTATATTTGAACAGCTACATTTGAACATTAAATAACTCATTTTCTACTCTCCTAGTAGACACAGGAGCAGATATATCAATTATTAAAAAGGGTCAAATTCAGAATGATGTTTCAATTGATAATTCACAAAGAACAGATTTAAAAGGTATTGGTCAGGGTATAACAAGCACCCTTGGAACAGTTAAAACAGATTTAAAAGGTGACGATCTTTTGATTCGACATAAATTTCACATAGTAGAAGATGATTTCCCAATCCCATGCGACGGAATTTTGGGACTTGATTTCATTAAAAAATATAATTGCATTTTGGACTATCAAAATGATAAAGATACTTTGATATTACGTCCATATGATTTCCCAGAAAATATAGCAATTCAAATGACAAATGAGCCAACTATCAATAGTATATCAGTACCAGCCAGATCAGAAGTAATTAGACAAATTAAAATTAATAATAATACCGAATTATTTATACCACATCAACAATTAGCCGAAGGTATTTTTGGCAATAGTGAATCCAAATCAAGCATTTGTTAGAATTATTAATACAACAGATAAAAATGCAACTATTCAAAATTACAATATTAATACATAAAATTTAGACAACTACATAATTGTAAAAAATAAACAGAAAAATGAAGAAAATAATAAAGAAAAACTAGAAAGATTAAATAAAAATTTTCCATCATTTGCTAAATCTCAACTTAATACTTTATGTTCAGAATATATAGATATATTTGCATTAGAATCAGAACCTATAAACACTAACAATTTCTACAAACAAAAACTTTACATGAAAGATGACAATCCAGTCTATGTAAAAAATTATAGAATACCAGAAGCACACAAACAGGAAATTAATAAACAAGTAAATAAATTAATACAAGATGACCTAATAGAGCCATCTATTTCCGAATATAATAGCCCTATTTTACTAGTGGCCGCTGTGGTGCAGTGGGTAGAGTGCTCTCCTGCTATGCCAGAGGTCTCGGGTTCAAACCACAGTCCGAGCAAAAAAATTTTTCTAATTAGTAAAAATCCAATTATGGGATTTTTTAAGAGCAGCGGTCACCTCTCGGCAGTGGGCGGCATACCCTCCGAGAGTATTTCTGCCATGAAAAAGCTTCTCATAAAAAATGCATTCGCCGTTCGGAGCCGGCATAAAACTGTAGGTCCACCCAATTAGTAGGAAAAACAAAAAGGAGCACACCTCGAATTGGGAGAGAAGCTCGGCCATAAAACTCGTCAGAGTTATAATAGCGCCATTGTATTATATTATATTATATTATATTTTACTAGTACCGAAAAAATCACTTCCAGGTAGCAATGATAAAAGATGGAGATTGGTAATCGATTATAGACAAGTAAATAAAAAGTTAACAGCAGATAAATTCCCATTACCAAGAATTGATGATATTCTAGATCAATTAGGAAGAGCAGAATATTTTTCTTGCTTGGATTTAATGTCAGGTTTCCACCAAATAGAACTAAGCCCAGAATCAAGAGATATAACAACATTTACCGCAGACAATGGTACATACCGCTTCAAAAGATTACCTTATGGTCTCAAAGTAGCACCAAACTCATTTCAGAGAATGATGACTTTGGCATTCGCAGGTCTGAAGCCATCACAAGCATTCTTGTATATGGATGACTTGGTAGTATTAGGCTGTTCTGAAAATCATATGATTAGAAATTTAAAAGACGTATTCGCAACTTGCAGAAAATATAATTTAAAATTACACCCAGATAAATGTCTATTTTTCAACCAAGAAGTCACTTATCTTGGACACAAATGTACAAGTAAAGGAATTTTACCAGATCCCAGTAAATACAAAATAATCCTACTTTTGGTTTTTGGTCGTTTTTATTTTGATAACTACTTCATTATTGAGCTCTCAAGACCATTTTTTTTTTTTTTTTTTTTAAGGAAAAATTGGTATGAAAGATTAATACTTATTTGGTAGAAGTTATAGATCTATTTCAGAGACCACCACATCTCTTCATCAGACTTTTTTCTTTTTTTATTCATTGGCGTCTGCCGAGATCGAACCTCGGATTTTCCGGTTGGAAGTCTAATGGCATCACCATTAGGCTACCGCCGCCTTGCATTTTGCTTGTATTAATTTTTCTTTTCATTTTTTTCCTTTTTACAACCTACCATCCAGCAACAGTGACCTTGCCGACATTATCGGTATTTGTCACTTGTATGTTGGTGTGGTTGTGTGTTTGTTTGGTTTGTACAAATTCTATTTTAAGCACAAGCAATGCTTTGCACTAATTAGTAGAGTTTGTTTGTCGGCTGGCTCATCCGATTAAATTTTACTTTTGGTTTTTGGTCGTTTTTATTAAAAAAAAAAAAAAAAAAAAAAAAAATGGTCTTGAGAGCTCAATAATAAAGTAGTTATCAAAATAATTCAAAATTACCCAACTCCCAAGAATGCCGACGAAGCAAAAAGATTCGTCGCATTCTGCAATTACTATAGCAGATTTATACCAAATTTCGCAGAATATTCTAGAATATTAACAAGACTTTGCAAAAAGAACATAGTTTTTAATTGGACAGAAGAATGTGAAAATTCATTTAACCATTTGAAAAATGCACTAATTAGCCCAAATATTTTACAATACCCAGATTTCAATAAAGAATTTTATATAACAACAGATGCAAGTGGATACGCCTGCGGAGCAGTACTAAGTCAAGAATATGAAGGAAAACAATTACCAGTTGCTTATGCCTCAAGATCTTTCACAAAAGGCGAAATAAATAAAGCAACAATTGAAAAAGAATTAGCAGCCATACATTGGGCTATCACTTATTTCCAGGGTGCGAAGAACGCTCAAAATAAACTCACTCAAACGAATTATCACTCTATAATTCTGAGCTATGCCACGCTCTCATGAGCGCAAATACACAGTGACAACGAACGCAAATGAACGCACGTCAACAGCGATCGATGGGTCTCTGCAGTGGCGATAAACTCTTACATAAATTCATTTTAAAATGAGAGATCGTTTGAAAATTCATTTTTTGAAAATTCATTCTATGAGTTTATTTTATAATTTTTTGCGCTAGCGATCATTTTTTGAGTTTATCATTTTTTTACTTCTCTTTGAGTTTATCATTTTATGCGTTCACAAGGGTTTGTTGTGCAGCAGCTAATGGCATTGTGAAGGCGCAATTTTTGGATGATGGCGTGCGTTTATTAGACCATAAATACGATGTATGTATGTATGTACATACATATTCATGCATGTGTGTACGTATATATGGATGTGCATACATATCGCTAGCTTAGAGTGCAAACTGTGTAAGTCCATTTTTATGAAAAAGTGTTTTTAAGTGTAGAAAGCTAGAAAAATCAAATACGCACCACGCTAAACAAGTCTGAGATACTTGTCATATTTCTACTCGTGGTTATTCAGTGATACGCAAATTGTGTAAGTCCAAAAAGCGAAGAAAATTGTGTAAGTCCAAAATTTGTATATGAACAGAAAATTTTTTTTCATTTTGAAATTTTTTTATTTTTTGTTTTTTGTCTCGTCTACAAAGTTTGAAAAAAGGACTTACACAATTTGCACTCTACGCTAGCGATATGTATGTACATATTTATAATATTTTAAAAAGCCTTAGCTCCCATAGCGATAGGTATGTATATGTATGTAGGTATATCGAGTTTAAATTTTATTAAGTAGGTATGTATTTATTCAAACTAATTAAATTATTCAATTTATTTAAATTAATATTTATAAAAATTTATATTTACATACCGATGTACCTACATATATATTTATGTACATTTGCAGTCTATATGTATGAGTTAAGGGTTGTTAAATATTTTTTTTAACATAAATATGTATATATGTACATATGTATTTAGTTCTTACTTGAAAACTAGAATACAACAATTGAGCGTTAAAAAAATAAGTTCGCATTTTATTTATTTGTACACATGTACTATGTATATATATTCGAAATGGAAAATATCATTACCCGCATTCCATTATTGAATAGACATACATATGTGCATGCATTAATATTATATACATATATACATACATATGTACAATTTAATAAAATCCGAACTTGTATTTTGAACGTACGCTCAGTTGTTCAATTCCAGTTTTAAAGTAAAATCTAAAGATGTAGGTACCTATGTTAAATAAAATATTTACATATATACATACCTAGACTACATATCGACGGCTATTTCAAAAATTGTTTGAAAAACGTCTTATTTCAGAATTTTTTTCAATAACGTCCTATTTCATATGCATATACATACATATGTATGTATGTATGTGTCGAATGAATACAAATACATATGTATGTAAACTCATACATATATAAACTTTTTATTAGATTGAATAAATACATAATAAATTTGTTAAATTGCAACTTCAATATACATATGTACATATATATCGCTATAAGACCTAAGGCTTTTTAAAATATTATAAATATATACATACATATGAACATACATAAATATATACGTACACAAATGCATTCATATGTATGTACATACATACATATATCATATTTATCATCTAATAAACGCACGCCATCATCCAAAAACTGCGCCTTCACGATGCCATTAGCTGCTTAAACCTCACAAAAAACCTTTGTGAACGCATAAAATGATAACTCAAAGAGTGATCAAAAATGATAAACTCAAAAAATGACTCGTATGTATATATTTTATATGGAAACATGAATAAACGCATTGTAATGAATTATTAATTTTCAGAAAACGTGATTTGATTATTTTAAATGCGGTGTATACGGACGGACATGACAAGGAATGAGGGGACCACGGGAGTGAATTAGGGGAGTAATCGGGGGTTGCTCTTGGGGTCGGCAACAAATCGCCACAGCCGACCATGGAAGAGAGAAGAGGACAGTAAGGGGGTGCGGGTGATGACAGGGGGGAATAAATCAAACCAATATCCTCGAAGCTCAAATGAAAGCATGCAGGTATGATTCTTTTTTCTTGTAGGGTGCGGTACCGTGCTCCAAACCGCCAAATCCACCCCATAGTCCGGCGAGCTAGTTCGTGCTTGACGCAAGCATACCTGCACGGCACTTGGGGCATGCAATATTAGGGGTGTGGCACTTCGGGATGCTTAAAGCCATACACCCCCACGACCCGCGAGTAACAGAAAATGGCGCCCAACGTGGGGCCCACACACAAACATCATCACGACGATAAAACATCTATCGGGGCCACCAGTTGTGCGTAACAGAAAATGGCGCCCAACGTGGGGCCCACGAAATGTAGAAAGATGATACAATAACAGCGTATCGATTAGTGAGTGGAGCCTAGGAAATACCCGTCCCACTTCGCTGCGACAAATCACACTATTACACTCCCTTCCCTATCGGTCTCCCCACCACTCAGCATTTCCCGTTCCCTCACTTCTTCCTCTTCTATTAATCTCTCTCTCTCTCTGTCGCCATCTCACTTTCCTTATCAACAACTTTCCATGGCCATCCGGTCCACATATCGGTGTACATCATGATTACTAATATATTTTGGATAACCGACTGGAAAATTGGAATGGAATGAACTCTCTATTGAAGCTCTGATTGATACCTTTAATTTGATACCAATAATGGTCAAAAATATTTCGGGGCTATTTAGGTCCATGTTTCGGCCTCAATACCGGGAACCGATTCGGATATCCATATAGTGTAAAATATGTATGGATACCCTGATCAGCACCTTTAATTTTATACCAATATTGCGAAAAAATATTTGGGGCCATCCGGGTCCACGTTTTGGTCTCTATCTGGAGAACCGACTGGAAAATAGGAATGGAATGAACTCTCTATTGAAGCTCTGATTGATATCTTTAATTTGATACCAATAATGCAGAAAATATTTCGGAGGAATCTGGGTCCATATTTTGGCCTATTTTGTATAATAAAGTCAATTCGTGATTTACACGTCAACCTAACCGTATCGGCGTTTTAAACATCTATTATATGGCGATCTTTGCCAGATAAAGTCGAGGCAAATCCGTTTGCCTTCCTTTTATCTACCCAGCAAGAAAGCCATCGGGCGCGCAGGATATAGTTAAACCGCAAAGGATATAGTATTTAAAAAGGACGAGTACACTACACAAAAATAAATGGACTCACTTCAAAACCGTGAAATTTTATCAATTGGCAACACAGCACTTTAAGCATCAGAGCACGTTAAGCAGCAGAGCACTTTAAGCAACAGAACATGTTAAGTAGCAGAGCACTTTAAGCAACAAAGCAATATAAGCAACCACATGACACAGACCAGCAGCAGCAGCAATATAATTTATTATTAACTAGCTGACCCGCCAGACGTTGTTCTGCCTAAAATTTATTCCTATAAAGCCTAAAGGAAAAGTCCTAGATTACCGTGTTGCCGTATCCCTATCCCTATCCCTAATCCCTATTTCTATCTCTATCCCTATCCCTATCCTTATACCTATCCCTATTCCTATCGTTAACCCTATCCCTATCCCTAATCCCGAATCCCTAATCGCTAATCAGTATCCATATACCAATCCCTATCCCCATCCCTATCCCTATCCATCCCCATCCCTATCCATATCTCTAGCCCTATCCCTATGCCTATTCTATCCCTCCAGACTCTCTAGGGTCACCCCTGGTCCACATTTTGGTCGATATCTCGGAAAACGGGTCGCATAGGGTCTTGAAAATCACCTCTTTTTTAAATACTCACCAACATTTTTTATTTGATACCCATTTTGTAGGAAACCCGTTTGGGGTCACACCTGGTTCATATTTCAGGAAATACCTCGAATACGGGGTCTTATATGGGACCAATAACTACACTATGTTCAAGCACTCGTCAACACCTTTCATTTGATACCCATATCGTACGAACCCGTTATGGGGTTACCCTGGTCCACATTTTGTGGAATATCTCCAAAACCTTCCCGGATTCTTATACTTTTTTTCTCCATAAACCATGTTGGGCTCAATAGAAAACTACGTGCAAAATTTCATTTAATTCAGTCCAGCCATTCTGGAGTTAAATCATCAGGGAGGAAAATGCGACTTATTTTTATATAATAGATTATATTAAGTTAATACACGTATATATCTTTAACATTTCTTCTGGCACCCTAACGGCTGCCTCCTAAGTGGCAAAAATTGAAAAATTCTTGCCTCATTTTTTTTTATTTTTCAATACTAACCTCATCAGAGTATTCCTTTTTTTACTCTTCATGGTAAGTCAACAAGAGGTTGACGAGATTTTCGAGCGGTGGAACAGCCCCCTCCAGAAAATATCAGGCAGGGTCCCTTGCCGGTATCAATAGAGGAATATCGGCAAAGGCAAAGAAACAACTGTAAGGTGGAGGAACCCAAAGTTCCGAAGCCAGTAACATTTAAGAGAAAAAGGGGTGACAAAGCTTTTAAAAAAAGAAAAGAGCCTGCCAAGACCCATGCATTAATAAACATAGAAGAAAAACGAAAATTAAAAAATAAGTTAAAAGAGATAAGAAAAATGTTTAAATAAAAAAAAAAGTGGAAGTATCTTTTGTTTTTTTTTTGAGAATGTCTAGGTCTAAGAACCTAATAGTTGATTTACCTAACGAATTAGAAGAGAGAAATTACGAAAGGGAATTAGAATTTTTGAGAAGATTTTGGCGTCGCATAGGAATGACTAGGGAACCAACAATAGAAGACGTTATCAATCCTACGAAAAGAGTAGAAGAAGTACAACGAATGTTTGAGGTTTCCGGCATTCCAAGATTCTAATAAGATTTTTTTAATGAAAATAAGCCAATATGGGTGGCAAAACATCAAAGGTAGACAAACCAAATGCCAATGTGGTTAATTCCATTGAAGTAGTTGATCATACTGAGTCCTTGGATTCCATTAAATTCATTTTACTTGTTATTGCAATTGTTAGTTGCATCAATTTATTTTTGAAAATATACTCAGTCCACAACAAAATTTTGAAAAAGAGATACATTTCTCGCGCTAACGGTCTAGATAAAGTCTAAACAGATTTTATTTTTTGTGGATATCATTATTTTCCAATGGCCAAATGGGAAATAATTCTTAAAACACTCATAGAAGAAAAAACCACGGCAGAAAAAGCATATAAATGCATATATAACAATATATAACAATAAAAACAGAAACGGTAAGAAAACACCTCAAAACAATATTAGATTCATTAAATAATTTAGGTGAAGTAATACGCAAAGTTAACAACCAACTTACTGCAGCTCACCAATTAGAGGCATACCAAATATTTACCATTGTTAGAGACAAACTAGTATCTTCATTAGCAAGATACAATATTGATGCATTAGTACCAAACACATAAGAAAGTACTATATCACTCGACTTTAGTATTTTATTACCAGAACCAGAAGAAAAAGAAAAAGACAAAATGCCCCAAACAGTAGTAGAATTCATTAAAACGGCTTCATCAATTTTACCCGAATTTGATGGCAAGCCGGAAAATCTAAATAGTTTTTTGGACGCACTTGACATTCTCGACCAGATCAAGGACACGCATGAAGCGTTAGAGATATCCATTATAAAAACTAAACTTAAAGGCACTGCGCGAAATTACATCAGTAATGAAAATTCAATACAACAAGTTAAAATAAAGTTGCAAAATTCAATTAAAGGCAAGTCAGTAGAAGTATTAACTGCAAAGCTTTGAATATTCAAAAACGCAGTAAAACGGCTAATCAATACACTACTGAAATAGAGAAGCTAACAAAGTCATTGGAAGGAGCATACATATCTGATGGGCTTACCTCAGACTTGGCAAGCAAATATTCTACACAAGCAGCTGTAAAAGCCATGTGTAAGAATTGCTCGAACGAAAAAGTAAAAATGATAATGCAAGCAGGAACGTTCACTTCCATGAACGAAGCTATCTCTAAATTCACAAATAGCTGTACTGAAGTAACTGGAAACCCAAACTCATTGCTTCACATCCGCCAACAAAACTATTACCGCGGTAGCTTCCGTCGAAGTTATCAAAGTAATAATAACAGAAGTAACCAAAGACGCGCGTTTCCCACGCGCCACAATTATAACAATAACAATAACATGCAAAGGCGAGACTATAGAAATCAAACACGCTCAAATGCTCGCAATAACAATAACAATAACAATACAAACAGCACACGAAACATACGTAGCTACAATCAACAGGAAAACCAGCAGACTTCACTTCAACAGTTGAGAGAAAAATTTTTGTATTCAATTTACATTTGAACAGCTACATTTGAACATTAAATAACTCATTTTCTACTCTCCTAGTAGACACAGGAGCAGATATATCAATTATTAAAAAGGGTCAAATTCAGTACCCGGATTCTAGATTTCTCCATCGCCAAAACTCCATCGCCAAAATTCGCCAAATTGATTTTAGCAACTTTTAGCGATTTTTGCGATTCTATCATAAAAATGCGTGATAAAAAATCGCTAAAAATTGCCTATTTTAGCACATTTTTGGCGGATTTTAGCGATGAACAAAATGAACACGGATAAAAGGAATGAACACTTTTTGACAGTTCAATTAGCTAAAATGGCGATTCCGATATATTTGCCATCGCCAAAAATCGCCATTATTAGCCAAAAGTTCTCCAAAATTAGCGACGCGAAAAATTTGATGCCAAAAAAATTATTTAGTTTGAAAAGGTAAGAACATATGAATATTATTAATGCAATAAAGTATTTAAAAAGAAAATTAATAATTAAAGGAAATAAAAGCTTGTGAATTGGAAAATTGCAACTCAAAGAGAGTAACAAAGGACCAAAAATATATGCTCGTACAGTATTTGGAGGAGCATAGGGAATTCGCCCACGATAGGTAAATAACAACTTTTTACATTAATAATATTTTATGTTTAGACTAATTGCTTAATTTTTTTAAGATTCGTAAATGACAACGGTTTGAAGTGTTTAACGGAGCAGTGGAACCACCTTGCCGTAAAATTGAATGCTTGCGGAGGAGCCTGTAAAGATGGTGAAGGCTGGAAAAGGGCATGGGTAAATATGAGGTAGATATTGTTGAAATTGTGTGTATCGTGGTTCTTATAATGTTTTTAATAATAGGAGCAAGGCAAAGCAAAGGTCGCGAGACTTAAGGAATGAGATGGAGCGAAGTGGCATAAACTCGTCAATTGCTTCTAAGCAATTAGGGCCTCTCGATGAGCGCATCATTGGGGTTATGACCACAGTGGCAGTTGTCGGTCAGGAAAATGTGAGCGAGCCACTAGTAAGTACTTTTAACTATTCAAAAATATTGAGTAAAATGAAAATAAATGGGTCGGCTTCGATATAATGCGCCCGCCGTATTTATTTTCAACCACTAAGAATTTTTCAATGAAAAATTCTCGATTAATCTGATTATTTCTGAAATATTTTGTAATTACAGAGAAGTTCCGGTGCAGTCCCTTCAGTCGCACTGTTTGATACCGCTGACGGGGAGGTCGAAGTATGTATATAAACTCTTTTCTGTCTCTTTTTTTGTAAGCTAATTCATTGCAGTTTATTGACGAAGCCGATGAGGAAATGCCACCAACACTATATCCGACTGCCGAATATTCAATGCCACCAACACTGTATCCGACTGCCGAATATTCAATGCCATCACAACGTCGGGCTCCAAAAAGGAAAAGCTGTTCTTTGGAGGAAACCAATTCCAAGATGCTGGCCATAGAGGAGCGTAAAATTATTTTGGAGGAGAGGAAAATTGCAGCCTTGGAAAAGAGGAATGAAATTGAAGAAAAGAAAGCGGAAGTTTTGCAGCAAAATAATTTAATACTGCAAGACATATTAAATAAAATGGATGCATTTTTGCAGCGTCAGTAATTTGTGTTGCAATTAACATTTTTTTGTTTGTTTTTTCATGTAGAATAGCATTTTTAATTTTTAATGAACAATGTTTTTATTTCAATTAGATATTTAAGCTATAGATTAAGATTTCAAGCTGTAGAGCAGTGTTTTAATAACCATTTTTAATTTCAATTACATATTTTAAACTATAGATTAAGATTTCAAGCTGAAGAGCAGTGTTTTAATAACCTTTTTTATTTCAATAACATATTTTAAACTATATATTAAGATTGCAAGCTGTAGAGCAGCGTTTCAATATCTTTTTTTTTATATAAGCTGTAGAGCAGCATTTTGATGTGATTTATTAAACTTTGTACTGCAATATGTGAATGTGAAATAGATAAAATGTATATACATAGATATAGATATACTAAATAGCGAAAAAAAAACAAAATAAATGAAAATTAAAGTCTGATCTCAAAATATGGACTTGTAATTATTTAATTAGTGTCATATCTACAGTTTCCCACAAAAGAATATATTTGAGATGTTCCAGCAATTTACGATTTTTGCCACCTTACACCTTTCCATGAAACGATCTAACAAAAGGCAACTGAGACTTCACAAAAATCCACAACATATTGTAACAATTTAATATTTTTCCATGTAAAATGTAAACATACAAAAGTAATTACAATCTAATTTTTATTACTTCAAATATTAGAAGTTAAAATAATTATTTACAATTTGTTGTCTTGCAACAATGCCATTATGAGTACTAGTTACTTCATCATTATTATTGACTTGCTCGTCTGAACTTATTCCATCATTTTCCTCAATTCCGTACCTCACATTATTCAATATCATGATATTGTGCAAAATTATACAACTATTTATGATTTTTCCCGACATAACCGGATCATACATAAGAACCCTTTCTTTCGAAAGGCATCGAAATCTAGATTTAAGCACTCCAAAACAACGCTCAACACAGTTTCTGGCTTTCCGGTGATGCCGGTTGTAATTATCTTCAGCTGCTGATAGATTGCTTCCCGGAATAGGAGTCATTAAATATGGTAATTGTGGATATCCACTGTCACCTAAGAGAAAAGAAAAAAAAACATCAGATAAATTATATATATATGGATGTGTTATGTGATACCTAAAAGCCACTGATTTCTTTCGCCATTTGAGTACTTATTATCCAGAAAAACCTTCAATGCACTTGCCCTCCAAACTGATGCATCGTGTGCAGTTCCGCCAAAACGAGCATTACAGTCAAGTATTCTTAAATCCATGTCGCATACCTGCAAGGGATGAAATAAAGTACATATGTATGCATGTTACGTCGTATTCATGTGTGTTTTTAACATATGAACATATATTTATAAATATGTCCCAATAAACATTGGGCCAAAAAATATAAAACGTTTGAGAAAATCTTAATTCTCAGTTTTATATTTAAGATTTTCTCAAAAATTTCTCTAAAGTTTGAGAAAAATGTGCCTTTTTGTTTCAGATTACTATCAACGGTTATTTTATATGCATTTAAGAACAAACGTTTCAGGTTTGAGAATAAAGTTATTTCCCAAATCCATCTCATGTTGAGAATTGAAAAAATGTTTATGGGGATATAAAAATATAACGTACAACTTGCACATTTATTGAGTGTCCTCCTTTTCGGCACACATACACATGCTCAATATCTTTGGAAGGAGATTTAATTTTTATGTGTGATCCGTCAATAGCTCCTATTACGCCAGGGAATCTGCTCTTTTCATAGAATCTAAGGAAAAATCATCTTCAGTAATGTAAAAATTAATATGCATGTGTATGTATATATTTACTTTTCCTTTACTGCCTGTTTCTCTTCTGTTGTCGTTGGAAACTTAACATATCTAGTTAATATGTATTTGTCCATAATGCTGGCAATTTCTCGAATGCATCTGCTAGCGCTACTTTGGGATACATTCAGTAAAAAATCTTGTCCCACTGAACGTTGATAACTTCCTGAAAAAAAATTAATTTAACGCAACATTCAATGTACATATATTTGTACATACATACATATGTGTACATACCTTGGGCGAAGAATCGCAGCGCTACAAGAAATCTTAACATTTTCGGCAATCCAAAGTTAGAGCTCCTCTGCAGCATAAAGGGACGGACTTCCGCAAAAATATTTCTGCATATTTGCTTTGGAAGACGAAAAATTTCAACAAAACGTTCTTCAGAAATAGAGAATGGATCTGTGGACTCCCGCAAAAGTTTTCTTCTACTTTTCAAGCGATTTCGTATCTCTCGCTGAGAATATATGGACATGCGATATAAATAACTTCGCAACATACTCATTTTTACCACTTATTATTTATCACAATATGTATTTATTTAAAACAAAAAACACATTTTCTATTCAATGTAAAATATGCTGAAATCGTGGCAAACATGTAAACAAACTTTGACATTTCTCTTCGACCACAACAGCGACGCCTGTGGCGGATAAAGGTATTACAATTTTTGTTGGAGATTTTTAGCGATGTGAAATCCAGAATCGCATTTTAGGAAAATCGCCTAAAGTCCGGATAATTTTTGGCGATTGCAATTTTGGCGATTTTTAGCGTTTTGGCGATGGAGAAATCTAGAATCCGGGTACAGAATGATGTTTCAATTGATAATTCACAAAGAACAGATTTAAAAGGTATTGGTCAGGGTATAACAAGCACCCTTGGAACAGTTAAAACAGATTTAAAAGGTGACGATCTTTTGATTCGACATAAATTTCACATAGTAGAAGATGATTTCCCAATCCCATGCGACGGAATTTTGGGACTTGATTTCATTAAAAAATATAATTGCATTTTGGACTATCAAAATGATAAAGATACTTTGATATTACGTCCATATGATTTCCCAGAAAATATAGCAATTCAAATGACAAATGAGCCAACTATCAATAGTATATCAGTACCAGCCAGATCAGAAGTAATTAGACAAATTAAAATTAATAATAATACCGAATTATTTATACCACATCAACAATTAGCCGAAGGTATTTTTGGCAATAGTGAATCCAAATCAAGCATTTGTTAGAATTATTAATACAACAGATAAAAATGCAACTATTCAAAATTACAATATTAATACATAAAATTTAGACAACTACACAATTGTAAAAAATAAACAGAAAAATGAAGAAAATAATAAAGAAAAACTAGAAAGATTAAATAAAAATTTTCCATCATTTGCTAAATCTCAACTTAATACTTTATGTTCAGAATATATAGATATATTTGCATTAGAATCAGAACCTATAAACACTAACAATTTCTACAAACAAAAACTTTACATGAAAGATGACAATCCAGTCTATGTAAAAAATTATAGAATACCAGAAGCACACAAACAGGAAATTAATAAACAAGTAAATAAATTAATACAAGATGACCTAATAGAGCCATCTATTTCCGAATATAATAGCCCTATTTTACTAGTGGCCGCTGTGGTGCAGTGGGTAGAGTGCTCTCCTGCTATGCCAGAGGTCTCGGGTTCAAACCACAGTCCGAGCAAAAAAATTTTTCTAATTAGTAAAAATCCAATTATGGGATTTTTTAAGAGCAGCGGTCACCTCTCGGCAGTGGGCGGCATACCCTCCGAGAGTATTTCTGCCATGAAAAAGCTTCTCATAAAAAATGCATTCGCCGTTCGGAGCCGGCATAAAACTGTAGGTCCACCCAATTAGTAGGAAAAACAAAAAGGAGCACACCTCGAATTGGGAGAGAAGCTCGGCCATAAAACTCGTCAGAGTTATAATAGCGCCATTGTATTATATTATATTATATTATATTTTACTAGTACCGAAAAAATCACTTCCAAGTAGCAATGATAAAAGATGGAGATTGGTAATCGATTATAGACAAGTAAATAAAAAGTTAGTGGCCGCTGTGGTGCAGTGGGTAGAGTGCTCGCCTGCTATGCCAGAGGTCTCGGGTTCAAACCACGGTCCGAGCCAAACAAATTTTTCTAATTAGTAAAAATCCAATTATTGGGTTTTTTAAGAGCAGCGGTCACCTCTCGGCAGTGGGCGGCATACCCTCCGAGAGTATTTCTGCCATGAAAAAGCTTCTCACAAAAAATGCATTCGCCGTTCGGAGCCGGCATAAAACTGTAGGTCCACCCAATTAGTAGGAAAAACAAAAAGGAGCACACCTCGAATTGGGAGAGAAGCTCGGCCATAAAACTCGTCAGAGTTATAATAGCGCCATTGTATTATTATTATTATTAAATAAAAAGTTAACAGCAGATAAATTCCCATTACCAAGAATTGATGATATTCTAGATCAATTAGGAAGAGCAGAATATTTTTCTTGCTTGGATTTAATGTCAGGTTTCCACCAAATAGAACTAAGCCCAGAATCAAGAGATATAACAACATTTACCGCAGACAATGGTACATACCGCTTCAAAAGATTACCTTATGGTCTCAAAGTAGCACCAAACTCATTTCAGAGAATGATGACTTTGGCATTCGCAGGTCTGAAGCCATCACAAGCATTCTTGTATATGGATGACTTGGTAGTATTAGGCTGTTCCGAAAATCATATGATTAAAAATTTAAAAGACGTATTCGCAACTTGCAGAAAATATAATTTAAAACTACACCCAGATAAATGTCTATTTTTCAACCAAGAAGTCACTTATCTTGGACACAAATGTACAAGTAAAGGAATTTTACCAGATCCCAGTAAATACAAAATAATCCTACTTTTGGTTTTTGGTCGTTTTTATTTGGATAACTACTTTATTATTGAGCTCTCAAGACCATTTTTTTTTTTTTTTTTTTTTTTTAAGGAAAAATTGGTATGAAAGATTAATACTTATTTGGTAGAAGTTATAGATCTATTTCAGAGACCACCACATCTCTTCATCAGACTTCTTTTTTTTTAACATTTTTTATTCATTGGCGTCTGCCGAGGTCGAACCTCGGATTTTCCGGTTGGAAGTCTAATGGCATCACCATTAGGCTACCGCCGCCTTGCATTTTGCTTGTATTAATTTTTCTTTTAATTTTTTTCCTTTTTATAACCTACCATCCAGCAACAGTGACCTTGCCGACATTATCGGTATTTGTCACTTGTATGTTGGTGTGGTTGTGTGTTTGTTTGGTTTGTACAAATTCTATTTTAAGCACAAGCAATGCTTTGCACTAATTAGTAGAGTTTGTTTGTCGGCTGGCTCATCCGATTAAATTTTACTTTTGGTTTTTGGTCGTTTTTATTAAAAAAAAAAAAATGGTCTTGAGAGCTCAATAATAAAGTAGTTATCAAAATAATTCAAAATTACCCAACTCCCAAGAATGCCGACGAAGCAAAAAGATTCGTCGCATTCTGCAATTACTATAGCAGATTTATACCAAATTTCGCAGAATATTCTAGAATATTAACAAGACTTTGCAAAAAGAACATAGTTTTTAATTGGACAGAAGAATGTGAAAATTCATTTAACCATTTGAAAAATGCACTAATTAGCCCAAATATTTTACAATACCCAGATTTCAATAAAGAATTTTATATAACAACAGATGCAAGTGGATACGCCTGCGGAGCAGTACTAAGTCAAGAATATGAAGGAAAACAATTACCAGTTGCTTATGCCTCAAGATCATTCACAAAAGGCGAAATAAATAAAGCAACAATTGAAAAAGAATTAGCAGCCATACATTGGGCTATCACTTATTTCCAGGGGGCGAAGAACGCTCAAAATAAACTCACTCAAACGAATTATCACTCTATAATTCTGAGCTATGCCACGCTCTCATGAGCGCAAATACACAGTGACAACGAACGCAAATGAACGCACGTCAACAGCGATCGATGGGTCTCTGCAGTGGCGATAAACTCTTACATAAATTCATTTTAAAATGAGAGATCGTTTGAAAATTCATTTTTTGAAAATTCATTCTATGAGTTTATTTTATAATTTTTTGCGCTAGCGATCATTTTTTGAGTTTATCATTTTTTGACTTCTCTTTGAGTTTATCATTTTATGCGTTCACAAGGGTTTGTTGTGCAGCAGCTAATGGCATTGTGAAGGCGCAATTTTTGGATGATGGCGTGCGTTTATTA
The DNA here is from genome assembly GCA_960531455.1 of Urophora cardui. Lineage (NCBI taxonomy): Eukaryota > Metazoa > Arthropoda > Insecta > Diptera > Tephritidae > Urophora > Urophora cardui. The sequence goes on along the minus strand of OY482672.1, from coordinate 89,567,443 downwards.
GACCATAAATACGATGTATGTATGTATGTACATACATATTCATGCATGTGTGTACGTATATATGGATGTGCATACATATCGCTAGCTTAGAGTGCAAACTGTGTAAGTCCATTTTTATGAAAAAGTGTTTTTAAGTGTAGAAAGCTAGAAAAATCAAATACGCACCACGCTAAACAAGTCTGAGATACTTGTCATATTTCTACTCGTGGTTATTCAGTGATACGCAAATTGTGTAAGTCCAAAAAGCGAAGAAAATTGTGTAAGTCCAAAATTTTTATATGAACAGAAAATTTTTTTTCATTTTGAAATTTTTTTATTTTTTGTTTTTTGTCTCTCCTACAAAGTTTGAAAAAAGGACTTACACAATTTGGACTCTAAGCTAGCGATATGTATGTACATATTTATAATATTTTAAAAAGCCTTAGCTCCCATAGCGATAGGTATGTATATGTATGTAGGTATATCGAGTTTAAATTTTATTAAGTAGGTATGTATTTATTCAAACTAATTAAATTATTAAATTTATTTAAATTAATATTTATAAAAATTTATATTTACATACCGATGTACCTACATATATATTTATGTACATTTGCAGTCTATATGTATGAGTTAAGGGTTGTTAAATATTTTTTTTAACATAAATTTGTATATATGTACATATGTATTTAGTTCTTACTTGAAAACTAGAATACAACAATTGAGCGTTAAAAAAATAAGTTCGCATTTTATTTATTTGTACACATGTACTATGTATATATATTCGAAATGGAAAATATCATTACCCGCATTCCATTATTGAATAGACATACATATGTGCATGCATTAATATTATATACATATATACATACATATGTACAATTTAATAAAATCCGAACTTGTATTTTGAACGTACGCTCAGTTGTTCAATTCCAGTTTTAAAGTAAAATCTAAAGATGTAGGTACCTATGTTAAATAAAATATTTACATATATACATACCTAGACTACATATCGACGGCTATTTCAAAAATTGTTTGAAAAACGTCTTATTTCAGAATTTTTTTCAATAACGTCCTATTTCATATGCATATACATACATATGTATGTATGTATGTGTCGAATGAATACAAATACATATGTATGTAAACTCATACATATATAAACTTTTTATTAGATTGAATAAATACATAATAAATTTGTTAAAGTGCAACTTCAATATACATATGTACATATATATCGCTATAGGACCTAAGGCTTTTTAAAATATTATAAATATATACATACATATGAACATACATAAATATATACGTACACAAATGCGTTCATATGTATGTACATACATACATATATCATATTTATCATCTAATAAACGCACGCCATCATCCAAAAACTGCGCCTTCACGATGCCATTAGCTGCTTAAACCTCACAAAAAACCTTTGTGAACGCATAAAATGATAACTCAAAGAGCGATCAAAAATGATAAACTCAAAAAATGATCGCTACCGCAAAAAATTATAAAATAAACTCATAGAATGAATTTACCAGAGAAATTGTACGATAATTCATTTTTGAGTGAATTTATGCATTGAATTTATTGCCACCGCTATGAGCGATCGATTGCTGTTGTGCGTTAGTTCGCTCACTATTTGAGTGTTTATACATTTTTCTTTGAATATTTGTTTGTGATATGAGTAGAATGTATTTTTGAGCGTTCATGAGTGAGTTTTTCCGTACCCTGCTTATTTCAGACCGTACGTCTACGGTAGAAAATTCACAATTAAAACAGACCACCGACCCTTAACTTACCTTTTTTCGATGAGAAACCCATCATCAAAATTAACTAGAATAAGACTAGATCGGGAAGAATATGACTTTGAAGTGGAGTACATAGCTGGAAAAGAAAATTATGTTGCGGATGCACTATCACGCATTAATATAAATGATTTAAAAGACATGTCAGTTAAAGCATGCCATATAGTGAGAGTCACAACACGATCAGAAACCAATAAAAATACCAATAATAAAAATTCCAATAATAAAAATACAAAAGAAAACTGTCACGAAGAGAACATAAAAATATATGAAGCGCTTAATAAATGTGAAGTAAAAAGGCTAGCTCAGCTTGTTTTCGATCCCCCGAACCTGCAGTTCAAAAAGGGAAAGAAAATTTGTAGCGAAATTAATATAAATAACCTAATTGTTGAGGCGAACATTGACTTAGGGCAATTCTTTGCCAGGCTTATGAAAGAAGCCGACAATCTAGGAATTAATAAAATACAGTTGTCCTTAGGAGACAAATTGTTTAAAAATAATTATACTCGAGTAGACACATTTAAAGAAATTGGTACCAAAGTTCTCAAAAAATTAACTATTGCACTAACTCCGGAGGTTATGCACGTGACAGATAAAGAAGTAATTAAAAAGATATTACAAAAATATCACGATGATCCTGTTAATCGTGGCCACCCAGGAATCAATCGCACAACCAATAAAATTAAACAGAAATATTATTGGAAAAATATGAAAAATGAAATAAAAAATCATATTAAAAAATACATTCAATGCAATAAAAACAAAGTAAATAAAAATTTGAAAGAACCAATGACAATAACGGAAACGCCAACAAAAGCGTTTGATATAGTTCAAATTGACACAATTGGACCATTTCCAAAATGATTGAATGGAAATGAGTATGCAGTCACTATAATATGTGACTTAACCAAATATCTAATAGCAATTCCAATTGAAAGCAAACATGCAAAAGCTATTTTTGAACATTTCATTCTCATTTATGGATGTATGAAGACCATACTAACAGATATGGGAACGGAATATAAAAATAACGTTTTTGAAGAACTGTGTAAATTATTAAAAATAGAACACAAAACTTCCACACCTTACCATCATCAAACGTTAGGCACTGTTGAACGCAGCCATAGAACATTCAATGAATATATACGTTCATACATATCCATTGACAAAGACGATTGGGATGAGTACCTCAAGTACTTTACCTATTGTTATAACACAACACCTTCAACAGTTCATGGTTACTGCCCTTTTAAACTAATATTTGGAAAACGACATACGACTTTTTACAAGAAAATACAATCAGCCCATTATATAATTATGAGGCTTATAATAAAAAAGTTTAGGTTACAAATAGCACAAGAAAGAGCTAATAGGTTAATAAAACAGGCTAAGGAAAAACAAAAAACTAATTACGATAAAAACATACAGCTTAAGGAAATAAATATAGGAGAGTGTAGTAGGAGAGGAGTGTTAGTCAGAGACGAAGCAGGACATAAGTTAGATAGTAGATATAGTAGGGGCCCTATAGAGTAGTAAATATTGATAGGAACCAAGGATGCATCGTAACGTTAATATTATCGTTTACCGAAAAAAAGCAATCGTTTCCGTTGAAACTATTCAGGTTTTTACCGTTTACGCAATTATCAAAATAATTTATAGTCGCAAAATAACGATAATGAAATTATCGAAATAATACCATTTCGTTGATTAGCGAAAAGAAATTATCAAAATAATTTCATTTCGTTGATTAGCGTTATCATAACAAAATTTATAACGTTGAAATGCTTAATGCGCTCGCAATGCCGTCGCGAACAATCGGCCGAGTACTCGCATGCATACATATGTATATGCATATGCACACGAACTGCTACGATTTGAGTGACAGCTGCGTATGTATTCACCTCTTTTTGTTGATTTACTTCGTTTCAACGTTACCGGTTGCATTTTGATAATTTAGTTTTGTTAATTATCGAAACGAAATGGTTTTGATAATTTAGCGTTGCGAATTAACGAAACAGAACCATTTCGATAATTTAGCATCGTGAATTAACAAAACGAAATAGAATCCGTTCGTTCGTTAAGCATCTCTGATAGGAACAGTAATTATAGTTTACCTCCCTATAAGGTAGAAAGTATAGGTACAAATAATAATCATTTAGAAAAGAAAATCATAGTACATAAAAATAGACTTAAAGCAATAGCATAAGACATTTCCACTTTTTACATCACAATAAATATGTAAGTATAAAAATAGGAACATAAATGTTCAATTTTAATTTTTATTGAAATGAAATACTCGCTTCATTAAATTTACAAATGAAGCGAGCATTTTTTTTGGAAGGGTGATGTAGAGCGTCAAATGTAATTACACAAGCGCAAACATACATACATAATAAATTTCCATACATTGTATTGTCACGCGCCGGCGCTGACTACTTAGTCAGCCCCACACAAATTGTAAGTACACAAAATTGCTGACGCTGCCATTCTCACGCTTCCAATGTTATTCTAAGCCTAAGTGCTCATAGGAGCATACATATGTACTTGTACGTAGGTATATACGTATATGTACAATATTCCGTGGGAAAGAGTCCCATTATTATTAAGCATTTAGAGTAAATAGTATCGTAGTAAATAAGTAGTACATAAGAACAAATATTGTATAAAAGAAGCCAATTTTGTATAATAAAGTCAATTCGTGATTTACACGTCAACCTAACAGTATCGGCGTTTTAAACATCTATTATAGTAGCTCACTTGGGCAATAGTAATGCCAGCTGATAGTATCTATAGCCAAAGGGGAGAAGCATTGGGGGTAGGACGAGTTCTTGAGGGGAAGACAGAGATAGACAGCCGACGTTAGGAGAACAGAAGTCGCACCTGAATTAAAAAAGTCACAATTTCAAATAAATTTTTTTTAATTTTTTGATTTTTATTATTTATCATTTTATTTTATAATTTTTGCGTTTGAAGGACAAGCGCGCATACATATAAACACACGTTTATAAAAACCACGTATATTTGAAAGTATTTTTTTTTTTTGAAATTTGCCATAAGGCCTAGCCTCTCCAAGGAAGGTTAACTCCTTCCGGAGGGATGAAACTTTATTGACTTTGATATATTTTTGAAATTTTTTTGATAGACAAGATTTTTTTTTGGACATTCGCGTGCGCCACGTATACGCGTAAGATCTCGGACATTGTTCCCTTTGCTATATTTACTTTTCGGCGATCCGAGGGTAAAATTTTGCTGGCTTAAACATCGTGCCAATTGAGGGTAGATCAGCGCGTAACGACGCAAACAAGGATTTTTTGGCACGTCGCCTACCTCGGCGCAGCGTCGAAGATTTCAAGCACCTTAACGCACCGCTTGGCGATCCAAGGGTGATAAAAAATTTTTTCCCCGGACTTTACCATCGCGCCAGCGCAGGCGCTTACCGACTAGTTGATCAGCGCGTCGCCAACATGCCGAGGCAAGGTCTTAGGAACCCTGCTGGCAGCGCACCCAGCGGCGGCGCGGACGAAGACACAAGGCAGGAAAAGGACCAAAGTGGTGATGACGCGGAGGCGCGCGCCGCTCTGGAAGCAGCGCAAGCAAGCGCGTCCAATTCGGACACGGCAACCGAGGTGGCAGCAGCGCAAGGCGCGGCCAATACAAAGAGCGCGCCTATGGAAAGCATCGGCGAAGAGCTGGTGCGGAAATTCGAGGAGATGTTCGTCAAGTATCAACTGGAGGTGAGCCGCTCTACCACTGACGCGGTCAGGGAGGTTGTACACACGCTGAAGAAGGATATGAACGGACTAGCGGGTAGGCTATCCGATTTGGAAATCCCAGGCAGTTAGGGACGTCGCGGACCAGCGCGCGAGGAGTGGCGAATGGAACAGATGCGGCGGCGGTGAGCGCAAACATGAGCGCCGAAGAGCGCGCGGCAACAGGAATTGGGCGCGCGACCGGCGCAATGCCGAAGGCAACGAGCGCGGCTGAACGCGAGCATGAAGGTGGCGCAAGCTGGAAGCGCGCGCCTCCTGAGCGGGAGCGTAGAGGCGAGTCTAGCGCGTGGTACGAGCGGCGCGCCACTAAGGCGATACGCGAGCGGCACCTGAAGTTTGATGGCGCTGCCAAAGCAATTCTTTCTTTCGGCGCAGGACCTTTACGCAAATTTCCATCTTTTGCTAGAAGGCCATGCGCAGGAATGGTACTGGCTTTACACCGAGGAGCATCCGGAGGACGACGTCGTGAACTTCGAGTCATTTCGAACGGGTATGGTGGAGCAATTCCGCAAGGCGGATTGCGATGAAGAAATCCGCCAAGTCATGAACGAACGCAAACAAGAACACCACGAGAAGTTCGACGAGTTTTACGCGGATGTTCGCGGAATGGAGTTAACGATGCGGACAAGGTTGCCAGAGCGCAGATTGGTTAACCTAATGCGTCGTAATCTCAAACCCAGGATTAAAAATTTCATTTTCGGATGCCACATTGAGTCACTGGAGGATTTGAGGCGAGAGTGTCGGAGGGCGGAGAAGCATCTGGCGGATTATGAAGCCAAGCCGTATAGGAAGAAGGCTTTGGAGGAATTGGAGCCTGAACTTGAGGACGAAGCATCGGAGGCGATAGAAGCTTTCCACCCATCCGCGAAAGACCGACTACAGCGCAAAGATTACTCCAGTGTAGCAGCGCAAGCCGTAACCTTTTCCTTCATTGCGCGAAAGACAATAAAGATATGACCCAGCGCGCAAGAGGATTTTTGGAGCTCCACTGGACACGAGGGCAGACGTAGCGGAGATCAGGTCGAACCGGAGATGGCGAAAGATAGCGAAGATGCGCAGGCGCTCGCATGAAAAGCGACGCGATGCACGAGTGATAGGGGAAACGGTGACAGTTGGACAGTTGGAGCTTTCGGCCGCACAGAACAGAGAGTTGGAGCGCGTAAAGAACTTATTTCCGTCCTTCACCGAATTGGCTTTGGGGCGAACACACCTCATGGAGCATGTGATTGAGGTGTCGGATGACACCGTACCGGTGAAACAATGCCACTACCCAAAGTCACCAGTGAAACAAAAGTACGCGTATGAAGAGATTGACCGCATGCTGAAGCTGGATGTCATCGAGGAGAGTAATAGTGCGTGGAGTTCTCCGATTGTTTTAGTGGAAAAGCCAGGGAAAAAGCGTTTGTGCGTCGACATTCGGAAGCTTAATGAGCGCACTAAAAAGGATGCCTACCCAACGCAGCACGTTGAGGGGATTTTAGCACGGCTGCGGGAGACCTATTTCATCTCAGGCATCGACCTCAAAGACGCTTTTTGGCAGATTCCACTGGAGCAATCGTCGAGAGAGAAGACAGCGTTCACTGTTCCTGGGAGGCCACTGTACCAATTCAAGGTAATGCCATTCGGCTTGTGCAATGCCAGTCAGCGGTTATGTCGGCTTATGGATAAGGTGATTCCAGCGCGCCTTAGGGAAAACGTTTTCGTCTACATAGACGACCTCTTGGTTTGTTCTTCAGATTTCCAATCCCACTTGGTACACTTGGCGGAGGTGGCAGAATGTCTGGCCAATGCAGGCCTCACGATAAATCTGCAAAAATCGAAGTTCTGCCAAAAGGAGTTGAAGTACCTGGGATTTATAGTGGAGCAAGGGGAGCTGAAGACAGATCCGGAGAAGGTGCGATCCATAGTCGAGTTTTCAATACCGATGACCATCAAGCAGCTGAGGCGTTTCCTTGGGATGTGCGGTTGGTACAGGAGGTTCATCCCAAACTTCGCGACCATTGCTGCTCCGATGACAGAGTGCTTACGCAAGGCCAAGACCTTCACCATGACAGACGAAGCAGTTCAGTCGTTCGAGGCACTGAAGAGGGCACTCACATCCTCGGACTTACTGGTGAACCCGGACTTTACGAAGCACTTCTACATATAGTGCGACGCGTCGACTCAAGGCATAGGGAGTGTGTTATTCCAGAGGGATGGCGAGGGAGGCGAGATACCGATCGCTTTTATGTCTCAAAATCTGAACTCAGCCCAAAGGAATCACACCATCACCGAGCTGGAATGCCTCGCAGCAGTCGTCAGCGTGAAAAAGTTCCGCGCGTATATAGAAGGGCTACCGTTCACCATTATCACGGATCATATGAGCCTAAAGTGGCTCATGTCGCAGAAGGATCTCTCCGGCCGTTTAGCTAGGTGGAGCTTGAAGTTGCAAGGGTTCGACTTCAGCATAGAGCATCGGAAGGGTGTCCAGAACATAGTGCCAGATGCTGAGCCGCATGCACATGGAGGAGGTAAACGAACTTGATTTCTCATCGTCAGAGTTCTCTGATGAAAGCTATGCCTCACTCAAGCGATATGTAGAGCAGAACGCTGAACGGTTACCGGATATGCGGGTGGTGGACGGAATTGTATACAAGAGAGTAAGACCTAGGGTCACGGAAGAAACAGAAGAGTCGTTGTGGAGGGTATGGGTTCCCGAGGGACTCCGACAGCGCTTGCTCGAAGCAGCCCACAGTGAGCGGTCAGCCGGACATGGAGGGATAGCGAAAACTCTGTACAGGTTGCGGGAGAAGTTTTATTGGCCTGGCATGGTGGGGGCGGTCGGGGATTTCGTCGCGAGGTGCGAGCTTTGCAAATGCTCCAAGGCGCCGAATACGAGTACGAGGCCGCCAATAGTAGATCGCTTCCAATCGGAAAGACCCTTCCAAAGACCGTATGTGGATTTCTGCGGACCATACCCACGGTCAAGAAGGGGAAACTCCTTCATTTTCGTTGTTCTCGACCACTTCACCAAATTTATCTTCCTTAAACCCATGCGTCAGGCGACGACACAAAATGTGATAAGGTATCTTGAGAATGATGTGTTTCACATCTTTGGCGTTCCAGAGTTTATACACTCCGAGAATGGAAGACAATTTATAGCCGAGGCATTCTCGAGATTCCTGGAGGGATATGGCGTCAAACACATCAAGACTGCTCCTTACGCTCCCCAAGCGAACGCGTCTGAGAGAGTTAACAGGTCGCTGCTCGCTATGCCAGGACGTACATTGCAGGGTTGGACCAGCGCAGCTGGGATGCTCATGTTTCGCACGCAGCGTTTGCCTTAAGAAGTGCGGTGAATGAAGCAATAGGCATCGAGCCGTATCGCGCTGTGTTTGGTCAAGCCATGGTCCAGCACGCAGGCACCTACGAGATGTTGCGCCGGTTAGGAGCGCTGAGGGAAGACGACGCGGAAGTGCTGCACAGAAGAGATCGGACGTGGCTGTTGCGAGAAAGACTCATCAATAATCTGGAGGAGGTGTATAAAAAGGGCCAACAGACGTATAACACCAGAGCCCGGCCGATCAGCTATCGAGAAGGCCAGATCGTCTATCGAAGAAACTTCAAATTGAGTAATGCAGCGGACTGCTTCAATGCCAAGCTCGCACCGAAGTACCTTCGATCCATCGTGTTATCGGCAAAGGGGAATTCATTGTATGAGTTGGGCGACGCAGCGGGACGTTCCGTAGGCATTTTCCACGCGAAGGACATGCGCCGGTGAACAGGCAATCGGCACAGCGCGACCAGCTTTTCGAGCGCCTCGCCAGTCAGAGCCGGGCTGCAGCACTCGCCCTGTTGCGGCCACCCTGTATCAAATGTACGAAAAGCATCTCTGACCAAGAAAGTTAATTAAACACAGCATCATACAAGAAGGAAGGTAGCGTCATATCAAAAATCAAATAGTATGAAATTTTGCAGAAAGTCATTTTGATGAGATTTTTCGACTTTAATAACTGCATAAATCGATTCTGCTTTTATGAGTAGCTCATTATTTTTTATTTTAAAAGCTTTTATTGTCAATAAGGGTCTTCATCTAAAGGGATAAATCGTATTTACGTTTTCAGATTTTTGCTAAAGTCTAAGAGATTGCGTTTCGTGCTTTCCCTTTGCATTCTAGCACAAATCATCAAAGTAATTTTGTACAAAATTTTGCATGCGCTTTGTTTTATGTTATTGAGTTTGTACCATGTAAAAATACGGATAAACTGAGAAATTCCAGCAATTGATAACTTTACCACTTTAGATGAAGTCGACTAATGTATTTGAGATGTTAAAACATACTCACTGCGTCGACTGATTTTTTTTCTTCATTTGTTTTGTTGATTGGCATATGTGAAAAGCACTATTTCATTTAAAATGCCCAATATTTTGTTCAAACATACCCTTAGCCAACTTTTGATTGGGCAATGCTGTCCCAAGCTTTGACTTAAAGCAAAACGTCAATAATCCATATTATGATCAAAAATGACAAAGTCAAAGTGAAATGGGAGTACCTGATTTTCTTGTATCATGAAACACAGCCCATATTGACATCCGACCTGTCTGACCAGTCGCTGCGCTCCACCTAAGAAGATAGCGAACAACGCCATCCGACGATCGGCATAGCGACAAGCTAACTTCGTTTTCACTATCTTTTGCAATAAAATCACCGAGCCGAACAGACGTGAGCAACCAAATCCCTGCGCATCCATAAGACGGGCCAGCAAAAACGCGGATGCGAAAAGAAGTTCAGCAGCCGACAAAATTGGAGCAAAGACCAGCGAAATATTTTTTATTTTAGGAACAATTGGCAGACTAAAATCTGCAGTAAATTCAGTGGTGCAGACATATTGAACACGTGGAAGGAGCTGAGCACCATTGGGTTTCCAAGCATCTGAAACCACACAGAGGTGCAGCTGTGCCTAGAGGTCTGCTCTGGAGACAATTGAAAGGCCAATCTCAAGCGCTAGCGAAGCACGCCTATACATATGTACATATACACGTGTCAGTACAAATTTCATCGCAAGGCAGAGCCAACAAATCACTTCGATACGCAGCACGGAGTAGTAGGGCGCCACGCTGGCGCCAGTATGGCCAGCAGCAACAGCAGCACCAAATTTACGCCACCAAAGTTACGCCACAGCCAGCAGTTCACCATGCCAAATGTCACCACCTCAAACGGCGATTAAAACCATAAAGCACAATCTATGTACATAATTTACTCAACGCAAATCAATGATCACACACCTGCACCATAGAACATAAGCAAATGTCCACATAAATCAACGACATCAGCATTGCTATAACCAAACGCATATTCAGGAGTATAAGTATATATATGTATGTGCGGTCGATTTTCGGGGCTTCACGATTGTCTAATTGGAGCGGCTGAACGTGCCGGAGAATGCAGCGCCGCGTAATAGCAAAGTGGTGTAGATTGACAACCATCCGTACGTAGGCGCACACCGAGAACCTCAGCCAGAAAATCCAGCGATAAAATAACACGAATACCTGCTATGTACAAGTACTTCGGCGCAGGACAGGGGTAAGTCTCAGTAAAGTAGTGGGGTAGGAAAGTGACAATCGCTGAGCATCATTCACGCGGCGAAAGAGTCGAAGAGAGCCAGCCAAGCTGACGAGGTGAATTTGGAACACCACATTTACAACGGGGGGCATACGGCAGCGGCAGGTCCGTAAACCGAGCTACAGCTTTTGTTTGTATGCATAAATACGTTGTCGGTTTGTTGCTTCATGCCGATATACATATACGGGTATATATAAACCCATAAGGATGAGCTGCAGCAGTGATCTTATGTTTGACCAAACTTATACGCATGTACATATGTAAACATTCATAATTCATGTACTAAAATATATACTCAATCTAAACAGGCAAACACACTGGGCATGTGCAAGCTGATGCGGTAACCCTCGGAGAGATATAAGCACATACAGACAAATAAATAAGCATGTACAAATGAGCAAATTATTTTGTTTATGTCAGTATGTACTTGAATGCGAGTACATATACGCATGAGCTTGCACCTAGGCTAAGTATATAAGTGGTCACGCGATGCACATATATAACTATATAAGTATGTGAAAACACACCATAGACAAGTCTAGGCATTTGGGGTACAACTGCACCCGCAGACGTACATACATACGTATATAAGTGCGTATGAATATGCGAACACAGGTCTTCGTGTAAACATACGTTTGGAGATTACATTGTGAGCTCTTGATTTGCAGAGCGTTGAGAGTTTTATTTTGTTATTACCCATCGAATAAACATTTTATTGTAAAACGGCGGCGACATTTCACTTCGTAATTTGGACTATCAATTTTGTAGCAATGCGTGTCCCATATACCAACGCAAGACGTCTTGTAGGGTTAGAGCAGTGGTCCGCATTTCTGCAAACAATTGTTTGCGCTCAAATCACACCGACACGTTACGCTCTTTCTTTACTAGATGATTTAGTCGTCACTGAGCAAGTGGCGTAGCAACATCGAGAGTGCTTGTCGCTTATTTGCACGTTGAAAACAATTTACTATCAAAAATTTCTCATACCCACACAATTTCTATAATTTCTGTAACCGAAATTGAAGGGCGTGCGTATTAAGCAAACTCTACTCCCAATTATCGTTTTGCTGACAGTTGAAACTAAGCATTGTGGGTGATTATTGCAAAAAAATTGACATTAGCTTTTGATATCGTGTGTGTTAGGTACATATTCCACAAAATAACAAGATTTTCTCGGATTTTCTATATTTTTCAATTTCTTTATCTATATACGCACGTAAGTCAATTTCGGTTCAACGCATATGGAAAATTTGCGGGCGTGCGTCAATTTAGGGCTTGCGTATATATATATGTATTATTTACGCATTGCATTTGCCCGATCACAGTTCGTTCGACCGACCATAGCGCTCTCACTAATACAATCTCAATTTCAAATTTGCCTACCACTGGGTTAGAGGGAGAGAAGCAGTAGTGGTGAGTTATTGCCATGATCGATGTCACCACAGTCAAGTGAGATAGCGCCAATGACAAACAAGTAGGAGTTCAGAGAGAACATATTATTTACATAAGAGAAGTACAAGTGAGAAAGGGTCGCTTGAAGAGACCAACTTGATTCATGTATTGATCCCGATTTTTTGTGAACATGAGAATGCGTATGCTTATGTACATGAACTGAGCCCAGGCAAACATATGCGTACATATAGCATATACCTACATGCATAATTTGTTGATTGTTATTATGTGTACCCATGTTTGCATTCGAGTAGTATTGCGGGCGCATTTAAGAGTACGATTCACATTACATACATATTACTAATCAGGTCATAAGCCAGTGAGCATGCATACAAGCACAAATAGATATAAGGGTAGTCGTAAGGTTTTCTTAGCAATCTGTTGCGTCATTTGAATATGTACCTATGTATACGGGTAGACGAGATTTCTTAGATAAGATCAGCATTGAAGGTATATGTAGTTCATAAGCGGATACACATTTGTTTTAAGTTGATGTTGGCTTGTTAAGCCGTGGGCATTCCCACATGGGTATATTTATACTTATTTGTTAATTGGTACGAGTACATGGTAGCAGATAGAGGAGTGTGGATGTACTCATGTACATAGACTTGCATTTACAGGCACATTAGTGCGTACATTTGAACCTAGAATTAAGCATTGTACCTATTATTTTTGAAAACCCCGTGCGTCGGGAGTATTAGAGTATATTAGATTATAGTCATGTGCATTGGTGCATTGGAGCGGCCGGCCAACCAAGAGAAGAGGACAGTAAGAGGGTGCGGGTGATGACGGGGGGGAATAAATCGAAGCAATATCCTCGAAGCTCAAATGAAAGCATGCAGGTATGATTCTTTTTTCTTGTAGGGTGCGGTAGCGTGCTCCCCCATTAGGGGTGTGGCACTTCGGGATGCTTAAAGCCATACACCCCCACGACCCGCGCGTAACATACGTAAAGGTAATAAAACACAAAACGCTTTTAAGAAGCCGACGAAGGGCAAACAACATGTCACTGAGCAACCTTTTCAGCGTTTGTATATAGATTTTATGGGTCCTTATCCGCGTACGTCCAATGGTAATGTGTATTTGTTTATATGTCTTGATCACTTCTCTAAATTTGTGTTTTTAAAACCAACGCGCCACTGCGGCTGAGGTAGTAAAATATTTAGAACAGGAAGTTTTCCAAATTTTTGGAGTACCGGAGTATATTCACTCCGATAATGGCAAACAATTTGTATCAGAGTCCTTCAAATCCGTTGTCAACAAGTATGGAACTAACCATATTAAAACCGCGTTTTACTCACCTCAGGGTAATGCCGCAGAAAGGGTAAATCGGTCGGTGCTACAGATTTTAAGATCGTACATTAAAGAGCACCAGAAGAACTGGGATCACTACGTAAGTGATGCCGCATTCGCTTTACGCAGCGCTACACACTCCGCCATTGGTAGATCGCCATATGCTACACTGTTTGGACTACCAATGATACAACACGCAGCATCATATGAATTATATAGGAAACTCGGCGCAATTAGGGACGCCGACTGCGAAGTCATCAGTGGCAGAGATAATCTGCAACTTCTACGAGATAAAATTATTAAGGAATTGAAGTTGGCTCACGAGCGTAGTGCAAAAGTTTATAACACTAGGAGTAGAGAAGTGAAATTTAATGTAGGACAAGTGGTATACCGCCGTAACTTCAAGCAAAGCTCACAGATTGACAACTACAATGCCAAACTTGCCCCAAAGCAAGTGAAATGCGTTGTCTTAAAAATAATTGGAAACTCGATGTATGAGCTTGGAGATATGAGTGGAAAAAAAGTCGGGGTATACCACGCTAAAGATATTTTTGTAGCTTAGATGTTGTACGATTTATGTTAGTAATATGTTGTTTTTGTTATACCATGTAGTGTTAGATACATGTTTGTGCGTGTGTAGATGTGCATTAGACGAAGTACCTATTGTACGGATATCAACTGTATTGACGAAACAGTATTTATTTTTATATTCTTGACTATTAATTTTATTTAATTAAATGACATTAAGGCTATCTGTGATATTTTCTTATATTTTTCTTAACTGTGATATTTTATTTATATATATATATATATATATATAGATTGGTGTGGATATCTGCAACCGTGCAGATACATACTTAGTCTACCAGTGATATTTTGATCTGTGATATTTTTATATACATATATATTGACTTTCCTGATATTCAAACCTGTGATATTTATTGACGTATTTATTTATTTAATTATTTATTTAATTATTTATTTAATGACTTTTTTATTTATTTATTTATTTATTTATGTACTTAGGTTTATATTTATTTTTTGTAATTATTTATGCAATTATTTATTTATTTTATCAACTCGACCATTAGTTATATGTTCAACTGTGATATAGTCGTAAGCTGCTGAAAACGACGTGTACTTGCATGAGTATAAACAAACTTAACGCTTGTAGCTTAGTAATATGAATCGAGTTGTAGTTAGTAGTAGAATGGGAAGCGATAACTGCCCGGCTTTAGGTCGTGGGTCGAGGCCACACGTTAGGTGAAATATAGGAAAGGCCGCGTATGAACTCTTTTACGCACACGTTCCATGTTGCAGGCACCATCGACGGTTGCGAGCCTGTTACGACAGCCTTTGCCCCATATGTTAAATGTTCGTATCTGTAACATAGGTATGTAATCGTACAGTGTCAATGTTAAGTTTCGAACAGCGTGAATGTTAGTAACAGAAAAGTCAAAGTGGTATCTGTGTATATATGGATATTAGTCACTTTCACGAAAGAAAGTAACGTTTCATTTAATACATAAGGGGACAGTTAATTCTTGTTGCTTGTCCGATTGTCCAACCCTCTATAAAAGGGCGTTTAATGTGGCCAACGGATCATAATAGAAAAGTTGCGGTCCGGTTTATTCGTTAACTAATAGTTAGAAAAAAAAAGTACATTTAAAGAAACAGAGAGTGATGTATTGTGGAACGATCCTCCGTCATCCCTTGTCAAGTTTGGTTTGGAGACAAACCGGTTTCGGCTAATATACGCCATCTTCAGTGTCTTTTTTCGTTCTGAGTTATTTTGTGTAAGTTCGATAGTACTTATAGTAACTAACTTCCATCGTTTGGTCACGTACTTCGTGTTCGTGTGATGTGTTCGTGTGTTCGTGCATTCGTGCGTTCGGGCGACGTGCATGCGTGTGTGCGTGCGAGTCTGCGCGTTTAGGTATGTAAATCTATTTTTGTATCCTCATTAAACAGGCAGGTAAAAGTCCGTTATTGTCCTCTTGTGTGTTGTTTTGTTTATGTCGGTTTTAGGTTTTCTGTCCTCTTTTCGGTATAATAGCTTAAGCGGTTCAAATAATGTATCTGATGCGGTGTTTATTTGTTCATTTATTATTTTACCTATGAATGTCTTCTGTTTGTATATCTCCATATTTTCTAATACGTTAAGTCGTTTTCCCTTGTGTTGTATGTGGAGAATTTTAGCTGTTTTTCCTATTTTCATGGGTGTACATTTGTTTTCTGCCATGTGGTTGGCGAAATTTGAATCCACTGTCGTTGATGATTTCCTTATTTTCTTATTGTAATCTCTTACGTGTTCTCGATATCTCGTCTTGATTTGGCGTCCTGTTTGTCCTATATAGCTATTTTGGCATTCGCAAGTCAATTTGTATACGCCTTGTTTGTCAAAGGGGGCTTCCTTGTTAATGTTGTTTCGTAGAAGTTTTTCCATGCTGTTCCTCGTTTTAAATGCTGCATTAATGTTATATTTTTGGAAAACTTTAGCCAACTTGTAAGATGTTGCTCCGGTATATGATAAGACTGCCCATTTCTTCTCTACCTTTTCTTTGTTTTCCGTTTTCCTTGAAGTTATGTTTTTCTGTATTTTCTTCACAAAACTTTTTTGATATCCGTTGTTCTCCGCGATTGTGTATATTGTGCTGAGTTCCTTGTTGTAAGCTTCCTTTTCTAACGGGGTCCGTTCAAGTCGTGTTAATAAATGTCTGAAAGCGGCATTCTTGTGTTGTTGAGGATGGCTAGATTTATTGTGTATTACTGTATCCGTTGCTGTGGGTTTTCTGTATATTTCGTAAGTAAATTTGTTAGTCTCTTTGTTTATTTTAATTGTGAGGTCTAAGTAGTTGATTTTTCCATTTTTCTCTGCGTCCATGGTGAATTTTATATTTTTGTGTTGGCCGTTGAGGTATTCCAAAATTTCTTCTTCTTTATTTTCTGATATGAGGCAGATGATGTCGTCTACATACCTGGCATAAAAATTTACCCCCAGATTTTTCGCCAGTTCTTCCATGTAACTTTCCTCCAAATGTTGCATAAATACTTCCATAAGAATGGCTGATGTGGGGTTACCCATTCCCATAAAAGAATTGAGGAAAAAACTAAGAGAGAATAAAATAATAGCAACAAAAGCAGACAAAGGAAATACAACGGTGCTAATGGGCGAAGAGGAATACACCACAAAAACAGGCCAACTCGTCAAAGAAATGGGCTGCCGAGTGATGAGGAAGGACCCAACGGAGGAATACCAAATGGCAATAAAGCGTGCAATAAAACAGGCAAAACATATAGTAGACAACAAGATAGCCTACACTCTCACGGCAATGAATCCATCGGCCCCGTCACTGATCGCACTACCTAAAATCCACAAAGCAGGAACACCTATGCGACCAATAGTAAACCATAAATCGGCACCAGGATATAGACTATCAAAACATCTAAATAAGCTACTAACCGAGACACTGGACCTGTCCAATAAATACACAATCAAAAACACGACGGAACTAGTCGAAAAACTGAACAACCTGAACGTACCTAAGGACTCGAAACTGGTATCGTTTGACGTGAAGGACCTATACCCTTCGATACCACTGACAGAAACATTAAAAACTCTAACTAAAATATTGACAGAAAAAACGAACAGAGACATTGCAACAGAGATCATAAACACACTGAAAGTAACCCTGGACCAGAATTATTTCAAATTTGACAATAAAATATACAGACAAACTCACGGACTGGGAATGGGTAACCCCACATCAGCCATTCTTATGGAAGTATTTATGCAACATTTGGAGGAAAGTTACATGGAAGAACTGGCGAAAAATCTGGGGGTAAATTTTTATGCCAGGTATGTAGACGACATCATCTGCCTCATATCAGAAAATAAAGAAGAAGAAATTTTGGAATACCTCAACGGCCAACACAAAAATATAAAATTCACCATGGACGCAGAGAAAAATGGAAAAATCAACTACTTAGACCTCACAATTAAAATAAACAAAGAGACTAACAAATTTACTTACGAAATATACAGAAAACCCACAGCAACGGATACAGTAATACACAATAAATCTAGCCATCCTCAACAACACAAGAATGCCGCTTTCAGACATTTATTAACACGACTTGAACGGACCCCGTTAGAAAAGGAAGCTTACAACAAGGAACTCAGCACAATATACACAATCGCGGAGAACAACGGATATCAAAAAAGTTTTGTGAAGAAAATACAGAAAAACATAACTTCAAGGAAAACGGAAAACAAAGAAAAGGTAGAGAAGAAATGGGCAGTCTTATCATATACCGGAGCAACATCTTACAAGTTGGCTAAAGTTTTCCAAAAATATAACATTAATGCAGCATTTAAAACGAGGAACAGCATGGAAAAACTTCTACGAAACAACATTAACAAGGAAGCCCCCTTTGACAAACAAGGCGTATACAAATTGACTTGCGAATGCCAAAATAGCTATATAGGACAAACAGGACGCCAAATCAAGACGAGATATCGAGAACACGTAAGAGATTACAATAAGAAAATAAGGAAATCATCAACGACAGTGGAATCAAATTTCGCCAACCACATGGCAGAAAACAAATGTACACCCATGAAAATAGGAAAAACAGCTAAAATTCTCCACATACAACACAAGGGAAAACGACTTAACGTATTAGAAAATATGGAGATATACAAACAGAAGACATTCATAGGTAAAATAATAAATGAACAAATAAACACCGCATCAGATACATTATTTGAACCGCTTAAGCTATTATACCGAAAAGAGGACAGAAAACCTAAAACCGACATAAACAAAACAACACACAAGAGGACAATAACGGACTTTTACCTGCCTGTTTAATGAGGATACAAAAATAGATTTACATACCTAAACGCGCAGACTCGCACGCACACACGCATGCACGTCGCCCGAACGCACGAATGCACGAACACACGAACACATCACACGAACACGAAGTACGTGACCAAACGATGGAAGTTAGTTACTATAAGTACTATCGAACTTACACAAAATAACTCAGAACGAAAAAAGACACTGAAGATGGCGTATATTAGCCGAAACCGGTTTGTCTCCAAACCAAACTTGACAAGGGATGACGGAGGATCGTTCCACAATACATCATATTCCTACCCTGTCGGAAAAACAAGCAACCAAAAAGTATTTAAACAGAGTAGTAGTAGCTTTTGTTGCTATTATTTTATTCTCTCTTAGTTTTTTCCTCAATTCTTTTATGGGAATGGGTAACCCCACATCAGCCATTCTTATGGAAGTATTTATGCAACATTTGGAGGAAAGTTACATGGAAGAACTGGCGAAAAATCTGGGGGTAAATTTTTATGCCAGGTATGTAGACGACATCATCTGCCTCATATCAGAAAATAAAGAAGAAGAAATTTTGGAATACCTCAACGGCCAACACAAAAATATAAAATTCACCATGGACGCAGAGAAAAATGGAAAAATCAACTACTTAGACCTCACAATTAAAATAAACAAAGAGACTAACAAATTTACTTACGAAATATACAGAAAACCCACAGCAACGGATACAGTAATACACAATAAATCTAGCCATCCTCAACAACACAAGAATGCCGCTTTCAGACATTTATTAACACGACTTGAACGGACCCCGTTAGAAAAGGAAGCTTACAACAAGGAACTCAGCACAATATACACAATCGCGGAGAACAACGGATATCAAAAAAGTTTTGTGAAGAAAATACAGAAAAACATAACTTCAAGGAAAACGGAAAACAAAGAAAAGGTAGAGAAGAAATGGGCAGTCTTATCATATACCGGAGCAACATCTTACAAGTTGGCTAAAGTTTTCCAAAAATATAACATTAATGCAGCATTTAAAACGAGGAACAGCATGGAAAAACTTCTACGAAACAACATTAACAAGGAAGCCCCCTTTGACAAACAAGGCGTATACAAATTGACTTGCGAATGCCAAAATAGCTATATAGGACAAACAGGACGCCAAATCAAGACGAGATATCGAGAACACGTAAGAGATTACAATAAGAAAATAAGGAAATCATCAACGACAGTGGAATCAAATTTCGCCAACCACATGGCATAAAAAAAAAGTAAAAAAAATGAAAATAGGAAAAACAGCTAAAATTCTCCACATACAACACAAGGGAAAACGACTTAACGTATTAGAAAATATGGAGATATACAAACAGAAGACATTCATAGGTAAAATAATAAATGAACAAATAAACACCGCATCAGATACATTATTTGAACCGCTTAAGCTATTATACCGAAAAGAGGACAGAAAACCTAAAACCGACATAAACAAAACAACACACAAGAGGACAATAACGGACTTTTACCTGCCTGTTTAATGAGGATACAAAAATAGATTTACATACCTAAACGCGCAGACTCGCACGCACACACGCATGCACGTCGCCCGAACGCACGAATGCACGAACACACGAACACATCACACGAACACGAAGTACGTGACCAAACGATGGAAGTTAGTTACTATAAGTACTATCGAACTTACACAAAATAACTCAGAACGAAAAAAGACACTGAAGATGGCGTATATTAGCCGAAACCGGTTTGTCTCCAAACCAAACTTGACAAGGGATGACGGAGGATCGTTCCACAATACATCATATTCCTACCCTGTCGGAAAAACAAGCAACCAAAAAGTATTTAAACAGAGAGTGTTTTATAAAAAAAAAAAGAAGAAACAAAAACTGTAGAGCAAAAAAAAAACGATTTTGAACAAAAAAAAATATATAAAATTGAGAACTCTGAGGGGTATTCCCATCTCAACAACCAGTACCATAACCACCATCTCCCACCAAGGACATCAAATTGCAGAAGGAGGAACCGGAGGTCGCCACAAAGGACCTCCATTAAGTTTGGGGCATCAATCCACACATACAACAATTGCATACATATACATTCACCGGATATATATCTTACAATTACAACAATCACATCAGCATCCAATTACCACCATATCATACCAATAGCCACTTAGAAATCCACAGTACATCTAATCACCGTATACACCTTTAACAATTACAACAACCACACCGTCATCCAGCTAGTCCGCCTATTACACAAACACATTAATTGCAACAAAAACCCAAGGACCCGGCTAATACAAAAATTACATCACTAAAACAGCCATACCAATAAATCTACATCCATCAATAGTACATATACCTACATACACACAACAACAGAGATATACGCATCACAGAGGGGAATGCGAGATAAATTTGCAGCCATCATTGAAATATCTTGGCGTGGTACTCGATCCCAGATTGGGCTTCAAGGAGCACTTGACCTATGCCGCAGAAAAGGCGCAAAAAATATGTGGCGGTCTCGCAAGGATGATGACAAATAAAGGATGTGTGCGCTCTACTCGACGACATTTACTAGCCAGGGCATTAAACTCTGCCATTCTCTATGCAGCACCTATCTGGGCCGATGCTCTCAATTATAGCTCGTATGCAAAGGAGTTACACGCCCTACACCGCATGGCCGCTCTCAGAGTTATAAGCGCATTCCGAACAGTCTCTCGGGATGCTGCAGAAGTTTTAGCAAATATGCCACCAGTAGACATTCAAGCTCGGGAATGCAACAACATTTACAACACAAAGAAACCGGTTCAGATGTCTTGCAGAATAGAAGAAAAAAAGAAAAGCCGTCTATTGTGGCAGGAACGCTGGAAAACCTCGCTTAAAGGTCGGTGGACGTATAGATTAATTCCAAACATAAACAGTTGGGCAGATAGAAAGCAGGGTGACCTCAATTTCCACCTTACTCAGTTCCTTAGCGGGCATGGGTGCTTTAGGGCGTACCTTTATAGATTCAAGCGCGACGATAATCCGTTTTGTCCAAGGTGTTGCGACGATGTAGAGGACGCAGAACACGTGTTTTTTCATTGCCCTCGGTTCTCAGCCGTGCGATCACGGTTGAACCAAATAGCGGGAACTAGAGATACGGTGGAAAATTTGACTACACTTATGTGTGAGTCCTCTGATATTTGGGAGGCAGTTAGTGACGCGTCGTCGTCAATATTAGCCCAACTGAGGTACATGGACCAAGGTAGGCGTTAGTTGTAATGTTTTTTGTCCTGGTTGTTGAATGAAGACTTTATGCCTAGCCGCCCTCCTACGAAGTAATGCCTGTCCGGCGGTTCCGTAGGAGTGGCTGTGGGTGGGAGTAGGTTAGGTTTAGCGGGTTAAAGTCTCGCACTTTTCGGCTTACGATGCTTCCCCCTACTATAAAAAAAAAAAAAACACAACAACAGAGATTTTTTGATAGCCAAATTTTACAGCAGAGCTACAGAGCCACGGGCATTTAACATAAATCAGTTTCAGGGGATAAACAGCTGACTAGGTTCAGCGGCCTAAAGCCACGAACATACATATCTACACATAAGTGACACACATAAATTTTGTTGACCAATTTCCAAGATGGAGAACACGGGCATGAGTACAGAAGGAGAGAACCATTAACGCTGAGCATTAACGAGTTAATAGCAGCAGCGGGGGATTCCATAAAAGAGCGCCAGCGAGCAGATTTTTTTATACTTAAGTTTTTTTGTAGTATTTTTTTTTTGCAATAGTTATTTTTCGCTTAGTTTTTTTTGCTTACCATTCCTATATACACTTTTTTGCATTTCATTTAGTTTCAATAGTGTATATTCATTGTTTTTTTTACAGCCCAAATATTTCCTTTCTGCATCCAATCTAATTTTCCTTTCTCTTCCTATATTTTTTTTTTACACTTTTTTTTACTTCACCACCAATTTTTTTTGCACACGTCTTCCACGTGTGATTACTTTCCCGGCTCGATATTTTTTTTGTTTTCTTTTTGGTCCACGGATTCCCTACAGAATTTCCGATTTGATGTATATTTAGGTCCATGCACTTTTGCTATTTTTTTTTTATTTCAAAATTTCACCTCCTAAATTACATTCCGTTTCTTTTTATTATATTCCAAATTATTTTTATATTTTTGTTTCAGGAATTTCTTAGTTTGCTCCACTGTGTCTGCTATTGCACAATCCATTTCATTATATGTGTTTGTTTTTGTATGGTTCTTTATTAGGACTGAGAATTTTGTACGCGCCTCTTCTTGTTTGTCTCTGCTATCAATCGTTTGTATTAATTCCTCTCCATCAGCAATGTATTGGAAAAGGGGGAAATTATCTCTTTCAATTGGTAAACCGAATTTTGGGCCTTTTGCAAGTAGAGCTTTAATGTCTGGCGGGAACTCAACATTTGTTTGATTTACAAACCAATCGTCATGTTTGTTGTTGTCGTTTAATATACTGTTTCGTTTTTTTCGTAACTTCTCATACTTTGAGCATTGCTTTTCTTTTAGTGTTGTTGTCATTTTGTTTTCTATGTTTTTCTCACTTCTCATGAATTCCTGTGCATCATATGTGGTCAGCTGTTTCTCCAAATTTTCGGATATTTCCTTTACCCGCTTTTCTTGTCTTCTTAGTATGTTATGTTTATGTTTAATTAGAAGGCTCAAAATCTTTGTGTGGTAGTAATGTGTATATCTATGTAAAGCTTTTTTTATATCTGTTTGTATGTCACAGTCAAATACAAATAATTTATTAGATTTAGTGGTGTTTTGTATAAATTTAGGTATAAGTTTTGATTTTCTACATTTTAACAAAAATTTAATACTGGACTTAAGCTTTATTAATTTTTTTGAGTTTAGTTGGTATTTGTTTATTGTTCCTTTTGCGTTTTTGTAGGTGGTTTTTATTTGTCTATATCCCATTTTTGTGGACATATTTGCGGCGTGCCTCCCGTCTTCAAATATAGTTGTTTTTGGCGACCTATATACTTTAATAATTTTCCTTCGCTGGCTTCAGGTCAATTGAAACACAATGTTTTTAAAATTTTTTCTATTTTCCCAATATATTTCGACCACCCACGGTGATCATCTTCAGGGGCTACAAAAACACACAAGAATAACAAAAACCATATTAATTTTTTTAAAAAACTAAATTGGGAAAATACATGTACATACATATGTATATGTATGACACAAGAAAAATAACTAATAAAATTACAAAGCACATAAATATCACATAGATACATAAATAAACGAAAAATAAATTAAATTAAAAATTTTTTACACACATTGTTTTTACACGTCACATTAGTTCGACGCGGAGCTTAAAACTATTTACTTATTTACTAATAGATGTTTATATACGTGAGCGCAGTTGTCAGTGTCCGTTTTGTAGTTCAGTCTTATGTTTGTTGGTGTGTTAATAATATGTAGCATCTCCAGAGTAAATCGTTTATTGTAGTTTTGTTCTTGTTGGAGAATACTTGCTTTGTCTAAATTCGGCACATGTCCAGTAGCCGCACAGTGGGCCATGAGCGCTGTTTTTTGTGTATTTGTTTGACAATATTTTGTATCTGATTTGTGCTGCGCTAGCCTAGTCTTTAATTTCGATTTGGTTGTGCCTACATATATTTTGTCACATGGTTCGTTTTCTTTGCCATTACACGGAATTTTATATATCACGTTGCTTCTCTCAGTTTGTGGAATTTTCGACTTATTCTTATTAAATAGATTTTTTAAAGTATTTCTAGGTTTATGGGCTACTCTTATTTTTTCTTTATTATAGAAATCCGATTTTATCAGACGTTCTGATAATTTAGGTACATAGGTGACTGACTTGAAAATTGTTGGTTGCTTTGTTCTATTTTGCTGACTATTTAACCGTGCTTTATACATTAATGTTTTGATGGTTCTTCTTGGAAAATCGTTGTTTTGCAATAACGGTCTTATTTCTCTTTTTATTTCTCCGTGGTAAGTGTCATCTGAAATTTGAAGCATACGTCGGATACAGCCCATTGCTGTATTTATAATCATGGTTTTAGGGTGTCTTGAGTGGAAGTTGAGGATTCTTCCAGACGAGGTAGGTTTCTTATACCACTTTAACTTAAGTATGTTTCCTTCTCTTGTTATAAGCGAGTCCAAATATGGCAATTTTCCGTCTTCTTCTTCTTCGATTGTGAACTTTATGTTTTTGTCAAAGGAATTTAAAGTATTTAATGTATTTTGTACCTCTGTTTCTTGTACAATGGCGAACAAGTCATCTACGTATTTTGTTAATAGTCTTGGCTTTGATCCTATTTTTTCCATTGTGTTGTCTAATAATACTTCCATTACAATGTCAGCGATCACTGGAGAAGTGGGAGATCCCATAGGTAGTCCTTTCAGTTGTGTGTAAATTTTATCGTCAAATTTAAAATATCTGTTCTCCTGTATACAAAATTTAACCATCTCCATGAAAGTTTGTTTCGGTATTTTTGTATGATCTTTTATTTTTGTCCATTTACTTAATATTACGTCAAGTGCCAACTGTATTGGTATGCTTGGGAAAAGTGATACCACGTCAAAGGAGATTAATCTTTCATCGTCACATATGTAAGTATTATTAATTTTTTCTTTAAATTCTAGTGTGTTTTTTATGTTGTATTTTGAGCCCGTTGTTATGTTGTTCAATATATTTACGACGTATTTGCTTAAACTGTATGCTGGCGATCCAATTGTTGAACAAATCGGTCTAAGTGGTGTTCCTTCCTTGTGTATTTTAGGGAGTCCGTAAATTCTAGGGGAAATTGCCGTTGTCGAATGTAATTTTAATTTTTCTTCTTTTGAAATAAGTCCCAATTTAAAAAGTTTATCTACAATATTGTTATTTTTAGTTTGTAATTTTGAGGTTGGATCAAGTCTTTGCATTCTATATACGTTTAAGTCTTCTAATATGTGTAACATTTTATTTTTGTAATCGCTTAATTCCATTGCAACCGTCTTGTTGCCTTTGTCGGAACTCAAAATTCTAATGTTATTATTTTGTTTCAGGAATTTCTTAGTTTGCTCCACTGTGTCTGCTATTGCACAATCCATTTCATTATATGTGTTTGTTTTTGTATGGTTCTTTATTAGGACTGAGAATTTTGTACGCGCCTCTTCTTGTTTGTCTCTGCTATCAATCGTTTGTATTAATTCCTCTCCATCAGCAATGTATTGGAAAAGGGGGAAATTATCTCTTTCAATTGGTAAACCGAATTTTGGGCCTTTTGCAAGTAGAGCTTTAATGTCTGGCGGGAACTCAACATTTGTTTGATTTACAAACCAATCGTCATGTTTGTTGTTGTCGTTTAATATACTGTTTCGTTTTTTTCGTAACTTCTCATACTTTGAGCATTGCTTTTCTTTTAGTGTTGTTGTCATTTTGTTTTCTATGTTTTTCTCACTTCTCATGAATTCCTGTGCATCATATGTGGTCAGCTGTTTCTCCAAATTTTCGGATATTTCCTTTACCCGCTTTTCTTGTCTTCTTAGTATGTTATGTTTATGTTTAATTAGAAGGCTCAAAATCTTTGTGTGGTAGTAATGTGTATATCTATGTAAAGCTTTTTTTATATCTGTTTGTATGTCACAGTCAAATACAAATAATTTATTAGATTTAGTGGTGTTTTGTATAAATTTAGGTATAAGTTTTGATTTTCTACATTTTAACAAAAATTTAATACTGGACTTAAGCTTTATTAATTTTTTTGAGTTTAGTTGGTATTTGTTTATTGTTCCTTTTGCGTTTTTGTAGGTGGTTTTTATTTGTCTATATCCCATTTTTGTGGACATATTTGCGGCGTGCCTCCCGTCTTCAAATATAGTTGTTTTTGGCGACCTATATACTTTAATAATTTTCCTTCGCTGGCTTCAGGTCAATTGAAACACAATGTTTTTAAAATTTTTTCTATTTTCCCAATATATTTCGACCACCCACGGTGATCATCTTCAGGGGCTACAAAAACACACAAGAATAACAAAAACCATATTAATTTTTTTAAAAAACTAAATTGGGAAAATACATGTACATACATATGTATATGTATGACACAAGAAAAATAACTAATAAAATTACAAAGCACATAAATATCACATAGATACATAAATAAACGAAAAATAAATTAAATTAAAAATTTTTTACACACATTGTTTTTACACGTCACATTAGTTCGACGCGGAGCTTAAAACTATTTACTTATTTACTAATAGATGTTTATATACGTGAGCGCAGTTGTCAGTGTCCGTTTTGTAGTTCAGTCTTATGTTTGTTGGTGTGTTAATAATATGTAGCATCTCCAGAGTAAATCGTTTATTGTAGTTTTGTTCTTGTTGGAGAATACTTGCTTTGTCTAAATTCGGCACATGTCCAGTAGCCGCACAGTGGGCCATGAGCGCTGTTTTTTGTGTATTTGTTTGACAATATTTTGTATCTGATTTGTGCTGCGCTAGCCTAGTCTTTAATTTCGATTTGGTTGTGCCTACATATATTTTGTCACATGGTTCGTTTTCTTTGCCATTACACGGAATTTTATATATCACGTTGCTTCTCTCAGTTTGTGGAATTTTCGACTTATTCTTATTAAATAGATTTTTTAAAGTATTTCTAGGTTTATGGGCTACTCTTATTTTTTCTTTATTATAGAAATCCGATTTTATCAGACGTTCTGATAATTTAGGTACATAGGTGACTGACTTGAAAATTGTTGGTTGCTTTGTTCTATTTTGCTGACTATTTAACCGTGCTTTATACATTAATGTTTTGATGGTTCTTCTTGGAAAATCGTTGTTTTGCAATAACAGTCTTATTTCTCTTTTTATTTCTCCGTGGTAAGTGTCATCTGAAATTTGAAGCATACGTCGGATACAGCCCATTGCTGTATTTATAATCATGGTCAGTCACCTATGTACCTAAATTATCAGAACGTCTGATAAAATCGGATTTCTATAATAAAGAAAAAATAAGAGTAGCCCATAAACCTAGAAATACTTTAAAAAATCTATTTAATAAGAATAAGTCGAAAATTCCACAAACTGAGAGAAGCAACGTGATATATAAAATTCCGTGTAATGGCAAAGAAAACGAACCATGTGACAAAATATATGTAGGCACAACCAAATCGAAATTAAAGACTAGGCTAGCGCAGCACAAATCAGATACAAAATATTGTCAAACAAATACACAAAAAACAGCGCTCATGGCCCACTGTGCGGCTACTGGACATGTGCCGAATTTAGACAAAGCAAGTATTCTCCAACAAGAACAAAACTACAATAAACGATTTACTCTGGAGATGCTACATATTATTAACACACCAACAAACATAAGACTGAACTACAAAACGGACACTGACAACTGCGCTCACGTATATAAACATCTATTAGTAAATAAGTAAATAGTTTTAAGCTCCGCGTCGAACTAATGTGACGTGTAAAAACAATGTGTGTAAAAAATTTTTAATTTAATTTATTTTTCGTTTATTTATGTATCTATGTGATATTTATGTGCTTTGTAATTTTATTAGTTATTTTTCTTGTGTCATACATATACATATGTATGTACATGTATTTTCCCAATTTAGTTTTTTAAAAAAATTAATATGGTTTTTGTTATTCTTGTGTGTTTTTGTAGCCCCTGAAGATGATCACCGTGGGTGGTCGAAATATATTGGGAAAATAGAAAAAATTTTAAAAACATTGTGTTTCAATTGACCTGAAGCCAGCGAAGGAAAATTATTAAAGTATATAGGTCGCCAAAAACAACTATATTTGAAGACGGGAGGCACGCCGCAAATATGTCCACAAAAATGGGATATAGACAAATAAAAACCACCTACAAAAACGCAAAAGGAACAATAAACAAATACCAACTAAACTCAAAAAAATTAATAAAGCTTAAGTCCAGTATTAAATTTTTGTTAAAATGTAGAAAATCAAAACTTATACCTAAATTTATACAAAACACCACTAAATCTAATAAATTATTTGTATTTGACTGTGACATACAAACAGATATAAAAAAAGCTTTACATAGATATACACATTACTACCACACAAAGATTTTGAGCCTTCTAATTAAACATAAACATAACATACTAAGAAGACAAGAAAAGCGGGTAAAGGAAATATCCGAAAATTTGGAGAAACAGCTGACCACATATGATGCACAGGAATTCATGAGAAGTGAGAAAAACATAGAAAACAAAATGACAACAACACTAAAAGAAAAGCAATGCTCAAAGTATGAGAAGTTACGAAAAAAACGAAACAGTATATTAAACGACAACAACAAACATGACGATTGGTTTGTAAATCAAACAAATGTTGAGTTCCCGCCAGACATTAAAGCTCTACTTGCAAAAGGCCCAAAATTCGGTTTACCAATTGAAAGAGATAATTTCCCCCTTTTCCAATACATTGCTGATGGAGAGGAATTAATACAAACGATTGATAGCAGAGACAAACAAGAAGAGGCGCGTACAAAATTCTCAGTCCTAATAAAGAACCATACAAAAACAAACACATATAATGAAATGGATTGTGCAATAGCAGACACAGTGGAGCAAACTAAGAAATTCCTGAAACAAAATAATAACATTAGAATTTTGAGTTCCGACAAAGGCAACAAGACGGTTGCAATGGAATTAAGCGATTACAAAAATAAAATGTTACACATATTAGAAGACTTAAACGTATATAGAATGCAAAGACTTGATCCAACCTCAAAATTACAAACTAAAAATAACAATATTGTAGATAAACTTTTTAAATTGGGACTTATTTCAAAAGAAGAAAAATTAAAATTACATTCGACAACGGCAATTTCCCCTAGAATTTACGGACTCCCTAAAATACACAAGGAAGGAACACCACTTAGACCGATTTGTTCAACAATTGGATCGCCAGCATACAGTTTAAGCAAATACGTCGTAAATATATTGAACAACATAACAACGGGCTCAAAATACAACATAAAAAACACACTAGAATTTAAAGAAAAAATTAATAATACTTACATATGTGACGATGAAAGATTAATCTCCTTTGACGTGGTATCACTTTTCCCAAGCATACCAATACAGTTGGCACTTGACGTAATATTAAGTAAATGGACAAAAATAAAAGATCATACAAAAATACCGAAACAAACTTTCATGGAGATGGTTAAATTTTGTATACAGGAGAACAGATATTTTAAATTTGACGATAAAATTTACACACAACTGAAAGGACTACCTATGGGATCTCCCACTTCTCCAGTGATCGCTGACATTGTAATGGAAGTATTATTAGACAACACAATGGAAAAAATAGGATCAAAGCCAAGACTATTAACAAAATACGTAGATGACTTGTTCGCCATTGTACAAGAAACAGAGGTACAAAATACATTAAATACTTTAAATTCCTTTGACAAAAACATAAAGTTCACAATCGAAGAAGAAGAAGACGGAAAATTGCCATATTTGGACTCGCTTATAACAAGAGAAGGAAACATACTTAAGTTAAAGTGGTATAAGAAACCTACCTCGTCTGGAAGAATCCTCAACTTCCACTCAAGACACCCTAAAACCATGATTATAAATACAGCAATGGGCTGTATCCGACGTATGCTTCAAATTTCAGATGACACTTACCACGGAGAAATAAAAAGAGAAATAAGACTGTTATTGCAAAACAACGATTTTCCAAGAAGAACCATCAAAACATTAATGTATAAAGCACGGTTAAATAGTCAGCAAAATAGAACAAAGCAACCAACAATTTTCAAGTCAGTCACCTATGTACCTAAATTATCAGAACGTCTGATAAAATCGGATTTCTATAATAAAAAAGAAAAAATAAGAGTAGCCCATAAACCTAGAAATACTTTAAAAAATCTATTTAATAAGAATAAGTCGAAAATTCCACAAACTGAGAGAAGCAACGTGATATATAAAATTCCGTGTAATGGCAAAGAAAACGAACCATGTGACAAAATATATGTAGGCACAACCAAATCGAAATTAAAGACTAGGCTAGCGCAGCACAAATCAGATACAAAATATTGTCAAACAAATACACAAAAAACAGCGCTCATGGCCCACTGTGCGGCTACTGGACATGTGCCGAATTTAGACAAAGCAAGTATTCTCCAACAAGAACAAAACTACAATAAACGATTTACTCTGGAGATGCTACATATTATTAACACACCAACAAACATAAGACTGAACTACAAAACGGACACTGACAACTGCGCTCACGTATATAAACATCTATTAGTAAATAAGTAAATAGTTTTAAGCTCCGCGTCGAACTAATGTGACGTGTAAAAACAATGTGTGTAAAAAATTTTTAATTTAATTTATTTTTCGTTTATTTATGTATCTATGTGATATTTATGTGCTTTGTAATTTTATTAGTTATTTTTCTTGTGTCATACATATACATATGTATGTACATGTATTTTCCCAATTTAGTTTTTTAAAAAAATTAATATGGTTTTTGTTATTCTTGTGTGTTTTTGTAGCCCCTGAAGATGATCACCGTGGGTGGTCGAAATATATTGGGAAAATAGAAAAAATTTTAAAAACATTGTGTTTCAATTGACCTGAAGCCAGCGAAGGAAAATTATTAAAGTATATAGGTCGCCAAAAACAACTATATTTCCCATTTAATTAATTTATTTTTATCTAGTATAGTTGGTGGTGACTCTCTCGCCGCACCCAAACACGAGCGAGTGATCAAACAATTACTAAAGTAATATACTACTATGCCAGAGGTCTCGGGTTCAAACCCCAGTCCGAGCAAACACCAAAAAAAATTTTCTAATTAGTAAAAATCCAATTATTGGGTTTTTTAAGAGCAGCGGTCACCTCTCGGCAGTGGGCGGCATACCCTCCGAGAGTATTTCTGCCATGAAAAAAGCTTCTCACAAAAAATGCATTCGCCGTTCGGAGCCGGCATAAAACTGTAGGTCCACCCAATTAGTAGGAAAAACAAAAAGGAGCACACCTAGAATTGGGAGAGAAGCTCGGCCATAAAACTCGTCAGAGTTATAATAGCGCCATTGTATTATATTATTATAATATATTAAAGAACAAGCACGTAAATTTGTAATGTAGCGAGTAGTTAGGTACATATGTAATAATAGCGATATCGTATATTTGCAAATTCTCTCCCTCAGTAGCAGCAGCGCATGTGGGTACCTTCATCGCCGTGGTGAAAAGGTGAGTTCTTTTACATATATATATACCCTGCAGGGAACTCAATAACTAGTGAGCAAAATTTCTAGTTCCGAGCTAGCGAAAAGGTGTCAAAGGGTAACTAGATCAATTGTAGTTAGACCCACACCAGTTCAGAAGGAGTGAATTGAATGACCATTATAAGACACACTTTTATTTGTATGCAATTTCGAAGTGACAAAAATTCTATGAAAAGTTTTCGTTCGTTTAATTGCCGTCGGCTTCTTATATTTCTGCAATTCTCAGATGTTTAGTGAAGCATTTTATATAAAGAGTTTTCTATTTGCATCTTGTATGAAATGAAATGTTTCCCTAATTATGCTTTTCCGATCCCTCAGGCTTATTTTTAATTTTTTTTATTTTATTACTTTTTAAATATTATTGTAAATTTTTATTAAATAAATAAATAAAAAAATAATAGTTAAAAAAAATTAAAAAAAAAATTATCATCCACCTTGACACCGACAGGATTCGAACCCGCTCCCCTCAGATTGAAAGGCACATGCGTTAGCCAGTCGGCCATCGCGCCACTTGCATGAAGTGTGTCAAAGGCTGCACTTAAGCGGCAGATGTAAAACTGTAGAATTTGTAGGTACTTGTAGCTAGTTCAGAACTATCGAAATGAATTGAATTGAGTGACCATTATAAGACACACTTTTATTTGTATGCAATTTCGAAGTGACAAAAATTCTATGAAAAGTTTTCGTTCGTTTAATTGCCGTCGGCTTCTTATATTTCTGCAATTCTCAGATGTTTAGTGAAGCATTTTATATAAAGAGTTTTCTATTTGCATCTTGTATGAAATGAAATGTTTCCCTAATTATGCTTTTCCGATCCCTCAGGCTTATTTTTAATTTTTTTTATTTTATTACTTTTTAAATATTATTGTAAATTTTTATTAAATAAATAAATAAAAAAATATTAGTTAAAAAAAATTATCATCCACCTTGACACCGACAGGATTCGAACCCGCTCCCCTCAGATTGAAAGGCACATGCGTTAGCCAGTCGGCCATCGCGCCACTTGCATGAAGTGTGTCAAAGGCTGCACTTAAGCGGCAGATGTAAAACTGTAGAATTTGTAGGTACTTGTAGCTAGTTCAGAACTATCGAAATTGTGCCAATAAACGAACTAGTGTAAACTGTAGAATTTAATACTAGTTCGGAACTATCGAAAATGTAGTGCAGAGAGGGACAATTGACACCGCCTAGGACATCGCCGTGTTAAATTCGCCAGTTGATAACATGCAAAAGAGATTTAACTCGCACTAGTAGTGTCGAAAAACAGTGTTTAAAAAACTGCAGTCGGAATTAGCAAAAGTCGTGAAATGTTTGATTTTATTTGATTTTGATATTCGTCGCATTTTAAAATGACGATTTTGCCTGATTTTGATTTTGCGCTGATTTCATATTGCTCAAAATCAAAAGCGGCCTGATTTCAAAATGAACAATTTTGCCTGATTTTTATTTTGTGCTGATTTCATATTGCTCAAAATCAAAAGCGGCCTGATTTCAAAATGAACGATTTTGCCCGATTTTGATTTTGCGCTGATTTCATATTGCTCAAAATCAAAAGCGGCCTGATTTCAAAATGAACAATTTTGCCTGATTTCCATTTTGTGCTGATTTCATATTGCTCAAAATCAAAAGCGGCCTGATTTCAAAATGAACGATTTTGCCTGATTTTGATTTTGCGCTGATTTCATATTGCTCAAAATGAAAAGCAACCAAATATCAAAATTAGCGATTTTGCCTGATTTTCATTTTGTGCTAATTTTGATTTTGTGCTAATTTCATATTGCTAAAATCAAAATCAGCCAAATATCAAAATCAATGCTTTCACAGTTTTGCTATTTACGCTTACATGAACACATGTGTGTATGTACGTAATCTCTTACCCTCTGTATTACGATTGTATACATACATATGTATGTATGCGCATGTAAGCGTAAATAGCAAAACTGTGAAAGCATTGATTTTGATATTTGGCTGATTTTGATTTTAGCAATATGAAATTAGCACAAAATCAAAATTAGCAGAAAATGAAAATCAGGCAAAATCGCTAATTTTGATATTTGGCTGCTTTTCATTTTGAGCAATATGAAATCAACGCAAAATCAAAATCAGGCAAAATCGTTCATTTTGAAATCAGGCCGCTTTTGATTTTGAGCAATATGAAATCAGCACAAAATCAAAATCAGGCAAAATTGTTCATTTTGAAATCAGGCCGCTTTTGATTTTGAGCAATATGAAATCAGCACAAAATCAAAATCAGGCAAAATTGTTCATTTTGAAATTAGGCCGCTTTTGATTTTGAGCAATATGAAATCAGCGCAAAATGAAAATGAGGCAAATTCGCTAATTTTGATATTTGGCTGCTTTTGATTTTGAGCAATATGAAATCAGCGCAAAATCAAAATCAGGCAAAATCGTTCATTTTCATATTTTTTCATATTGATTAACTGCGACTTCTGATTTTTTAAAAGCGAAATCAAAATCAAAATCAACAGAAATGAAACTTATGCCAGTTTTTTAAACACTGTCGAAAAATGCACTAGAAGCGACCTAGTTCGGAACTAGAGATTTTCCCTACAGGGTATATATATATATCTGTTGATTTTTGGTACTTACACACATATACGTACATACACCGAGATTTCTTTTTGCGTACATACTTATATACCTACACCTACAAAAGTTTCTTTGTTTTTTTTTTTTCAACCATATTTGCATGTCCGTAGACTTTCTGGCGCTACAAATTCGGGACATTTTCCGAACTAAGGCGTCGAAAAATACTACTAAAGGTGCAATTATTATAAAATTTCATTCCGCAATTGATAGAAATCGGACCCTGCGTGCTTTTGGTGAACACAGGAAAAAAGTGAAATCCGCCACTCCTCTACACCCACTTGGAATTAATATATATTTTCAAATATTTGAGAGCCTTACGCAAGAAAATAGGTATTTACTACAAGAGGCTATAAAATTGCGGCGAGAGGGGAAGCTGGTTGCGGTATTTACCATAAGAGGGACGGTATATGTGAGAACTAGCGACGAAGCTGATGGCCAGCTGGCAAAAATCAAAATTTTAAGAGAAGAAGATTTGCAGCCATTTCGTTAGTATAGTATTTATTGTTATGTATTTGACTCTATTAATATGTTTCTGTGCCTCATATACTGTAATGATGGCTAAACTCGGTGTCTGTCTTTACTTGTTTTTCATACTATGTTTCACATTTTTAACATACTCTTGTGAAGTTGCTCTTAATTTATGCCCTACCTATGGTGAGAAACGGTGTAAATAGTATTGGCGATAATAGTCTTGCACTGCTAAATGTGCTTTGCGGTCGACAGAGAGGCTTCAATGTTGTGCATTTTAATGCTCGCAGTCTTAATGGAGGAAAGATGGATCAAGTTAGGAGTACATTTGAATTTTCTTCTGTTGATGTTATATGTGTTTCAGAGACCTGGTTTAAACATGATCTACTAGATGCACACTATGAAATTAATAACTACAATATGTATCGGGCTGATAGAATGGTCAAGAATGGCGGTAAGGTGGCCATGTACTGCAAAAAACACTTAAGAACTCGTTTAGTTTCTCAGTCGGTTGGAGGTGCAGTCGAATATATTTTGGTTGAGGTGTCCAACCCCCCATTTAAGATCATCCTATCATGTGTATATAACCCTAATAAGAATTGTAGTGTTAGTGACTTCTTTAGCATGTTAAACAATTTAACAGTTGACTATGATGATGTTATTGTATGTGGTGACTTCAATGTAAATCTTCTATGTAGTGATATGTATAGGTACCGCCTCACACTGGGGCCGAGCGTGCTCAAAATTCAGTTTTTAATTAATGAGTTTTTCAACAAAATAAAAACGCTGTATTGTTCCCTATAAAATTCTACACTTCTAGCCCAATTTTCAGCTTTCTATCGTTTTTCAGTTGGGAGTTATCCATACACAAACATGGCAAATTTTCCAAAAAATAATTTTTTTCCAAAGTGTGAAATTTTAATGTGTATTTGAAATAGTTGGTGTAAGAGAAAGATATAAAATTTTATTATTCTGCTTTTTCCATAACATTAAGTGAAGCTTACATAATCGATGAGTGTTTTTTTTTTTTGAACTAGATGTTTTAAAAAATTAATTTTTAGTATAAAACTAAACGTACCTCTTTTTTTTAATATTTTTTTTCAAAATGGATTTTTTTTTAATTTGCGCAAAAAAGTAGCAAATGTAAAAATGCAGCAGTAAAATATGGTCCTTTGTGAGAAAGAATCCGAGTTCAGAACCAAAAGCAAAGTGCGCATTTTAAAAAAAAGTGAGTTTAAAAATTGCATTCCAATTTTAGTTAAAAAAAAACACCTATATCTGGTTGAATTTGATTCTGTTCTATCTTAAATTTAGTTTATCCACTATTTAATGGTTACTTTAATTACAAATTGTGGTTAAGGCTACTTGTCAAGCCAGGTTTCTTTAATTTAGACTTGTAAGTTGGATTACAATATGAGTTCTTTGAAGCACAAGTTGTGTTACTCCAATTTTGTTTTTTTTTATGTTAGGCATGAAAATGTGTGGGGAAATACGTGTTCTGCTTAAAACGCTAACGGTGAAACTCCTAATTCCCATATAAACATACTTGTGACCACAGAAAATTTTTAATGTTTCGAGATATTTTGAGAAAACCATTTTTGTATACATACATATGTATGTACCTGCACCTGCATATTTCATCAATGGGTTAATACATAGCCGCTAATGGGTTAATACAATACACATTGGCTATTTTTGTACAGAGATACTAATATAATACAATGGCGCTATTATGACTCTGACGAGTTTTATGGCCGAGCTTCTGTCCCAATTCGAGGTGTGCTCCTTTTGTTTTTCCTACCAATTGGGTGGATCTACAGTTTTATGCCGGCTCCGAACGGCGAATGCATTTTTTGTGAGAAGCTTTTTCATGGCAGAAATACTCTCGGAGGTTATGCCGGCCACTGCCGAGAGGTCACCGCTGCTCTTAAGAAACCCAATAATGGGATTTTTACTAATTAGAAAATTTTTTTTGGTGTTTGCTTGGACCGTGGTTTGAACTCGAGACCTTTGGCATAGCAGGCGAGCACTCTACCCACTGCACCACAGCGGCCACCATACCACAGGCAAACTAATTTTGATTTAAATAATTTGTTTACAGATCTTAAAAAAAAACTGGTCACCAATGGGTTAATTCATGACCGTTTTAATGGGTTAAGATTCCAAAGATTACTAGTTTTAGTGTAGATACAACAAATATGATTTAAATATTTTAATCTAAGAATTAAGTGAAAAAATTTGGTTAAAAATGGGTTAATGCGTGGTCGTTACGGGGTTACAATTCTTGGGATTTACTATTTTAGTATCGATATACCGATTCTGATTCAAAAAAATTAAACTCGAAACTAAAATAAGAAACATAGGTCACCAAGGGGTTAACTCCTGACCGTCAATGGGTTAAGATGCTATAGATTAACTGCTTTAGTGCAGATAAAGCGATTCTGATGTAAAAAAGTTGATTTCAGAATTTTGAGCGTCCTCATATATATAAGTGGCCCCAGTGTGCGCCTGTTAGATGATGTGTCCAATGTTGGTTTGTCTTTAGTCAATAGGTCCGTCCCTACAAGATATGGTAATAATTGTTGTCCCAGTCTTTTGGATTATTTCATTGTATCTGATCTGTCCACTGTCTTGAAGTTTGAGCAAATGTCGTATATCTCCGATCATGATCTAATTTTCTGTGCTTTTGATTTTATTTTAGACAAACATAATTTTAACTCATCCGTGTGCAATATTCCTGACTATCGATTTCTTAGTATTAGTGATTTGACAAATGACTTAAACTACACTGACTGGACTATCTGCTGGAGCTTAACATCTGTGAATGACAAACTTAATTTCTTAAATAATATTGTACTAAATGCATTTAACAGCCATGTCCCGATGCGCACTAATCAGCGTAGATTACCTTCATGTCCATGGTTCAATAAGTCTGTTTGTAATATGATAGAAAGCGAAATAAAGCATTTTCCATATGGAAAAAGAATCGGACAGACTCTAATTGGATTGCATATAAAGCTATCAGGAAGGAAACTAACTCATTTGTGAAACGGGAAAAGCGGAAGTTTTTTGGTAAAATGCTTAGTTCAGATCTTCCAAATAATGTATTGTGGCGTAATTTGAAAAACCTTCGTGTTTATGTTAAAAGCAGTCCTGATTGTTCTCTTGACCAATGAGCTCAATGATGCATTTGTAGAGATGGATTTCTACCCGGTAAATACCCGGTAAAAACCCTTTTTAGGGTAAAAAAAAGGGTATTTTCCCAAATAAATACCCAACTCGAGGGTATATTTGGGAAAACGCAAATAATTTAAACTTTAGCAAATTTTGCTTTATCTGTACTGAAATAAAAATCATTTGCTTGCAAAATCATTAAAATTATTTATGTATTTATGAACTTGTGCTGTAAGATACATACATACATATGTATTAATTTGATTGGAATTTATATAAAATATAAATATGAATTAGATAGCTTAATACTGATCAGTAATCGTGAATTGAATTGTTTAAGGCTGGGCTATAGGAAGATCCAAACACCAAAATATATGGAAACATTTCACGTCAAATGGAAGTAACACAAAATCAGTAACTTGCAAATACTGCGATACGATATATAAATGGTCAAATGGCAATTATATGGCGAAACATCTAATAAATTGTTTTAAGTGCCCCACCGCGTTGAAAAGTGAGATTGGTAAAAAGAATACGATTTCACCGGAAAAACTAAAGCAGCGCATCGAAGTTTTGAGCTCATCACAGTCCACCTGATCCTCCCAACGCAGTGGAGGTCTACCCTTTCTTCTGCATTCAGCGGGTTTCGATAGAAATTGATACCAATATCTCTTAAAAATATTGCGGGGTCATTCGGGTCCACATTTTGACCCACATCTGGAGACCTGACCTCTCTCAAACTTCCACTCCATTTCCCTCTACTTTCTTTTTTCCTTTCTCTTTTATCTCCGTTTCCTTTTCCTTTCCTTTCTTTTTCCTTTCCCTTTCCTTTCCCTTACCCCTCCATTTCTCTCCCCCTCTAATTCGTCGCCCCTTTCTCACTCCCAATTTCTTTCTCTCCCCTTGCTCTCTCGCTCTCCCATTCTATTTTCGTTTCCTTCCCCTCCTATTCCCAGAAGCATTTGAGGGTCAGGGTCCATGTTTTGACCATATCTGGAGACACGGTCTAGGCATCACAATTAAACGGATTCTATATTCAAGTCCTCAATACCTTTCATTTGATACCAATATCGGCCAGAAACATTCGGGGGTCATCCGGGTCCACGGTTTTACCTATATTTGGGGACCCGGCCTAGGCATCACAAATATAATAGTTCTATGTCGAAGTCCTCATCAAGACCTTTCATTTGATACCAATATCGCTCAGAAATATTCGAGGGTCATTCGGGTCCATGTTTTGACCCATAACTGGAGACCCGACCTAGGAATCACAATGAGTACTATTTTATGTAAATTCCCCGTTCAATACCTTTCATTTGATACTAATATCGACCAAAAATATTCAGGGGAAAGCCGAATCCACGTTTTGACCTATATCTAGGGAACCGACTTCCGGATTTGAAAAAATATGCATATAAATCATCTAGGGCAAAGTACTCAGCTGGTGTGTAAATTTGGTCAAAATCGCTTGAAGCATTTGGGCGCAAGCCGGCGACAAAGAAATAGGCTTGATTTATATACAGTGTTGGAAAAAATAATAGGGACACGAGAAATATTTTACAATCATATATATTATTTCTAATTGGTGTTTTATAAATATCCCTTTTTCTGCTCACATAATTAACCAAAATTAATAAGTAAGGCATCGTTTTAAAGGTATTAATTAGCTATGCATGCGAAATGGTGTTTTATTGGGCGTGGTACTTTATTTGAAAAGTAAGGGGGGTAAAAGGGGGGTTTACCCCCGCAGCGGGGAGTGTTATGGAACCCACATAAAATGTATATCAAATTAAAGGGATTCAAAATACCTATCGAATGGTATAAAAATATTTGAAATCGGTTCAGTAGCTTTTAAGTAATTGCAATTTAAAAAATGCATAATATAAACTTTGACCTTTAATAAATTTGGTTGTTGTTGTTTCCAAAAAAAAATTCACTTTTATACTCAACTTAGCCTGTTTATCAATCCTCATACTTGGTTTTTTTTGTTTCATAATTGTAGAAATTTCACATTTGTACCAGATCGTGCTATTTTTTCAACTTTGTGGGGCTGGGGGCACCTCTAAACATGCGAGTAGGTCAATAAAATTTTAAAGGCTTATTACTGGGCTATAAAGGTGCCGTTCTGGCTTTGGAACAAATTGAATTTCCAAAAAAAAAATTTTCACTCCACCATAATATATACGAGTATATCAAAATGATCAGGATGAAAAAAATGATTGAACCATGTCCGTCCGTCCGGCCGTATACACTCTAACTTGCGCAAAAATAGAAATATTTTAATGAAATTTGGTACACAGATTCTAATGGGAACAGAGAAAGTTGGGGTTGAAAATAAGGTATATGTATGTATTTCGAAAAACACGTAAAACATGATAATTCAGTCACTAATAAAGCCCGAGTGATGAAATGACGTTATGCAGTTATGAGGAAACGTGCTGAAATTTTTAAAAATGGGCCAAGAGGAGCAAATTTTCAAAGATTTATAAGTCAAAACTCAGGAACTGTAGCAGATAAATCGATTAAGCCAAGGCAAACGTGTGGAAAAAAATTACCCAAGTCAGCAAGAACCACATATACGCACATAAAAATATATATAAAATATATATACCTATATACATAGGTATAATAAAAACATTTTATGCGATCTTTGTTAAACATATAGGTAGTTCATTGAAAGTTCCATAAGTTCCACCAAACCAAATAAATAAGAAGTTTTTTAAAATGGGCGTGACAGCACAAACCATACCGCCACGTATGTTTTGGTATTTTTTTGCGCAAGATGCGCACGGGTCCGGCTAGTTCTCCATTTATTTCATTTTACGAC
The DNA here is from genome assembly GCA_960531455.1 of Urophora cardui. NCBI lineage: Eukaryota > Metazoa > Arthropoda > Insecta > Diptera > Tephritidae > Urophora > Urophora cardui. The sequence continues at coordinate 89,526,292 of OY482672.1, read as the reverse complement.
CAAATAATAATTACTATATATTGATAGTTACACGGAGAGGACATGCTTCAATGACTCTGGGGTGGTTTTTGTATAATAATTTAATTTTTATAACAAAAATAATGAAATGTGTAATTTAAGTTGGAAAAAATAATAGGGACTAACTTTAAATTCGATTGTTTTTTAAAATAATCTACAATATTACTGCTGCAGTTAGATTTAAACTAAAGTTTAATTGAAGCTCCTTCATTTTTTATAACTTCCTTATGTTATGTTCAGACACAACCTTAATTGAACATTAAGAGCCTTCATTCAATTTTCAAGCCCAATGATTCTCAATTTACCATACAAAAATTGACCAAGTTAATGCTTCATTAGAAATTAATGAGTTGTTAATGAAGAACAATTCTGCATGCAACCCTGTTAAAAGGCTTGTTTCATAAGTAAAATGAAATGTCATGAAAAGAGAAATGTGATTAGCGTCAGTGTCCACTAAACAGGTTGGTTCGTCAGATCCGCTGCATTCTTGTTCTTCTTCATCACCTATCAAATTTGTTTTTATTTCTGCTTATTTTATACATGCATTCGTGTTTACGATTGGTAAAAATTGTGAGATGAATGTCAAATTATTTCGTCCTCCTTGCACTTTTGACATTTAGGTCACGAGAGTTTGATATTCAGCTCACGGCGTGTATGTGTGTATGTATCTTGAGCCGACCTGTTAAATGGGCCAAGTAAATTAAATATGTCTGAACACCAAATCTAAAGATGTTCAATCAACCCCAATTAACTTAATTAATTTTTATGTCTGAACATGATATAACATCTTCGTGGCATAGGGTTGACCAAATCAGCGCAATTTGCAACCGGTATTAAGTACCAAGCTTTTTTAATTTTTTTTCATAACTCTTGCTTATTTTTCCATTTTTGATCCGCCATCGTCTTCTTTAATATTCCCTATAGGGCTGAGGTACGACGTCTGTGAGGGCTACTCCAAAACAGCAGCTTTCTTACGTTCAAACCATGAGTTTTCGATTCTGGAGGCATGTTTGGGGTCATTGTCATGCGTAAATCGCCATCCAATGATATCAAGGAGCGTTTAAATGATCCTGTTTTGAGTAGAACAATTCGCAACAGACCTCGAGAAGTAGGACTAAGTGGAAGAAATCCCAAAAAAGCTCCGTATCTGAGAAAAAATAATGTAAGCCAACGAACTGAATTCGTTCAGAGGACGCCACCGTGCTGGATAGTCTTTCTGGTGTATCTGGGATGAAATTCTGCATTCTGCGGGCGTTGAACGAACATTATGCCATCCGAGCCGAACAAATTTACTTTTGTGTCATCAGATTAAATAATGTTATTCAAGTTGTCCGGCAACATGTTCCTCTGAGCGAATTCAGTTCATTGGCTTACATTATTTTTTCTCAGATACGGAGCTTTTCTGGGATTTTTTCCACTTAGTCCTACTTCTCGAGGTCTGTTGCGAATTGTTCTGCTCAAAACAGGATCATTTAAACCCTCCTTGATATCATTAGATGGCGATTTACGCATGACAATGACCCCAAACATGCCTCCAGAATCGAAAACTCATGGTTTGAACGTAAGAAAGCTGCTGTTTTGGAGTAGCCCTCACAGACGTCGTACCTCAGGCCTATAGGGAACATTAAAGAAGACGATGGCGGATCAAAAATGGAAAAATAAGCAAGAGTTATGAAAAAAAAAAATTAAAGAAGCTTGGTACTTAATACCGGTTGCAAATTGCGCTGGTTTGGTCAACCCTATGCCACGAAGATGTAAGGAAGTTATAAAAATGAAGGAGCTTCAATTAAACTTTAGTTTAAATCTAACTGCAGCAGTAATATTGTAGATTATTTGAAAAAACAATCGAATTTAAAGTTTGTCCCTATTATTTTTTCCAACTTAAATTATACATTTCATTATTTTTGTTTATAAAAATTAAATTATTATACAAAAACCACCCCAGAGTCATTGAAGCATGTCCTCTCCGTGTAACTATCAATATATAGTAATTATTGTTTGGTCATAAAATGAAATAAATGGAGAATTGTAAAATATTTCTCGTGTCCCTATTATTTTTTCCAACACTGTATACATATAGATGTAATAATTAATTTCTAACGTAATATTGTGTTAAACTTAAATTTGTATTTAATTCATTACTTGTTATTAATAAAATTTGTAAAGAAACTTATTCATTTGATTTCAAAAAGTACTCGTTTCTATAAAATTATTTATACCCAACTTTTGGGTGAATATTTGGGTATTTACCTTTTTTACCCAAATTTTCCCAATTTACCTGGTATTTACCTTTTGGGTATTTACCCGTTTCACATCTCTATGCATTTGTTAATCTACCGTCCAGTACTAATAACTCCAACTCTTTACTTTCCTCTCGTTTTTCCTGTGAAAATTTGTCGCCGAGTACCTGTGAAATGTTTCAATTTTGTGCAGTTTCGGAGCTTGATGTGGCAAAATGTGTTTATAGGATACGCTCTAATGCGGTTGGTGCGGATGGAATACCGATTAAATTTGTCAAAGTAATTTTTCCGCTTATACTGCCAACTCTAACTCATATTATCAATCATTGCATCACAACGTCAACTTTTCCTGATGTGTGGAAGGTTGCGACTGTGCTGCCAATTGCTAAAAATAAGACCGCTGCTAGTCCGTGTGATTTTCGTCCTATAAGTATTCTTCCTGCCCTGTCAAAAACCTTCGAGTCACTGTTATCAGAACAAATTCAAACGCATATTCATAAAAATAATCTACTTTCCCCCTTTCAGTCAGGATTTAGAGCAAATCATAGCTGCTCAACTGCAATTATTAAAATTTTAGATGATATAAGAACACCATATGACTGCAACCAAATTACACTGTTGTGTTTATTAGACTTTTCTAAGGCGTTCGACTCTGTGAATCATGAGCTTCTCTGCAGGAAGTTGAAAGCTTATTTCGGATTTGGTGATGCTGCTGTTAGGCTAATGATGAGCTATCTGGATAGCAGATCGCAATGTGTGAAGGTGGGGTCTGAGCTCTCTGGTATTAAGCAACTGGTTACTGGTGTACCTCAAGGTTCAATACTGGGACCGTTGCTATTTACTCTATTTGTGAATGACATTTTTAAAACCTGTCGTTTTGCTCAAATGCATGCATATGCTGATGATGTGCAATTGTACATGTCCGGTACACAAAGTGATGTCTCTGAACTATGTGCTAATTTTAATAGTGACCTGTCATCTATTTCTTTGTGGGCGTCTGAGTACTGTCTTTCTTTAAACAGTGAAAAATCGTATGTGTTACCTATAGCCAAAAGATCTATAAATATTTTGGATCTTCCTTGTCTTTATGTTAATGGGAAATGTCTTAAATTTGTATCTAAGGTAACAAATCTTGGGTTTGTTATCAACTCCAGTCTATCGTGTGATGATCATGTTAATTCTGTTAGTAAAGTCTACTATGTTTTGCGTAATCTGAGAATATCAGCGTCATTTACCCCAGTTAGAATGCGGCGGCAGCTTGCTACTCAATTAATACTACCAATAATTTCCTACTCAGAGTGCATTTACAGCAAGCTGAGTTCTAAATCTGCACATAAAATTGAGGTTGTATTAACCATGTAACTCGTTATGTCTTTGGGCTAGCGAAGTTCGATCACATATCTGAGTGGAGGAAGCGTCTCTTAGGCTGTGATATTCAAGATTATTTTAAAGCAGGAAATTGTATTCTTCTATATAGGATAATGGTAGAAAGAGTGCCTGCCTACTTGTATGTTAAATTAAAATTTACAAAATCTGTACGTGTTAATGATTTGATTGTTCCTAAATATAATTATCTAAGCTCTGCAAGGCTATTTTTTTGTCAATGCTATCCGCATATGGAATTCTATACCTGGGTACATCCGCAGTAGCATGAATAAGAGCAACTTCAAAAATTTTATATATGTTTTTCCGTGAACATATAAAATAAAATAATAATAAATAAATTAATGATATATTAGATGCTGAGTTTTCGCTATCTACTTAAATAAACTAGTCAAATGTAAATAAATAAATATGAAATATACATTTAAATATAATACATACTTTAAGTAAATGAATTTATTAGAAGTAAGCAGAATTAAATGTAATGAGTTATTTGTGAATTAAAGTTTGTGAAGTCTATGAAATTTATCCTTTGTTTATGGGTTGAACAAATAGAGGTATAATGGAGGAATAAATCTTAAGACGTTTTGGTGTGGGTGTTGCTTTGGTGCAAATAAGGATAGGTAGCAATGGACAAAAATGGACATTGACTGATGTTCTTCTCTGACTTATAATGACTGAGTTTGGGGGCGCTGTAAGGTAATAGGAGTCAGCACAGCGCCCATGGCTTCGCGTGTTCACGCTGAAGAGGGTGGGATAGACTCCATCGGACTGGACAGGGACAGTTGCTAATTTTCCACTCTTTCTTCATCGCTTCCTTCATAGTTCTTTTGCACCGTTCCACTATTCTTTCTCCTAAGGCATGATTTTTTTATGTATGTTTCTGTGGGTAAAGGGAGGTGGAAAGGAATCCAACCACCGTCGAGCTAGCCTGGGTTGCAAGCATGCCTGCCCTCCACCTCACCTCTACCCGGTGCAAACAAAAATGTAACACTTACGATAATATTATAAAAAGGGTTTGTATGACAAATACAAGTGTTTTATTCCATACTTTTGTGTTTTTAATGATGCGGTCATGGTAATATAGTGAGTAATGTACTCGTCTTCCATTCTAAAGTTTCGACGTTCGATTCCCGGCAGACCAGGGACCGATCTATTGGGAAAATTAGTTTTTATAATATGTAAGTTTGTTGGAAATTTGGTAAATAGGTAGATTATTTCCTGTATTATGACGGAGCAATGGAACGAGTGTGGGGAGTAAGAGAAAGGGGAGAGGTTAATGAGCAGGGAGAAGGAGAGGGAAATGGAAATATGTATAAAAAGTTTACATTGTTCCGATAAATCAATGGTTGGACAGACCAACATCTGTCTGCGTTTCTAGTCTTCAATATAAAACTACACGTCGAACGTGAATTTGAACCAGCGACTCCCAATCAGTAAATGTCAGAAAACCCTCCAAAAACAAATTACATTAGCAGATGCCGTTTAAAGGCACCACAAGAACAGAGAATACTATTGCTATTTTTACTAAATAAGTAAGTATTTTTAAACGCAAGTTTTCATTATTTTACATACAAGTTGGGCATTCTCTTATTTCCGTAAATTATTATCAAGTAAATGAGCCTAAAATGGATTTATAAAATTTCATTCAACTCAGTCAATCCATTTTCGCGATAGTTTACAAAGGAATTAATAAAATTAGGTTATGTAGAAATCCCACTAAGCAATATTTTAATTCAAATACGTCGTAAAATACCATTCATTTGATGCCCATATTAGCACATCTAATTTATTTTAGTTCCAAAAAGGTGGCAGAAAAACATCCCCAGGAGCAGCACGTGGATTGAATATCTTAAAATTAGGCATATTATCTGTAAAACGAATTTCATCCAAATCGGTTCAGCCGTTCCCGAGATAGTAGTGGATATAGAAATATATAAATAAACTAATATACATACAAATATGCATACAAGAATAACTCGTTTAAGGTTATAAAATAATCCAAACATAATCATGGTACCAAGGCAACATTACGCTTACAATCCCTTTCATATTCTATTTTAAATTTCAAAATAAATAGTACATGTATGTAAAATTACTTGCTAGCCATATTTTTATATGGGCGATACGATAAATTCGTGCTCAAGAAAAAAGTGGGGATTGTCCCTTACGATAAAAAATAAAGCCAATTTTTGGCACAACTATAAGCATTTCAGCTATAATATTTTACCAGGTGATGCGCTGAGGAATGTAGATTAAACTTGCATCAAAAAGTGAAATTCCAGAAAATGACCCTTACGATAAAATCGCGCAAAGGGGTCGATATGTATATTTTTTTGCATTAAAAAATAAAATTGATACAGAATATTAAAAAAATCGAAAAAA